>JACCIC010000111.1:0-412500 GCA_018907035.1 Sycobia sp. Sy_11
CGGAGAGGGAAACGGTAATAATTTATCGTAATTTACCCATTATTGCATATCATCTACCATATTAAAAGCTGTGTCAAAAGAAGAAACGTCCGCCCAAAAAACTTGATCTGTCGTGACCATTTTACTAAAAAAGATAAATATATCTATGGAAATGATTCTATAATAATTAATAGATTAGATAAGATAGATATATAATATATTATATATATGCATATTCCATGCGACTTCAATGAGGAAAATTGTAATTTCGAGTCGAGCGGTAGAAAAAGATGTCCAAGTGTTTCGAAAGTACGGAGAGTATCACCTTCAAAAGATAGAATATGTCTCGGGACAACTGCTCTTGAGAGTCTTGTGTTGGGGAGGTACCATACGTTATCCAGGTATCCAGGAACAACTTCTACTGGATATTTTATGTTCGAATGTTAGAATATCAATCTCTTCATAGAAGTCGTCCCGTCATATCTGAGCATCGCATTCTACCAGCCGAACACGAAACTCCCTGTAGAAATCATCCGGAGACATCTGAACACCGTATTTTGCCGTCCGATCATGAAAGTATGCATAGAAGATGTCTCGACATACCTGGCCAATGTTTCCTACCAATTAAATACGATATTCCCTGTAGAAGTCCTTTTATAACACCTGGACGTCGTATTCTATCGTCCCAACATAAATGTCCTCATAGAAGTTGTTCCGACATACCTGGACACTGTTACCTAACAAATAAACAAAACTACCTGTAGAAATCGTCTTGAGGCAGCGGGATATCGTATTCTAAAAATCCGAATTCAAAACTACCGGTGGAAGTCGTCGACAGACACCTAAACATTGTATTCTACTGTCCGCACATTAAACTGGCTGTAGAAATCATTCCGACACAGTTGGACATCGTATTCTACCGTCCGAACACAAAACTCCCCGTGGAAGTTGTAACGACGAACCTGGACATCGTATTCTACCGTCTGAACACGAAAATCCCCATAGAAGTTCGTACGATATACCTGGACATTGTATTCTAATGTCCGAACATAAAACTCGCCATGAAAGTTGTCCCGATGCACCAGAGCATCGTGTTCTACAATCCAAACACTGAAACAGACATACTGTAAGAGTTTTCGGAAATATAACATTTAAATTTTCTTTAAAAATAATAATAATTTAAGTAAGTTATTTAATAATTGCAAAGATAAGGATGATCTATGTTAAAAATCTGGAGTTGTATACGAAATTAATTGAATGGATTGTAATAAATGCTACATTGGACAAACAAGTAGATATTTAAAAAAGAGAATTGATGAATATAAATATAGTTTAAGTAGTTCACGTATTACTTCTGGTTTCAAAGAACAAAGTTTTTACATATTTGGGAACATGGTATTAATAATAAGTACAAACGGGAGAGTCCTTAAAGTATTCAGATTTCAAGGAATCGAAATAATGTGAATTTAATGTTAGATTCAAGTAAATTAGATAATATTTCTCATTCTTTATTAAATTGATTATTTTTGAACATTTTGTGTAAAAGGGGGATTGTATATTCAAATGACTAAATTTTTATTTTAGTGGGGATAGGGATATATATAGATTTGTATATTAATATAAAGTTTAGTTTAGTTCCTGATGAGGAGCCGTAGTGAACTCGAGACGTTGGGCATCTATAGCAGTTCTTCAATTAAGTAGGGCAGTCAGATTGCACTTTATTAATAAAGAATTTTTTTCAGCCAATATATTTTTATTTCAGATTAGTCTACGGGGGTGATTTTAAACAAGGATAGTCTGACTGGCATAATAATACTCAATTAATTATATATTGATATAAATTAAGATTGATATAAATGGCAGTACAGCGATGAGGGGCATTACGCATCGCGAGCTGCTGCCGGACGGTCTCTGGGTCGGCGGTGCTGGTTATCGCATGTGTTCAAGCAGGAGAAATAAAGAGTATACATAATTCAAAAAATATTCCCAGCGACTAAGAGGACCAGAGCGTAGATGATGGTCAAATGGCAGAGGCGCTGGGAGGAAGACCTGAGAGGACGATTGACGCCAGAATAATTCATCAAGTCAAGCCATAGTTCTATCGACTGCACGATGAGGTGAGCTATCATTTCATGCAGCTCCTGTCTGGACACGGACGGTTTTCGGGGCTATCTCTCCAAATGGGGAAGGGCCCCGGATCCGTCCTGTGCCCACTACTGCGCCCCACCGGACGATGCACGCCACACTGTTATTCAGTATGAAGCGTTCTGTCCAGAGAGTGAACGCTCGAGAGGGAGGTGGACACCATTGGGCGGGATAATATAATAAGTCTACTGCTCGTGGATCCAGAGAGGTGGTTGAGGGGTGGCTTGCTATTGCAGTGACGTCCTCGAATACAAACGCAGGGCTTGAGAAGGGAGAAGGCCCCTTGAGGGCTAATACTGTTGTCACATTCTAGAACTAATGCGCACGTGGGCGGTTCCTGGGCCGTTTTCATAAATCACCGGAGAGGTAGTACCCAAGGTGCACGCCCGCCGACTCGGACCTGTAGCTCTGCTCAGAGCTGCGCGAAGCAGTTCAGGGGAATGCACCACGGGAGTAGTTTGTAGTGGGTATACTTGCATCTACTCACGTACCAGGGGGTCCGGTCCCCGTGATCCATAAAAATTTTTTCTCCTCCTCTATAGAAAAAATTAAAAAAATATTGATATAATATATATTACTATGGAATCTTTGAAAATGTTGCAGAAGCGTTTGGGAGTCTATTTTATCGCGAATGCAAGTATTTGAGTGGCACGAAGCATTCATGAAGGTTGTGAAGTCGTCGAAAACTTGCCTCATATAAATCTCCTATCAATTGATCGTTTTAAGGCATCTACGTGATGCAATTCCTCGCAAACGACCGGATTTGAGGGCAGACAAATCATGGTTTTTCACCACGATAATGACCCGGCCAAACATTGTCTGGCCAAACAGGAAATGAAAGTCATCGCTCAGCCACCGTATTCGCCATGAGTCCAGTGAAGCCATAAAAAGTAATTCGCGAAAGGAACTGAAGGCGATCCCAGATACGGATTATGACAGCTGTATGGAAAATTGGATTAAGCGTTGGCATGCTGCATTGGCTCGAAAAGATCTTATTTGGAAGGCGATAATATAGATTTGTATTAAAACACATGTACAGTCTACGACGATCAGAATAGTTCAGGTCGCAATTTATATACGTGAAGGTCATATTTTATTTACCGCTTAAGTAGAGCAAATATTATGTTGCGAGATCAACTCTATCCGCTTCAACATAGGCTACGTGTAGTTCTCGGTAACCTTCCAATAAATAGCTTCTATACGATTCCAGAGCAGAAGATGGGAACATTACAACTGCCAATGAAATTTACACACTGCCCGTTTTAATAAAACTTCGTTCAACGAACGGGACGCCGCAATGCGACCTCAGTAGGTGTTCGTATGAACAAATAATTAAAAATAAAAAGAAGGTAGGCTCCTAAAAAAAGGCTCCCCACTGAAGGTAAAACTCGAGATCGAAACACGAGCCCCTCCTTAGGGCAGAAAAAAGCAAATGAACAGCAGCAATTTGTGCCCAGCAACACTGAGAGAGCCGTAAAATCTGCAAATTGTGACACCTGTGCAGCAACACTCCCCTAAGAAAAGGCATCCAGCAAACCTACCAGGGATTGCCTAAAGGTCCCAGCGCATGCTGCTGACCTCTATGAAAAAGTAAAAGTGATCCTTAAGACATCGGAGGACCCTGCATTAAGGAAAGAGGGACTCACAAGCCTCAAAGAGTTAACGATGGTCATATCGGAGATGACCATCAGATGTTTTCGTGCGGAGGCTAAGTCGAAGGCCTTACATGAGCTGGCTGAAAAAGAAAAAGGGATCAAGGGGACCACAGACCTATGCAACTGTGGTCTTTAACAGCAAACAGATCTCGCGCAGCTAAACGCTATAAAAGCGCGTTAGGCCACTCCATAAATACGATCGAAATGTGTGGAAAGTGGAGTAGACATCCTACTTCTTCAGAAGCCATACCAGTACAGTTGCCGAATAGAGGGCTTCGGGCTACGCACGAGAATGGTATATGTAGATGAGCATATCACCTGGACAGCTATAGTAGTCCTCAATCCTGAGGTGACCGTGCTAAAATTCATCTCAGAAATACGCACCTCAGAAATACGCACTTCGCAGTAGTGTAGGTCAGGTTGCATTCTTTAACGATGTATGTGGTCAGTGGATACTTCCAGCTGAGCAACGAAATAGGGGTGCACCTTACGCAGTTGAATAAGGTGCTGAACACACTTCGAGAGAGGATGGTGCTAATTGGTGTTGATTACAATGCCAAATCTCCCCTGTGGGGATCTGATCACACCGACCGCAAAGGGGAGGAATTTGAGAATTTTATAGAGCAGTAGGATCTCAGGATTGCCAATGTGCTAGGCAGTATCACTACCATCTCTAACGCAGTTGGAGAACGAAACGTGAACGTAACACTTATTACCACGAATCTCGAGACACTCATCACAAAATGGGCCGTCAGGGAGGACTGGACCTCGAGTGATCATAGGACAATCACATTCCACCTTAATGGAGCAGGCACACCTGCTAGTACAGGTACTGCAAATCAGGGATAAAAGCTAAAGCGATACTCCACACAGAAAGCGAACTGAGATACTCTCTACGCTGCACTCGAGGATGAATGAAACCATTCCCTAACGACATTTCCGACTCCAAAATGGAGACTATCAAGAGAGTTCGGTCATTGACAGCCACATTGAAGAAAGCGTGCAATGCTGCCATACCGAGGAGTAGGCTAGCTGTTAGGAGGGTTCCCTGGTAAAATCCTGAGCTAGATAGGATGAAAAGGGCTACAATTCGAGCCAGTCGAGTATTCCAGAAAGAGTGCAATCCCGTCAGACGGGAGCACCTCATGAAAGAATACAAATCGGCCAGAAAGGGGCATGTCTGTAGACTCAGACATACTAAAGAATTTAAATCGCAAGATACTGTCACAGTGAAGGTTAATCAGAACCCTTGGGGCATAGATTACCGTCTTCAAGTGGGTAAGGTGTCCATCAAAGAAGTTGCTTGCAACGTCCGTTTCGATGAAACCACCTGCACGACGGACTAGGTGAGTACCGCCACGGCAGTACTAAACACCCTGTTCACTCCAGACAAAGTACATAATGAAACGTAAGAGCAAAAAGATATGAGGTACTTGACCAACACCTTCCCGCCCGTAGGGGCAGAGGGTGAATTCGATCTCGCTGAGTTGGATCAGGTCTTGGCCAAGATGAAGCTAGATAAGGCCCCTGGCCCAGACAGCTTTGACTTGGACATAATTCGAACAGCTCTGCCGACCATCAGGCAGGATCTAATCAATATATACAACTCGTGATTGAAGTTCTCGGCCTTCCCCAATGAGTGGAAGGTCGGTAAAGTCGTCACAAACCGAAAGGGCACAAACCAAAAACCGGAGGACCCCGCATCCTGCAGGTCCATTTGCCTATTGACAGTATTCAGCGAAGCCCTTGAAGCTCTAATACTGAACAAAATAAACAGGATTATAGAACCAAGGTTATCTCCAAGACAACGTGGCTTTAGGAGAGGATGCCCTAGTATAATTGCGTAGGTCTGCGAGTGAAATCGAATAGAAAATATGTTGTAGCAATCTTTCTGGACATGAAGGGCACCTTTGACAATGTCTGGTGGCTCGCTGTATTAACAGCATTGTAAAGCAAAGCGTGCCCCAGGGTTCTCTATAAACTAATAAGCGATGACCTGAAGGGCCGTCGAATGCTCATTCGAGATGGATTTCGGAATGGCTTTGAGGAAGTACAACTTGGGATCAGTAAGGGCTGCTCGCAGGGATCCGTACTGGGCCGAACTCTGTGGAACCTTGTCCTCGATCCTCTTTTTTGGCAGCATTCAAGACTAGGATGTGAAGTCATTGCCTATGCAGACGACATCGCATACCTTGTGGAGGGAGGCTCGCGTAGAGAAATCGAAAGGATAGGACAGAGTTACAGTGAAGAAGTGGAATCCTGGTGTCGGCTCAATAAAATGAGGCTGTCCTCTCAAAAGTGTGGAATGTTGATTTTGAGAGGTCGCCTTCACCCGAGAGCCCCCCCTCTGATCAAGATCCGCAACGCGAGAGTGAAGAGAATGGAAAGCGCACGATCCCTTGGAATGCACTTAAGCGAACATCTTAAAATCGGTTGCCATTTAAAAGCGATACAATTCAAATGTGTGGATTTGTTTAACAGGATTGGACGCCTGGCAAGATGGGAATGGGGCTTTAATTTAAGGCGCTTAGTAGTATCTATACCGGGCTATTCACACCTATCGCTATTTATGCAGCGGCAGATTGGCACGATTTGATATGTGTAGAACAGCAACGCAAGTTGACAAGTACTCAAAGACACGCGCTCATTAGAGTGACCGGTGCATACAGGACCGCCTGAACAGACGCCCAAGCAGTGATAGCGGGAAAACTTCCCATCGTGCTAGAACGCAGACGTAGAGCGGTACTGTACGCTAACCGTAAAAATGCAGCGTCACCTGAGGATCAAGCGAATTACAAGGTCTTCGAAAATCAAGTCAATAAACTCCTCCCGACCAAGGAGTCACTCGAGCTATAGAGAATCTGCTAGAAGCAGATATTACAGAGGAATTTGAATAGGTAGATAGGGAACTAGCAGTTTGGAAATGACGGTCATCCTATACACAAAAGAAAAAATCATATACTGCTAAATTATATATATATATATATATATATATATATATATATATATATATTATAACCCGACTTTAGCGGGTTGCTTACTTTGTATCTCACGCGGCGTCGGCGTCGCTGGAACGAGAGAACGGGGAATGGGGAACTAGGAACGCGAAAGAACGAATCTAATTGTTTAACAATATATAATTAATTATTTATTACCACTCGCGCATTACAAATTCCTTATTCTACGCGTTACAATCGTTTCGTAATTGACAATTAATATTATAAGCGTGACGGCGACAGACACGACGGAGCGGGTTCCGCGGACAAGGATAGATGCGGTAGGACAAGGGGGGTAAAGGGGGACGCGGTGAAACCTACAGCTATACGCTCGCGCGTGCGCAGCTACGCTACGATGGCGCGCGCTCACAGGGGGACGCGCACATTACACATTATTTATGACATGGAAGGCTACTTGCCGAAGGATCCTCGGCGCCGCTGCTTCTTCTCGATCGGGTGGCTTCCTCTCGTCCGGGTAGTGCCTTCGTGCTTCCTCTCTCTCTCTCTCTCTCTCTCTCTCTCTCTCTCTCTCTCTTTCTCTCTCTGTCTTTCGTACGGGGCTATCTTCCCTTCTTCCTTCCTTCCTTCTCGGTTTCTCGCTACCTTCACAACCAAGGGCGATGCTCGTTCGGGACGACCGTGGAAACGGTCGTACGTCAGGTGTTGCAGTTGAGGTCGTCGTCTACGTATGCACGGTTAGCGCGTGGGAATGATTGGTATGCGGGTGGCAACCGAAGTTGAGAAGAGCTCTATAGTTTTGGTGACAGCTCGACTGGATACGTTAGATCTCCTCGACGGCTCGGGGAAGAAGAAGGTGAACTTCCTTTCTTTTCGCTTCCTTCTTCGCGGGCGAACGTCGCGCACTCTCGCGGCTCGTGCTTCGCGTAATTTCGCCGTAACGCGCGAACACTCGGTTTTGCAACCGCGGATAGGCCATTTGGTCGGTCACAAACTCCCCCTTCCAAACCGACCGTGAGGCGCGTTCTTCGCGCGTCTTTCGACCGGTAAGGATATGATTGGGGATAGGGAGTAGGATCCGTGTATGTCGGAACCGCTCGTGTGGATTTTAACGTATTTTTTCGAACTCAAAATTATACATTTTTTTGTAACTAAAAATAAAATTAAACTCTACCTTTCATGACCATCGGTGGTCTCTTGGTGTTGTCGTCGTCCGCTGGTGGCTCTATATAATTCAATGTAGGTCTTACATACTAACGGTTTATTCCTATGCTAGCGTATATAACGAAAATAAAATATTAGTTCTTTGCGCTGATTCTACCAATTTCAGTATCAGGAATTTCTGAATACTGTGGGGAAATTAAACAGAATGTCTCTTTGCGCTGGGGCATAAAAGGAAAAAAAATGTTTATAACTAGCAATACCTATTCTAACTGATTATTTTAATATGACATAAAAAGAAAAGGTAATTAAGACTACGTTATATTATTATTACGCTAAGTTTGTAACAGTTATATAAAAAGAAATAAGTAAGTAAAAATAGCTAAGTTATATAAAAAATGAAACGTATAACTAATTCTAAGATAATTGTAGAAATATGAAGCGTATAAACTAATTCTAAGGTAATTATGAAAATATGAACGTATAAACTAATTCAAAGATAATTATGAAAAATATACAACTTATACTCTAATTAACCTAATCTATCATCTACGCTATGCTGAAGTTTTTATCATGTGCGACTCTTTCTCGTCACTTTTTCTTGGCTCGGGGCCTGCTTCGGCCATCTTCCCACCCTTCTCTGCGCTGCGCTGGCTTTATTCTGCAGTGAACTCGGAGGCTGGAAATGGGGTTTTTCTATAGTAATTGCTTTCCTCTAAGCTCTCGTTGGGGCAGTGTTGTGGGGTCGTGCAAGTAGCCTTCTCTTTACTTGGAGCCATTGTACGCTCTTTTCTCGTGCTACTTGTCACCCGTAAACGCTGCGCCATCGCTGCATTGCCGCGCTCGCGTGTGTTTTAATTTTTTCATCGATACTTGTTACGAGACGCCCGTATCATGCCCTATTTCTTCGCGTTGATAACCCCTAAGCAGTGTATTCGGCTGTTTTGCTGGCATCGCGGTATGGGGACATGGGGGATCTCGCTGGTATCTGGCTCCGGGGATGAAGGGATAACAGCTGGACGGTATTATTATATTTACTTATTGATGTAAACATTGGCACCCGGCATGACGATTAAGACCGGTTGCGTGCCATGGCTGACTACTCCTGCAACCTCCTGCAGGGTCTGACTCGTCGACTCTTGCGCTCTTGGTTGCGCGACTATCGAGGGCTCAGCCTTTGCTAACGCCACTTCTTCCTCTGCCACTTTCTCAGACAACTGCCGCGTCGTCTTATCGCCTTCGTCTGGCGACTGCCTCGCGCTGCCACCCACCCCCTCCCCCTTCCAAGACGAGGCGGCGGAGGCCGGTCTCTCGGGACAGGATGTGCAGGTATGCACATCTGTCGTCGGATTCGCACAGCGGTAGTAGAACTTGCTACTCCGCGGTAGCGGGCAGTCGGAGTACCTGTGACAGGTGCTGGCTTCTCGACTCTAGCTGGCTTCTTTGGCATAACTCGCCTATGGCATTTAGGGCCTGGTCAGTATGGTAGGGGGCTGATGGACCGTATTTGTTGACGCGTGGAATACGGTATCGCATCCCGTGAGTTCCGGTGGACCACAATGCGTCTACGGGACGCTTCTAATGGTCCAGTCTTATGCGATGCATCGCTATCGGACTTATAACCCACAGCTATTGTATCGCCCAAGTCCTCATATCTCCTTGTGAACGGATTGAAGTTCCAGTCCGTCTCTTTCTTTTTGTCTTCGTTTCTGTTTGCTGTCCCTTGCGATGTTGCTGTACTACGTGCACACTCTGGTTCGTCTCCTAAATCCTCACGTCTATGTGGTCTTCGTAGCTCATTTCTAGGTGTTATTGCGGTAGATTTCCGTCTTTCCGGACGATCGCAGAAGGGAATGTTTTTGTTGTTAACGTTGTTAGTTTCTACTTCTGTCGTAGTTTTAAGTCGTTGGAGACTGTCGCCATCGGTGTCTTCGATGGGGTCGGTAGTTTTACGTCGTTCTGGACGGTCGCAGAAGGGGATGTTTTCTTCTGCGTCTATCGTAGTTTTACGTCGTTGCGGACGTTCACAGACGATATTATTGTCTGCGTTTTCGCTGGTGGCGGTAGGGGTGGATGGGGGGTATTTTCTAGGTTGTCGAGTTGGGAATTGCTGGTGTCCAACAAGAACAATGCAAATGAATCATTGTTGACCGTTATAGTTGTTTTCGGTCCGGGTTCGTCGAAACCTAGCTCCTGAGTTAAGTCCGGACTGAACTGAATCAGGTTTCCTACTTCTACTTCTTATTCTCGCTGGTGCAGGGCTTGGGCTAGTTTGGCCGTATCGAAAACTTGCTCGCGGTCGCGTGAGTACTCGCGCGTCGCGATTACGGGTTCTGAGCCCGTCAGGTTGGGGGTATGAGCGTCCCCTGGTCGACGCGGTTGTTCGGTTAACACGGACCGGCGCAGCCCTCTGCCTCTGCCGATGTTCGGAAGCATCGTCTTGGATAAAGGTACCTGTGGAGAAACGAGATGGTGCATTAGGGGGATGGTATTTTTTCATGTCCGAAACGCGTACTTTGGTTTTCTTCCTGTCGTCCATATCTTCTAGCTCGAAGATGACTGGGGATATTTTCCTGACTATTCGGCATGGAGCAATGAACTTTGGTGCTAGTTTTGCTGCAAATCTATCCGGCCCTGATGATAATACATGGTTTCTCCTACAAACCATATCGTTTTCCTCGAACGAAGCTTCTCGTCTATTTTTGTTGTAGTGGCGTGACTGTTTTTCGCTGGCCACACTAAGGTTTGTCCTGACTAATTCATGAATGGCGGGAAGCCTCTTCATTCTATTAATCCAGTCAGCATGTGTTAATGGCTGATGTGGTTGGTTTGCTGTGCGGATGTTTCTATACGTGGGCATCTTTCTAGGATTTCTACCGAAATTTAAGAGGGCTGGCCAGGCTTGAGTACTAGCATGCACAGAGGTGTTCATGGCAAAGGCTAGTTCATGTAGGTGGATATCCCAATCTTTATGATCTTCTTTTACAAAGATTGAGATCATGCCTTTGAATGTCCTATTTACCCGTTCTACAGGGTTTGCCTGTGCATGATACGGTGCTATCAGCTGTTGCAATATTCCGAGTTCGTCGAGTCGCTGTTTGACTAATTTATTGGCGAACTTGGTGCCATTGACGGAGATTAAAAACTTGGGACAACACCATTTGAATACAACTAGCTCTTCTAGCGCCTTTATTATCATTTGCCCCGTTGCCTTTCGGAGTGGTCGAAGCTCCACGTATTTGGTGAACAGGTCCTCAAATATCAACAGATATCGGTGTTGACCTTTGCTGGCTGGAAAAGGGCCCATTATGTCAGTGGCCACGCTCCTCCATGGCCCTTCCACATTTCTGTGTCTCATCAAACCTGTTGGTGCTCTCTGGGAGACTTTGTATAACTGACATTCTGGGCAGTGTTTAATATAGCTGTAAATATCTCGCCTCATCCATGGCCAGTAATAGTTTCGAGAGACCTTGTCTAGTGTTTTATCAACACCAAAATGTCCGGATGTCGGTGTATTATGACACTCGAACATTATCCGCTCTCGGTCTTAGGAAGAGATGGCGATCTTCCAGTCGTCTTCCTCGGGACCTAGTATGTCCGAGTAGACGTTTGGGCGATGTTTTAGTAGTATATTGTCCTTAATGCACCAGTCTGGATATTTCTCTGGGCATTTTCGGATTTCGCTTACTTTTCTTTCATACCAGCTATCTCGTTGTATAGCGGTGATGGTAGCTGCTGGTGATGATTCCATGGTAGGGGGGCGTGAGAGCGCGTCTGGCACCTTGTGCAGTGAGCCTTTTCGGTGGATGATCGTCATATTATAGGCTTGCAGCGCTGTGGCCCATCTCGCCAGCCTGCCCATGGGGTTTTTTAGCGTATGCAGCCATTTTAGGCTACTATGATCCGTAATCACTGTAAATGTTTCTCCCAACAAATAGCCTTTAAATTTCTCGACGGCCCATAGTACCGCGAGGCACTCCTTCTCGGTAACCGTGTAGTTCACCTCTGTCTTGGTTAGTGCCCTGCTCGCATAAGCGATAGGGTGTTCTTCATTGTCCTTGTCTTGGCTAAGCACGGCACCGAGGGCATAATTGCTGGCATCGGTTTGGAGTATATAGAGTCTATTTTGTATGGGGCGCGCTAACACGGGTGCTTGCGTCAGCAAGATACGCAGTTGGTTGAATGCGTCTTCCTGGGGTTTGTCCCAGTGCCATCTCACGTTTTTCCGTAATAGCTTGTTTAAAGGTGCTTTTACGTCTGCTATATATTTAATGAAGCGGGCGTACCACCCTACCATACCGAGAAAAGTTCGCAGCTGTTTAATGTTCTTCGGTGGTGGATATTCCGTGACGGGCTTTAATTTATCGGTGTCCGTACGCAGTCCGTCTTTGTCTACCACATATCCTAAGTAGCGTACTTCCGGGCAACAGAACTCAGACTTGTCCTTATTGATTTGTAGTCCAACTTGTTTAAGGCGGGCCAATACCGCTTCTAATTGCTGAGTGTGTTCCTCGAAGGTGCTTGTGGCGATAATGATATCGTCCATGTAGACAAACACGCAGGGTTGCCACTGCGGTCCGAACACGACATTCATGCCGCGTTGGTAGCTGGCTGGGGCGTTGGTCAGCCCATATGGAATCCTCGTGTATTGAAACAGCCCTTTCTGTGGGACTGCGAAGGCAGTTATTTCCTCACTCTCGTCATCTAAAGGAATCTGGTGATACGCCTGCCTCAGATCTATCTTTGAGAGATAGCGAGCGTCACGCAGATTATCCAATAGGACGTCCATGTGAGGAAGAGGATATGCATCCTTCTTCGTCACCTGGTTAACTGCCCTGTAGTCAATACAGAATCTGATGTTACCGTCTTTTTTCGGCACGATGACCGGACAACTACTCAACGAACTTTCCGAAGGTTCGATAATTCCTTCGGCGAGAAGTCTATCGACTTCTGCGTGGGCCTGTTTTAATAGTTTGTCCGGTATACGGCGCAGGCGCTGTTTAATAGGCAGGTGTCCTTGCACGTCTATATGGTGAGGGGGCATCTGTGCAAGCTTCAGTGTCCCTGTGTGTCTTGGTATCAGCTGATCCAATAGCTGATTCAGTCGCTGCCTCTGTTTCTGCTCTAACCGGGTGACACCGTTCACTGCTGCTAATGCCGTGATGGCTTGTACGTCGTTGTTCGCACGAGTCACGAAGTGTCTTACTATATTTTTCGGCGTATGCCACGTTGCCTTGGCGAAATTAATCGTCATTTCTAACTGTATCAATATATCCATCCCTAGGATGATATCATACGTCAAGTTAGACACTCTGAAACGCGTCGAAATCTGTTGCTCATCTCATTTCAGAAAGAGATCTATTTCTCCGTCGTTAGAGCAGATTTGGCCATCTGGCAGCTGCATAAACGATGTAACTGGTATGATGGCGGTTTTTACTATTTTTGCAGGACGTGGTCCAATATACGAATCTCGTGCTCCCGAATCGACTAACGCTGGGAATATTTTTTCTAATAATTCGATGTTTACGAAAAATTGATTGTCGTCCTCTCGAATTGGGGACGTGCGTCGGGAGTTGGTAACGTCCGTGGCCGTTATTGATACGTGTCCTACGTTCTTTTCGTGTGTTGTTGTTTGTGGAGTCTCAATGTAAAGGGAGGTAGGTGCGACTCCAATAGCCTCTTCCCTTACGCGTTTCCCGAGGTTCTCCTGTTCGGACCGCAACGCGTGCAGTTCACCGTGGTAACGCCATCTTCGCCGCAATTGTAACAGAAGATGCGTTTCCGCTCGGGGCATCTATCTGCCCAGTGGCCTCGTCTACTGCATATCCAGCATGGTCGATCATCTTCGCCGTTATTTCTACGTTCTGTGCGTGTTCGTGGTGACTCACGCCGTGTTCGTTCATGTGCTGGATATTCGTCGTTGCGTTCTCTTGAAGGTGATCGGGGGTAACCCTTCTGGTCATTGCTTCCTCGGGCTGGACGATAGTCGCGAGAGGGGCTGGTTAATCGGGTCTTGTTACGTGGTGACGGGCTTCTAGGCTTATATCGTGGTTCATCGGTCAATTTGGATTGGGGCCGAGGGAGTGTTACTGAACGATATCTGGGAGAGGGACTACGATATTGTTTTTCGATTCTCATCTAGATTCTTCCTGTGATTTTCTGGCTGCAGGGCTAAGGCTACTTTCCTAGTTACGTCTACCTGGGGGAGGAGTCTTTGCTTTGTTCTTTTCTTAATGTTATGTTGTTGCTGGTGGTTTGACCAACGTTACATGTTTAGACTGTTCCTCGTCTAGTGCTGCCAGTCTCGATCGTCAGATCGCTCTTCCAGATTGTAGGCAGGCTGCGCTGCTCATCAAACAGGTTTCTGCTGTAGGCAGTAGGTATAAAGGTAGGGTTTAGATTTCGATATACTCTATCGAGTTGTGTCTCTGGTGGTAAAGGTGGCGACACTTTTCCTAATATCGTTCTCATACCGAACAGGTATGATCCTATTGATTCATTGGAACCTTGCGTTCTATCGCTGAGTTCCTCTTCTAACCGTAATGTGTAATCAATAGGTCGGAACTGTTGTCGCAGTGCTGTTTTTAGATGTTACAGCGTTTGCCACTGCTTGTAAATTGGCCTTGCCCATGTCCGCGCAGATCCGCATAATATTCCAGGTATTAACTTTAGTATATCTGCCTCGGGAATGCTTAGACTCTCGCACGTTTCCTCTAGCCTTTCGATAAATTCCTCGACATCTTCTTGCGGCGTTCCTGAATACTTTACGCTCCAATGCCTAAGCAGCTGGCCTGCTCGCGTTTCTTTAAGATATGTACTGTCCAGTGACCTGTTTTGATGCCAGGTTTGTGTACTCGAGATTGCCTTAAGTGTGTGTGGCGGTGGTGGTGCGAATTCTTCTGCCTGTCTGTTGTTGTCTCGGCCTGTGGCGGCAGGTATTGCTGGTGGTGATTGTTGTATGTTTGCAGCATATTGCTGCATCCATAGGTGATAGGGGTCACTCCATGGTCCTGGTAGGTTATACCACGGGTGTACCATGTTTGCTGGTATTTTCTCGGCACCCGGTAGATTTGTACTGTGGGCTGGTGGTGATTGCCATTGGCCCATATTATATCCACCGAACTGGGTGTTCATAGGGAAACACCATGGCGGTGTCGTCGTGACAGATTTCGTCTGGGGGCTCTGCTGAGCGGCAGCGTTCTGCGCTTCTACGTTGACAGCTGTCGCTTTGTTAACTTTCGTCTCCTCTATCTTATCTAGTTCTGTGGAGTTCAGAACTTTCGATATTTCCGAGATGTCTGGGTGAATTTCATCATTCAGTTCATTCCACTCGGCAGCATTGTTTCCGAAGAGGCGTCTCAGCTCAAACCTGACTAATCTGTTGCGGAGAGCTTCCGTATTATCCTGTGTTACAATGTTGTGCTGCCTCGCTTCTTGGGTGAGCTGCTCATGCGTCATAGCCGTGAAGAGTCTGTGTAATCTTTTTTCCTCGTCGGCTAGTGCCTGACTTGTCGACGGTTTAGCCTCCATTTGTTTAAGTAGGTATGTCCGTAATGAAAGAAATTAGAATTATGTAAATCTAGTCTATGCAATCGTAAACTAAGAACGTGTTTTTATGACTTATTGTTGTTCGTTAGTATACGCGTCTAATTAGCTGATGATCGCTGATTTACAAGGTTCGATAAAAACGTCTATCTATGTGTATTTTTATATTGACTTATAACTATCAGTCTTTTTCCTTTTATATATATTTTTTTATATACTAGTTAGTCTATTTATATTACAGATAAAAGAAATAATTGTTAGCATAATCTATTAAAATGTCGTTTTGTTATCCTTTGCTTCTTGGCTTTTAATTTTTTTTCCACTTTATTTTGTTTATTTCTTATTGCATTTCTTTCTCTGGACCAAATAATCGTTGCTCGTGGTAAGTATTTGTCTTGTTTCTTTCTATTATTATTTTATTTATTAATTATTATTATTTTATTTATTAATTGTTAATACTATTATTTTTATAATGCCAGTATTATTGTAATTTAGAAGTGTGAAAGTTCTTATTGTGTTTAGTCAGCTGGAGCAGTATAGAAAGAGAAGCACTAGAAAAATTTAAAAAAGAAATGTTAAAGTTAAAATAGTTTAATTCAACATTTCTTTTGTTTTTACAAATTTATATAAAATTTAAAAAAAAAAAAAATTTTAAAAGTTTTTTTTTTGTTTATGCAAAATTTATTTATTTATTATTTATCAATTTCTATTATTAAGTAGTTAATTTTGTGTCCTCGTTGGTCTGCTGCTTAGTTATTTTAAAGATGACTTCTATTGTTGAAAATTTTTCTCAAATGGTATATTGTTTATTTATTTATTTCTTTATTATTGTTATTATTATCCTGATTTTTATTATTTACTTTGACGTTAATTGATCCTGCTGCTGCTTCACTAACTTTCCTATTTTATGTCTTGATATTATTTGTTTATTATTATTAAATTATTAGTTATGAAATTATTTATTATTTATTATTTGTTATTTATTATCTAATTAATAATTGTGTGTCAGTTATTACACTGAATAATATATAGTATCTTTCGCTGGCAAAAAGAAAGAATTTAAAATCTGCTTGATGTATATCTCTTTTGTATATATTGCTTAAAGACTTTGTTTATCTATGGTAAATTTATTGATGTTGTCTTTATCGTTAATTATTAATTATTCTATTTATAAATCACTTCTATATATCCTCTATGGCTTTATGCTGCTAAGATTTTACAATCCTGTGTTGACGTACCTTGTTGTTACTTTACCTTGTATAAATGCAAGCTTACCATAGTGGTTTTATATTTTGTAATAGTCCTTATGTATTCAATTATTATTGTTCCTGTAAAAAGGAGTTGTGTAAATGGCTTACCGGTTATTTTTACTATGATCGTTGAATTTTTAAACCAAAAAAAAAAGAAATTGAAGTTATATATCCTGATTGTGATGGTCACAGAGTTGTTTAGTCGATTATTTATTTATTCGACCTCTTTATTTATTATAAACTAATTTATATTATGCTTGTTTCATATATTATGCTAACTTCTTATTACATCCTTGTTTTTCTTTTCTTAAAACTTACCTTATGACAGAAACACACTTTTACTTATACATAAATTTTTATACAACAGTCATATTAACTTCACACTGTGCAATTATTAATTATTTGTTGCTAACTTGTTCAGCTTCCAATTCTTCTATTTATCGTCAAGATACTTTACAGTAAAAATGTGGTATTTTATACTTGATTCTGTCTGGCTGTATGTTGCATGTGACAGGAACAGCGTGTGATTTCAAAATTACTCCTAAAGTATTTTTATAAAAATTTATAATTATTAATGAATATTTATTCATGTTGATATTCTCTATTGCTGTAGTTGTCACAAATTTAATGCCGTTGGTTTGGTCAGAAAATCCTTTTCTTTCCCATACTTTTGACACTTTCAAAATTTTCACCTATATGTATTTCACTTGACATATAGGTTATACGTACCATCAATACTTGATACAGCAGACAGGTATAAATTTTTTGTACTTATTAAAATCACTGACACTTTCACTGATTTATATAAAGTATTATAAAATGTTATAATAAAGAAGTATGTATTCGCTGGAATTTTTCGCTGATCACTTTAGTTTGCACAGTAATGATTTATGCAACATACATACAGACACACACTTATATCACTTATTCTTATATGTAACACTAAAATGCACATCTATTGTTTAAATAATTATGTATCGATCCTCTCCCTACTATTCAAATTTGTATCTATTAAAAGAAAATAGATTGTCTCAACAATTGTTCAGTTGAATACCACTCGCATGGTTACTTGAGAACCTGTTTTTTTTTCATTAAGTTTTTTCTGTCGAAATTGGTTCTTCTCGCTAAATGTCTAAAAATCTGTATTTTCTTCATAGGTATGGTTATACTAACCTGTATTTATCTCTCTGAATTGGGGAATTTAGCTTTTTTCTACTGTTTTTATGTCTATCAAAATTCACATGTGTACTGTCAACTATATAGCGTATTAGCTGACAGCTGGTACTGCTAAATCACATAGGCTTGCTATGCCAGTATGCTTTGCTTAACTTTGTTGAGCAGTTTCTTTCTTCAGGGACATTTGCCACTAGCTTCTTCGAGCTAGTGAGCTGGAGCGACAGGAAGAATGACAATCATACACTGTTCAGGGATTGAATTTATGTGCAAAATATATAGGAAACTTAACAAAATATATATAAGAATGAATTAACATGAAATATAATGCAGAGAAATAGGACAGATATAACAAATATTATAAATAATTTTATATGGATTGATGAAAGGAATTTCAATAAATATTTATATCAGTGATATAATTATATATATGACATGCACATATACATAAAAAGATAACATTTAATTAAATTATTAAACTATTTAAAATTATATCATCCTAAAAAAATTTATATAAGGTAATATATATTTATAAAAAAAATTTCTTTTGACATGATGGGTGGGGGGGACTATCCTTATAGTTCCTACGACGCTTGTGTCGTTTACACCGGCCGCGTCTGCTACATGCAACGGCGCTACTGCGCATATTTGTGCGCCGCTCTCCAACATGACCGTCTGTACTTGCCACATGGCGTATTACACGGCGCGTTCTCACTTTTCATAATCATATCACCGCGACTTTGTTTCCGCACTTTCTATCCGGAAAAACTTTATTTAATATAATTTTGTCCGACGGGCCTCACTTATTGCGCGCCATTTTATAATACGACTTTAGCGGGGTACTTACCTTAGTATCTCACGTGGCGTCGGCGTCGCTGGAACGAGAGAACAGGGAGCGGGGAACTAGGAACGCGAAAGAATGAATCTAATTGTTTAACAATATATAATTAATTATTTATTACCACTCGCGCATTACAAATTCCTTATTCTACGCGTTACAATCGTTTCGTAATTGTCAATTAATATTATAAGCGTGACGGCGACAGACACGACGGAGCGGGTTCCGCGGACAAGGATAGATGCGGTAGGTTAAGGAGGGTAAAGGGGGACGCGGTGTAACCTACAGCTATATGCTCGCGCGCGCGCGCAGCTACGCTACGATGGCGCGCGCTCACAGGGGGACGCGCACATTACACATTATTTATGACATGGAAGGCTACTTGCCGAAGGGTCCTCGGCGCCGCTGCTTCCTCTCGATCGCTTGGCTTCCTCTCGTCCGGGTAGTGCCTTCGTGCTTCCTCTCTCTCTCTCTCTCTCTCTTTCTTCACTCTCTCTCTCTTTCTCTCTCTGTCTTTCGTACGGGGCTATCTTCCCTCCTTCCTTCCTTCCTTGTCAGTTTCTCGCTACCTTCACAACCAAGGGCGATGCTCGTTCGGGACGATTGTGGAAACGGTCGTAGGTTAGGTGTTTCAGTTGAGGTCGTCGTCTACGTATGCACGGTTGGCGCGTGGGAATGATTGGTATGCGGGTGGCAACCGAAGTTGAGAAGAGCTCTATAGTTTTGGTGACAGCTCGACTGGATACGTTAGATCTCCTCGACGGCTCGGGGAAGAAGAAGGTGAACTTCCTTTCTTTTCGCTTCCTTCTTCGCGAGCGAACGTCGCACACTCTCGCGGCTCGTGCTTCGCGTATTTTCGCCGTAACGCGCGAACACTCGGTTTTGCAACCGCGGACCGGCCATTTGGTCGGTCACAATATATATATATATATATATATATATATATATATATATGCATAAGCAAATATATTTTATACCTATACAACTAGACCGGCACTATACAACAGTCTACAAAGTAGCAAATATACAATAGCAATAAGTAATAACCAGCCTATACACTGGTTAATGACTCTAATCTGAAAGTACATGGTGCAATATATAGTGGTTCGCAACCCACTATAAACTGTAGATCCATAAAAGTCGCAATGCTATACAGATCTGCACCAAAAAGAAAAGATCGGCAAAAATAAAAAATTTTGAAGCACAACCGGCCGATAACGCAAAAGCTAGGTGCGGCTGGGAATGTTTATGTATAACAAAGCATAACTGAGCAACATTTGCTTTTGTGAGCTGATCCATTATCATGATGCAAAAACCAAGATTATTCTTTCCATAAATCTGACCTATTAAACGAATAGCTTCACGCAAACAACGCTTAATACTCAAGTTAACCGTTTGGCTGGCTGGAAGGAATTCGTAATACACCACAGCACGATAATTCAAGAAAGCAGTGAGCATAACCTTAATTTTAGAGCGACTTTGGCATGATTTTTTTCGGTCTTCGCTCTTATTTGGTACGATATTAGGTTGATTGATCGATTGTTTCTGGATCGTAAGCATAGGCCCAAACTTCATTTCCAGTTATTACGCATTCCATCTTTTCCTGATAGTCCTAGAGCATCGTTTTACAGACCTCCATGCGACGTGTTTTTCTAAAAAATTGAGTGTTTTCAGAACCAGTCGAGATTTAACTCTTTTCAGGCAGAAAATGTCTTTCAAAATGGTGTTGACTGACCCATTCAAAATTCCAAGAATATCAGCAAGCGCTCTATTAATCAATTGACAATTTTGTAGAACCACTTGTTTGATTTAGACGACGTCTAGCCAATCAGTAGATGTTGTTGGTCGTCTTTGATGCGGTTCGTTTTCAACGCATTCTCGACGTTGTATGAAAAATTTGTGACAATCAAAAACACTTACTCTTGACATTAACTTCTCACCAAAGGACTTCTGGAACATTCTGAACGTTTCAGCAGCCGATATTCCAATGCACGCAGAAAATTTAATGCTACGTCATTGTTGAATCATTTCAGACATAATAAACACTGAAGAGACAACTTGTCTTTGTTCACAAAACACAAGCCTAACTATATGGCAAATAAAGATAATTCCGTTAATTTTGGGACAGATAACTCTGAAAAAACTGCCAACTAATTATAAACATAAAAAAATTTGTCCGAATCGATAAGCCTCTTTATTTTTATTATTAACTCTTTAATTAAATGGTTTTTAAATACGTCTTTCTATCTTAAAATTTCATCAATTTTCTTTTGCCATGCATGCTGTATGCATGTGCCTGTGCATTTGAGTGTGCGCCGCTCTGTCGCTTCACATAGCCTCGCGGATCATTATTCTGTTACGACTGTTGAGAATATCGAGACGTGTTATTCTACATATTAATAAAGGTATGCTACTTGACCATTATTCTCTGCTTATATTAATTATTCGATCATCCCTTCAAACCATCAGGTTATTAGGCAAGACAGCGTCAACTGCACGATAATAATAATAATCATTAGAATTTATCGATTTATTGACATTTAGAAAATTTAGATATTACGCGAACACGTGGTCGCGGGCTTTGTTCATAAAGCTTTTAACGGAAAGCTTAAATTCGCGAGAAGTGCTCGAGTGATTAGAAGTAAATTCAGAGCGTGATTAAGGCCTGCTATCGTATATTAAAAAAGTGATTTAATAGAAGTGATTATATTTAAGTTAAAAATTACTTAATAGAGAGATCTATATAGATATATATATATATATATATATATATATATATATATATAGATATAATGCAATCAAGATGAGTCAAGGGTCAACCTAGGTAGAAAGAAAAGGTAAAGTAAAAGAAAATTAGATTTCTTTAGCGCTCGAGAATTTTGTGTAAAATCGCGAAAGCATAAAATTAAAAAATTGGTATTTGAAAAGAGTATAAAGCGCGAAAATAGAAGATAGTAAAAGTGCGAAATTCGACGTGTGAATAGATATTAAATCACGAAAATCGCAGCATGAAAAGACTGTGAAGCGCGAAAATTGAAGTTAGAAATATAGTTCCATGAAATAGAAAATCGTGGTTCCAAGAAAAGTAAAGAAAACAAAATCGATCGAATCGAAAGATACGTAGAATTCTAGAAAAATAGTTCTAAGAACGGAGAAGAGAAAGTGTGCAGAAGTGTAATAAAGAAACGATTAAAAGAAGGGGTTGTGGTTCGAAGAAGTCGAACACGTGTGCGACAGAATATCCCGTGCGAAGAGTGTGAAATAAGAATTCGAAAGAGACAAGGATGCGAGAGCGCACGAGCGAGAGAGTGAGTGAGAGATGTAGTTTGCTGTACTAGAGTGTACTGCGCGTGCTCGCGAGAGATAGAGAGAGAGCGAGAGAGATATACAGACAGCTGATGCTGTGTGCGCGAGCGCGCGAGAAAAAGAGATAGATCCACAGTCATATACTGTGCGAGTGTGTGTGAGAGAGAGATAAACAGACAGAGATAGATAGAAAGGTATTAACTATGAGAGAGAAAGAGAGAGAGAATAGATAGATAGACAAATATACGCTTTGCATGAGAGAGAGAGAGAGAGAGAGAGAGAGACAGAGACAGAGACAGAGACAGAGAGAATGAAAATGATAGACAAACGTATTAGACTAACTATTAAATATCTTAGAAAGAGATAAATAAATAAATAAATATATATATATATATATATATATATATATATATGTAGTGTGCATGAGAAATTTAGTGCATGAAAAGAAGTGTTTGTGAGAATGAGAAAGAAAGTAAACGTGTGTATATAATATATGTATGAACATAAAGAATAGAGTAGATTTGTATGACTGAATTAAAGAAAGTGTTGCGTGTGTACATTGAATGTGCACATGCAGTATAGAGACTAGAAAATTCATGCACAAGAAAGAGATGAGAAATGTATGTGTGCATTCACCTGCTCGAAACGGAGTGTGCCCGTGATCGTGCACCAGAGAGAGGCGCGGCGAAAGAGTGGGATGTGACTGAGTGAGAGAGGGAACCGATCGTGTTCGAGAGAGAAACGCCGAAGAGTAGGGCTTGACCGAGAGAGAGGTCGGACCGAGCGAGTGACAGAGAATCGCGCCGCGACCGAGCTAACGTGTTAAATGATCCATCCCCACCGCACTGAGTTGAGAGAGAAATGAGCGACGCGCCGAGAGGGGCGCGTAATATATAGAATTATTAAGATTAATATATAGTCATTCATTGAGTGTCGTAAGAAATCTAATACTGTTTATTCTGTATAGTTATGTTTGCAAAAACAAATTATCGCTTTTGGTAGTAAGCGGATTATCTAAACCATTATAATTGTGTGCCTGTGTAGCGGGAACGTTCACTGACACCCTAACGCGCGCGGACTTGTGTCAATATGGGGGAGGGGGGCTTTCCCTTTTTTTCTAGTTGAAATGGGTTTGTTATTGATGAGTTTTCCAATGTTATATAGCTACCAAAAAAGTTCAGATTCTATTCCTGTTTGTAGGTCCCACACCTACGTAACCGATGGTTTTAAACATGACTCAATAGGACCTCGCATTTTTTTACCTTATTTCTTCGACCTCGTGTAGAAATTGGTACATAACAGACTAACTGTTTTCAATAACCTTTGATAAATAAAAACTCAAATCGAAAAATATAACTATTAGCATTTAGTAGAGTATAATAAACATTGACTGTTACATGTGTCTTACATGAAAAAACTGTAAAAGTTTCCTAAGAGCCTCGTCGACAGAAAATATACAAAATAAACTTTTGGAAAACATGCGTAACTAATATGCATACAATCTTACACTATATTACGAGAGTATATCGAACTTTCCCAACTCTCACGATTTAATTAAGAAAACAACCTCGATCTCAATGGCACCGGTATAATTTTGTTATTAACTGATCTTAGATGACCACATATCGTTCATTTGAACTGCATTAGAGAATTGGAGATTACAGAATTGATATTTAAAATAACCGAAATCAGTCCTACGAGTGTAAGCAATAGAAAACAAATAAAAAGTAGAACTAATAACTATAAGCATAATGGTACATTTCAAGGCGTACTTCCCACTCCTCCAGATATTACTCGATTCGAAATAAATATTGAGTAATTCGTCGTTGTGACCTCAGACGGGATACTGGCACTGTAGATATGTATTGATATTGTTAAGTATTGTTTTCAATTGATTTAATTGGACTGTAAGATCAATGAAAAAATATTTATTAATTTGTATATAAGCTGTCAACAAAATACAATTAAAGTAAATTCATTGAGTTATTATTGATGGGCTAGTTCGTATTGGTAACATAAAGTTCCGTTCAAACTACCTCCAAAATTGATTGGCATAATTTATGCTACTATGTTCAATATTATCGAAATTACACATTCGTAATAATGTAATATAACTGCACTTTAATTAAATTTATATTATACTGATAAGAATACGCATACAGGGTGTCATACAAGTATGGAAACCGTTGTATAACTTGAAAGACAGTACTATTAAGACAAAATGTTTAATACAAACGTTTTAAAATTTATGATCTTGAAGGTAATATCAAGGTCATATACAATGTTTTAAATTAGACCTACTATTTTTTATTGTGGATTTGGAAAGAGTAGGAAATTTCGCGCTTAACTATGATCTTAATCACGTTCCTCACTACGACCTTGAAGGTCATTTCATAATCAAATATGTTTTTGCAAATGCGAAACCCTATTTTTTGTGGATTTTGGTGCAATAAAAAATGTTTATGTCCATATAGGAATCTGTCAAGAAGTTGGTGGCGAACATTTTCAACAAAAGTTGTAAGCCTTGCCTTAAATAGTTGTGACATTTCCATGCAGTAACTAACCAAGGTCATTAGCTGCTCTATCGTGAATCTAGTTATTCAATATTCTTCAAAAAGATTTTGAAGTGACGTTGTACGCTAGGTTCAAGCCAAGAGTATGGTTATGAATAAAGTTACACTTGAAGTAAAAATGTCACCTCTTTCATACATTAAAAAAATAGGACGTCTATGTGAAAAAACAGGTTTAACCTTGAAATGGCGATTAAGGTAGTGATCAGGGACATGATCAAGGTCATATTGCAACGTAAAATTTCTTCCTTCTAAATCACCAATAAAAAATAGATGTTGCAATTTCGAAAATTGTATATGATCTTAATATGTTCTTGAAGGCCATAGTGAAATCCAACTAAAATGAGATAATCTCAAAGTAAGGGAAAAATTTTCAAACTTTTGTATTTAAAAATTTATCTAACATTAATTCCTTTGTGATTTGTTCACAGGTTTCCATACTTTTGTAACACCTTCTATATGCACTAATTAATACAGTAGAATGGCATGTATTTCATGTTCCAAAGTGCTGCTCTATATTACACTACATAGCGCTATATGTGTAGTAAGCTTCATCTCTTTAGTAAAGCTAGATGATATCGAACGCCGTATCACATTTATTTACAAGTCGTTGCACACGGTCATCGTCGTGTTTGTATTTACTTAAGTGTCATTTGATTTTATTCTCATGACTGTGTTTCATGCACTCGCGAACATGCGAATAAGATTAAGAAGTGTGAATGAGCTACCAACAACAGCCGGACCCTTCATTATGCCAAGTACATCATAATAGATTGTCTACCTTCTATGTGAAGATTTGTTAAATTTCATACCAAACCTATTGAAACTATCATACTTCTCTATTAATTTTTCTCATTCCAATTTTTTCTATACTTTCTACCTTATATGTACTTTTATTTTATTTATTATAATCTTTTTTTCTTTCAATAATACACAATTTATCTTAAAATCCATAACGGGAGGACCCAAAGTATCTGATCTACAACTACCGAACAACGCTGACTGTGATATTTAGATACGATTACTCATTAATACAATATACATTTATATACATATATATATATATATATATATATATATATATATATATATATCATAATAAAAAATTTATTTCCCTTTCAATTTTCCTATTTCTGATATTAATGCTATTTATTGCAGAACTATTTATTTATTTACTATAGTTACATTTTTCATTACTTAATGTCATAATCGTTTTTTTTATTTTATGGTCTTTTCAATGTTGTTAATTTATACGGAAATGCTTACAACTTTTAACTTCATTTTAATTATATATTGAAACGCACTATAGATACATATTTACATATATAACTAATATGTAATCTTAAATCACAGACTATTTACATATTATTTACATATTATACAATTTATGTTTATAATAAAATGTGAATTGGGCATATACACTCACCAAGGTAATTTTGTGCCCCTTTTGAGAGCATAATAAAATGACACACATACATAAACACACACACACACACACACACACACACACACACACACACACACACACACACACACACACACACACACACACACACACACACACACACACACACACACACACTCACCAGTGTGAAGTTTTGTTGCTTTCTACCATCTGGCGCCTCCCCAGGTTGCGAATAGGGGATTAGGGGATGGCTCGCTACAATTTGTAGAGAGCACTGAGGAAATAAAATACTCAGGGCGGATAGAAAAAGCTAATAGGGAGGGCCTCCCGAACTTAAGGCCAATTATGATTAATATTTGGTATAAACAAGGATATACCCCAGGGAGTAACTCCGGCAAGACCGGTCAATCTCCTCACCGATTCCGATAGATTGCAAGCCTCTATGGTCGGTGGTAGCCCCTCGGATTCTGGGGAGGGCAAATCAAACATCATCATAGACAGTACGTTGAGTACTAAAGGAGGTGTCATGATGGATCAAGAAATGACGGATCGTGAAATCTCCATCACGCGAAGAAACAATCATCTGGAGCGACTTGGTGAGAAGATCAGCCAACTGTTGGATTTTGTTAAAGATAGGCATAACGTGCACAAGACCATTAACGATCTTGCTCGTTCTATTAATGCCTCTTACAAATGCATCAGTATGGCAGAGGATGATCTGTTGCAGTATCACCGTCCCGGTACTCATGAAGTGGTGACTCAAATTACGCCGAGTTTACGCTCTGATACCAAACGAAGCGCAGCCGAAGGGATGGATTCCACTTCTAAAACACTAGGTGGCAAAATAACGAAAGAACCATCACCGGGCTTAAGGAGACCACCAGAGTCGGTTGGAGTACCTACAGGGAAGTCTGAGGCCAAGGAAAATCAATGGCAGACTATCAAGCGCAAGAAGCCCAAAGGTAAAGATAAAGAATTACCTAGTTCACGCAGGCTTAATGGACGAAATAGACCTAATTCCATTTTGATTAAGGCCAATGAAGGAGTTACATACGCAGAGGTACTGCGTCAAATAACGAATAACCCGGAGTTATCTCATGTGAAGAATGAGGTTAACAGGATACGCAGAAATGCAAGCGGTGCCCTTGTACTTCAGTTAGAACGGACAGCCAAAGATGCACATGACTTGGCTCGCATTGTTGAAACTAAGGTTGGCCATAGCGCATCCACTTCGGTCCTGACTAATCTTATTACTTTGGAGATTAAAGATATAAATGAGGTCACTACAAAGGATGAAGTATTAGATGCTCTGAAAACACACCTCGAACTAAAGGAGACCAACATGCTAATCGCTCAATCCTTGCGGCAAGCTTTTGGGGGTACTCAGACGGCAGTGGTGTCTGTACCATATAGCCACGCAGCTGAGTTACTACGTGCAGGGCATGTTCGAATCGGATGGGTCAGCTGCAGAGTTCGAAAAAAAAAACAGAAATAAAGCGCTGCTTCAGGTGTTGGTAGACTGGCCATTTAGCGGCCGTGTGTTCGGGCCCTGACAGAACTAAACTTTGCAGGCACTGCGGTGGAAAAGACCATCTATCCAAGCTGTGTGTAAACGAGCCCTGCTGTTTACTCTGTAAATGTGAAGGAAAAAAGGAGATTAACCATCCAACATACAGCTATAAGTGCCCGATCACTTCTAAACAGACATAAAACATGAGATTACTGCAACTGAATACCAACCATTGCGTAGCGGCTCATGACCTGCTGAAATAGACAATAAAGGAGCTAAGAATAGACATTGCTGTAATTTCCGAACCATATTGTGACAGGGACAGACCACAGCGCTGGATAAGTGACACAAGCAATAGAGCTGCCCTCTGGATTGGTCAAAATAGGCAGGTACTAAAGCAGTCGAGTCATCGGAGCGAATTGATATCCTGAGCTAAAATACAAGAAATATACAAGACATATCTTTAGTGTATATGCTCCTCCAAGCTTGACGGACAAGCAGTTTGAAATCCTTGTAGCTAAATTAGTTGATGAAGCCATGAACAAGAAACCATTATTAATAGCTGGCGATTTTAACGCGTGGTCCACAGCCTGAGGAAGCGCTTCAACAAATAACAGAGGTAGTATGCTGCTTGATGGCCTTAATTTTCTTCAACTCCACGTGGCTAATAAGGGATTTGAATCAACGTTCATTAGGGGAGTTAAACAATCAGTCATTGATGTAACATTCGCCAGTGATGACCTGATTCAGCGGATCCGTAATTGGAGAGTAAGCGACCTTTACACCCACAGTGATCACAGGGCGATCTTGTACGAGATTGCAGAGAAGAAAGTAAAGAACAAGTGCAATGAGTGGATGCCCACACGGAAATGGAACATCAGATCGCTAGACTGTGAAATTTTCGCCACTATAATATCAGGAGAGCGTTTAGAATATGGTGCACCAGGCCATCTGGCAAATGCACTCATGAAGCATATCTCTGAAGCATGTGATGCATCGATGACTAGGACTAAGAGCGGATTTAAACAACGTCAATCTGTCTACTGGTGGACAAATGAAATTGCAGAATTGCGCAAACAATGTCATCGCGCACGTAGACTTGCCCAAAGAGCCCGCACCCATCGTGATATGTTTAAAAGTTTATTTAAAGAAGCACAAAGAGCGCTTGTCAAGGCCATTAAGGCAAGCAAGCGTCGATGTTGGCTTGAACTGTGTGCAGAGGCCAACAATGACTTATGGGGACGACCATACAAAACAGTCATGGCACGATTGAGTAGGGCACTAATACAACCCACTACCACGGTATTGATTGATAAGATTATTTCCGCTCTCTTTCCCAATGACACCCATGGGACTGTACTGCGCACGCAACACTCGGACGATATACCACTTATAACAGAAATGGAGCTACATAATGCTTATGCTAAGAATAGAGACAATGCTGCCCCTGGCCCTGATGGTATCCCTAATGCTGCAGTTAAGTTCGCGATACAGAAGAATCCATCTATATTTCTAAAAGTATATAATGCTTGTCTTCTTGAGGGTATTTTTCCTGATTGCTGGAAAACTCAAAGGTTAGTCCTGTTACCTAAGGGCAATAAGCCACTTGTTGATCCGTCATCATACAGGCCATTGTGTATGCTCGATACGGTAGGTAAAATATTTGAAAAAATAATATGTAATCGACTAGAAGCATTCACTGAGGGATTGCACGGCTTATCCTCACGCCAATTTGGATTTCGGAAATCAAAATCAGCAGTCGATGCTATTAAACTGGTAGTGTACTGCAAGAGATGCAATCAGTGGTAAGAGATGGAAAGGTGGCACTAAACAGTATTGTGCCATTGTCGCTCTAGATGTCAAGAATGCCTTTAATTCAGCGCGCTGGTCTTCTATTATGAATTCGCTTAAAGAGTTCGGAGTACCTGGTTATCTACAAAATGTCGTGGCCAGCTACGTTGAGAATAGGGTAATATTATACCGAACGGATGAAGGCATTGTATCGCATAAGGTTACTGCGGGAGTCCCCCAGGGCTCGGTTATGGGACCTATATTGTAGAATATTATGTATGATGGTGTGTTGAGGATTCCACAACCGCCTGGTTCAATAGCAGTAGGGTACGCCGACGATATCGCTCTAGTAGTGACGGCTAAGACCCTTGATGAACTCACTGAAAATGCTAATGAGGCAATCAGCAACATCAATAGATGGATTAAGTCGGCTGGCCTACAGTTAGCGGAGCACAAGACAGAAGTAGTTCTTGTCAGCAGTCGTAAGAAGGTAGATAGTATCACTTTTAAAGTTGGTAGCTGCCGCATTAGTTCTGCGCCATCTTTACAATACTTGGGTGTACAGCTTGATGCCAGGTTAAACTTGAAAGGGCATCTAAAGATATCTGGCGAAAAAGCGCAACGAATTTCAGCTGCCTTGTGTCGACTCATGCCTAACATTGGTGGCCCACGCCCACCTCAGAGGAAGCTATTAGCTTATGTTGTTAATTCTGTCAGCATGTATGCAGCGCCAATCTGGCATCATGCATGTGGAATTAAATCGTATTTTGAGCTGCCCATTGCGACCCGTCGCCGCTCCTGTATACGTATTATTAGTGGTTACAGGACAGTATCCACCGACGCTGCTGAGGTACTTGCCGGAATTCTTCCTTTAAATTTACCTGCAGATGAACTGGCGAGGCTGCACAACATATGTAAGGCCGCAGTGGATTCTCTACAAGGTGCTAAAAACGTGGAACGTCAACGTTCTATAGAAATATGGCAAAAACGATGGAACGATTCTAGCAAAGGCCGATGGACTTATCGTATCCTTCCAGACATACACAGATGGATCAACAGGAAACACGGGGAACTAGATTTCTATCTAATCCAGTTGCTGACTGGACATGGTTGTTTTAGGTTCTATTTCCACCGTTTTCACCTGGATAACGATGATTTCTGCCCCATCTGTCCGACATTGGTCGAGGATGCCGAGCATATACTAGTGAGCTGCCCTCGTTTTAGAACACAACGTGAGCACTTGATGAACATCATCAATAAGACAATAAGACCAGAGAGCATCCTATCAATAATGCTGGAATCTTCTGAAAACTGGAAGGCAGTAGCCAGTTTCGCAAAAGAGGTGATGACCAAACTCAGAAATGCCGATAGAATTAGGCGAATGGCCCAGGATGGACCAGGCTAGCTGATTCTATTTTAAGATGCAGAGTACGAACACCAAACCCCTGATCACTTGTGTGGATGGGGAACGTAGGATAGTGTCATAAGAAGAGGAGCCGTATAGACTCACTAACAGCCCCGCCGAAGTAATATTCCCGGATAGTTCCGGCGGGATGCTGGTTTCGAGCGGCCACTAGTGCAGAGCTTGCTCTGCCTACGCTTAATAAAAAATAAAAAAATAAAAAAAACACACACACACACACACATACACAGGCCTCGTAAATTAAAGTTTCTGGATTAACATTGTTCAAAATCTTTCTAAAATCAATAAGATATCATGTTAATTTGAATTAAAATTCACATCAAGGTTTGCTTTAAAAATAAATGATGGCCTCCAAGATTCATTAAATGCAGAGATTGAAAATTGTGAGAAATAAGTTGTAGAAAATACACACCAGATCGAGAGACGCGACAGCATGTGGCTTCATTCAGACTTTGTCAATCATGATGAGATTCTTAAATGACGTTATCATCTTGGAGACTTTCGTCATAAGTTTTACAATTTTCAGAAAAAATACTTGAATATTCTATATATTTATTTTTTATAACAATATCTGAGTGCTCGCTTAGCACTGCGCATGGTAATAAACACGTTTCAAATTTTATGTTGAATATTGCTTATAATAGCTTATGGGTGTTATGTAATGACATATGTTAATATTGATTAACGTATGTTAATTATATATCAATTATATACAATAAGCCACCAGGTATAATTTAACGACGCGTTTATATAGCAGTCTGGAATGAGACCTTTTGCCTACAATTCGAACTTTAAATTGGCCAGTAAATAGAATAAAACAATTTTTGAACAAAAATTAGCTAATTACTTTAATGTAATACAAATGTCCAAATAATAGCTATTTACTGAACATAAATATTGTTGAACATATAACTGCAAACCGTGCACAATATTTTCTTTCCAACTATGTAATATTCTGATTTATTGTGGTTTATTTATTTATATTTATGCATTCTGATTTATTTACTTATAATCTAAAAAGCTTTTGTAAATAACGAACTTATTTACATTTTATTTTGTGTTTCCAAGATTAATGTGCCATTTCAATTTTAACTTTTCTGGTTATTTCATCCTATAATCTTGGTCAATATATAAGATTAACCAGTAAAACTAGATTCTTGCAGAACTATATTTACCACTTTTTCATCATTTTCAATGTTCCATTAGTTTCCAAAGTAAATATTAACTAATTACTAAACATTTAAATTGATAGAAAATTTGAGCATTTTTGTTAATTAATAATTAGATTTTTTAATCTTATGCACTCTTCACAATAAGATAATATTTTTTATACTTTATTTTTATTTATTTCGGTAACTTTTACTTTTATTTCATAAAATTTGAAAGAACTCAACTCAACAATGTTTTAAATTTTTTAATTTCTACCATGAACGGATCAAGCATAAAAATATAAAAAAACTAATTAAAGAAAGAAATAATTTTTAAGTAATAAAAAAGGACGTTTTCTAATATCAAAATTCGAATATCTTTTTCGAATCCCCTGAATGGAGAATATGGTCCTCACTTACCAAATTAAAGCGATAAACTGAGACCTACGATGGCTCGATCGTTAGAGCGAAGGACTAGTAACTTGGTGATCCGAGTTCAAATCCCGGTCTCGGCCGCTTGACACAGCGCCGCTGTAATAATTTACATGTGCTTTGTTTACAAACACATCGTAGACCTCCGTCGCTGATTAGCACCGATATATGGATGCATAAATAGAGTGAGGTTAAATAACATAAAAAAAAAAACGATAAACTCATGCGAATACAATAAAACTAGGGTTCATATTCACTGCAATGAAAACTAATAATAATGAATCCGAGATAATAGATTAAAGTGGATTATCGGATTGCTAACAATAATTATTAACAAATTATTAAAAAACAACTTCCATTTAGTATATTAAAACCATCTTCAGACTTATTCACATGTTCGGATTTCAATTTAAAAGAAATTCTTTCAATTCTTTCAATTCTTTCAATGTAAAAGAAAATCTAAACATCAAGTAAAAAACTATTATCTTAGAATTAAAATTAAAAATTGTATTTATGTCGACTGTTCTGAATTAAATTAATAAATATTTTTATCGGTCTTACAGTCTTTTTAATATAATATATTGGCTAAAATAATCTGACTGTCATTATTTTATAAAAAAATTTATTAATTTAAAGTATTATCTTCCTGAATATTATATAATTCGAACTATTGCTCGCTCAAATCTACTAAATCCATGCGATATTTTGTTACGTATAAACATGATCAACCCCTCCATGAATGAAATTATCTCAGTGCACCTGAGTAGTAAATGATTCACGAAATATCTGTATAAGCCATGAACTAGTAGACACATATAGTTATACACTTTTCCAAACATATATTCTTGTAGAAATCAATAAAAATCGTGATCTTTTCTGATAAATAATTACAAAACTTTTAGTAATTCAACTAACTTAACTAACTAGTTTTCTCAAATTAAAATATACTTTTTCGATGTGAGAAAAATTCATTTAAAGAATTTAATCTCATCTAAAATGTAGTGAATATTTTCATTTTGATTTCATTCATTTTGAGAAAATAGTTTTCTACTTAAAAGAAGATTTACTTGATACAAAACCAGAAAATATCTACTTAATAATTGAAAATTTCACTAAACTTATAGATTAAATCAGCTAATTTTATTAAAAATAGTAAATAGTTTCTTAAACATAGTAAAAGCTAAATTTTACTGCACAGGACATAATAATTAAATAATATCAGACTTTTTAAAAACAATGAAAATGTTTCATATCACATATTAAAAACTTTTGACAGAGACGGATCACTGATATATTTATATATCAGCGATAACATTAATCATACATAGTACCAACTCTCTTCCTTCCTTTTATATTGTGCTATCGTGAAAGATTACAAATCAGTCATCCTGTTTGAATATCAACAAAATTAAATGAATAACAATTACACTTTTCAAGAAACAAATTTTTTCTATATACTGCCGTTGTAATGACTATAGAAAAGGTTACATAATAAATACATACTTCTATATTGATTTTTTTTCAAGCAATAACAAAAATTTTTATTATTTTGGTTGTTAAGTTATTTTGAAGTATTAGAATATTAACACGCTAAATTAAGATTTCCCATTTCAATTTTTGACGCGAAAGGTAATCATAATCTTATAGATCAGCACAAAGTAACTTGCTCACAATATATTCTTATTTGTCAGCATATTTAAAAGTTAATAGACCGTAAAATTTGTTACATAATTTACATAAATTTCTTTGGGTGTATTTTCTTTTATTATTATAATTTTTGAGTAATTAATATTTTATATTTAAGACTATTGAATCCTCTTTAATTCAATCAATGCAATAGTCAGCATGACTACATTCCTTGTTTTTCTCCGCACTACCTCTTTCTAATTCTCCGGTGTCTCGATACCAAGTCTACGTATTTAATTATTTTTACAATACATCTAAGTAATAATTTCATATTTTTCTAAATTGCACCTCAGGGCTTATATAAAGTGATAGATTTTTTATAAGATTAAGTATGGCTACTTCTATCTCAAAATTCGTTTGACAGTAAATTTATAATAGAAATAAAAATTTAATAAACGGAACGCCATGTATACACAAAGTAGATAGGTTATAGGCACACTGGCCCACCATTCAGTTCGAAAAAGTGTGCTAGAATGCCAATAATCTTCTACAAAGACTATAAGCATATTAGCACATCTTCATTCCTAAAAATTGTACCAGAACGCCATTGACCTTTAACTGATTCAAAAATTAAATTCTATGGAATAACCGAAGAACTCAGGAAACGTTTCAGTATGAGGTCGTTTTGTAGATTCACGTCAATCACGAGTATAATCAATTTATTTTGTTGATTATATTTTTTGGTTAGCATTTCTATGTGAGCACTGAATATGTTATAAGAGCTTATTGATTATGCTTCAATTTCATAATACAAAGGCCGAAGTATCTTTGAAATTGTTGATTTTAATATGTTATAAAATGAGGTCCTATTGAAAGGTGAATGAAAGAGCACTTATTACGCAGGCATTGGGTCGTAAATATTCAATATAATCTGTTTATTTTTTGGTTTCTAGATATCATCGGACAAGGCGTTTGATAAAAGAGAATGCAAAGAAGTAATGCGATATCATGATTTCAGATGTCTGATTTGCGTCAAATGCCTATATGTTTGCCCTCTCAATGATCTTGCAGCAGAAAACTGTGTTAGGTGAAATGTGGCGACAATTTCAGTCTTTTTACAGCAAACTGATATAATGATGCATATATAACTACACATCATGCATCCACGAGTGCAGCAGAATTGCGTAAGCACTGAAGCAGATGATTGCAGAGATCTTACAGCAAATTTATGTAATCACGTATATGTAATATTAATATATTAAAATATTAATTATACAACATATGCGTGTATGCGCAAGTGCGTCATCAGTGCGTATGAATGTCCTTTAAACAAGAAAAAAGAGTGATAAATTATGTTTCTAAGGTAGTTGACGAATTTACTGATAGAATGATAATTTGTGATAATTAAAATAAAAAGAGTACGTAATAAGCACCCAATGAATATTATTTTTAAAAAATTTTATTGATATATTTATTCAGATTTCAACGTCACATATGTACGATATCAAAAATAAATGATAATATTAAAAAATTATGGTAGACTTTCTCCATTATCACTAATGTGCTGTCAACTGTCTTTATTTTTTTCCGTCTGTTTGAAAAGAGATAGCGTCTTTCTGATTTAATTAACTTGTAATCTAACTTTTTAAGATGTAGATTGTATGCATAAACAGATGCAGATAAGAGTTTATTGATGTTTTATATAATTTTAAATTATACCACCGAGAATACAGTACATCCAATAAGACTAATCTCAATTTTACAATAAAGCTATAATATTTCCGTAGTTTACGTGATTAACATTTGAAACAAATCAAGGTTTATAAATATCTAATTGTGTACTCTACATTGTGATCTCCATTCTTAGAAACTTCTATAAGTGGCTATCAAAAATCTCAGTGACTCCTAAAAGTTATCGTAAAATCTTCTGATATTTTTTTTTCAATTACAATTGAAAACATTAATTTAGTAATTAATAAAACGTTTAAGATATTTTTAATAATATAAGTACATGTAAGTTATATTCCTTATAAAATATACATGTATTTTAAATAAAAAAAAATTTTTTAAAGTAAAAACGTTAACCATATTATTAGGTGTACAACTTTGTTTCCACAGTTTGTTTTCTGAATTTCGAGACTCTATTGTAAAAAACTGGTTATACATTTATAATTCAAAGTATTTTCCATCGCTAGTCACTATGTTCTCCCATCTTTCAGATAGCATACGAATTCCGCGTTGAAAAAACTGGTCATCTTTTGAGGCGCTCCAAGAATCGATCCAATTTTTTACTTCCCCATAAGACCAGAAGTGCTGGTCAATCAAGCCGTGTGCTATGAATCGAAACAAGTAATAGTTTGAGGGAATAATATCTGGAAAATACGGTTGGTAGGGTATAACTTCCCATTTCAAAGATTCCAAGTATGTCTTAACCACTTTCGCAACTTGAGGTCCAATATTGTCATACTAGAAAATCACTTTTAATGTCTATCGTTGTATTGCGGCCGTTTGTCTTTGCATGCTCGGCTCAAACGCATTAACTGCGTTTGACAACGATCACCTGTGACTGTTTCAGTCGGTTTTAACAGCTCATAATAAAGTATGCCGAGCTGGTTCCACCAAATACTGAGCATGACTTTATAACTGTGAATATTCGGTTTGAATCATTCCATGACTTTCAGGCGTTTTGAAATGGCTTGTTGTGTCACTCCCAAAGATCCTGCCAATTCTTGTTGTGTTTTTTTACACGAGCCTTGATCAAGTAATGTACCCAATTTTGCATCTTCGAAAACCTTCTCTCTTCTACCGCTAATCTGGTCTTCAACGTGATAACTACCTTTCTTAAAGCGTTGACACAACTCTCGGTACGTTTTTTCACTAGTGCCGTCTCACCATAGGTATTTGAGAGAATTTGATGAGTCTCAGCAGCAGTTTTCTTCATATTAAAGCAGAAAATTTAAACCACCCGCATATTTTGAGAATTTGGCTTGTTAGCTAACATTTTTAATCGAGAATAACTTTATAATGTAGACACAAATCGACTAATATTTCGATGACGTTATGTTTACAAATACCTAAGCTTACTGTATTATATCTATGATCTATTTATTTCCACTACCACTTACCACTACAGCCATCTATTGCAAACGGGGAATGGAGGATCAAGTTATTTATTTAGCGTGTTTATATTAGGAGGCGAACTTAGTTTTCGACTCTCACGATTAGATGGTGATATAAGTAATACGACAAGTCAAATGTGACGGATCTAGTCCTTATTCTTTAATTTGGGCATTTACCAATAAAATCCAGTTAACAGGCGCCAACATTTGTGTAAATATTATAATTCTTTGATCTGTGAAAAATGAATCGTGATAAATCGTTTTTTCGACATCTCCTTTTGCACCAATTTGATTTAAAAAAAATGAAGCAAAATCTTACCGATTACTTCAAGAATGTTATGGCAAACAAGTTCCATCGCTTATAACATTTAAAGAGTCGTTTAAGCGGTTTAGAGGTAGAGATACCGATGTTAATGACAAAGAACGTTCTGGTCAATCGAAAAAGTTTGAAGATAGTGAATTGCAAGCATTATTGGACAAAAACTCAGATCAAACGCAAAAAGAACTCGCTAATAAATTAGGAGTCAGTGACAGAGCAGTTGGCATATGTTTACAGGCAATGTGATTGATTCATAAAGAAGGAAAATGGATGCCACACGAGTTGACCGACAGTGCCATTATGAATCGATACGGCATTGTACTGTCTTTGCTTGCCACGAAAAAAAGAGTTTTCTGTAGCGTATTGTTACTGGTAATAAAAAGTAGATCTACTATGACAACTCTAAGTACCAAAAGTCGTGGATGAACTCAGGTCAACCGTCCACATCGATCCCAAAACGGAACATCCACGGCTAACAGGTATCGCTGTGTATTTGGATGGACCAATTGGCTATGCTGTACTACGAGCTGCTAAAACCGAATAAAACTGTGACTGCCATGTTTATACAAATGCCAACTGAATGATTTGCAACAGAAATTGATCGAACATAGATCAGCAATCGCGAGCAATAGGCGCAAAGTCATTCTCTTACATGAAAACGCTGGGCCACATGCTGAGAAAGCCGTCAAAAACAGCCTGACGATGTGAACGACCTCGTTGATACGCACTTCCGACATGTTCAAGAAGTGCGAGAATCTGTGGCTGATGGATCGCCTTGAAATCGCTATCGTTCTTTTACCACGGCATCGTCATATTGCCAGGAAGATGAGAAAAAGTAGTTGAAAATGACGGAAAATATTTTGATTATGCTAACGTATAAATTAATAAATATTTTTTAATTGGTCTTACAGTCCAATCAATTCAATCCAAAAATAAAATAAAAATAAAAATAAAAATAAAAAATAAATAAAAATAAAAATAAAAATAAAAAAATAAAAAAATAATAAAAAAATAAAATAAAAAAAAAATAATAAAAAATAAAAAAATAAAAAAAAACATATAAAAAAAAATAAAAATAAAATAAAAATTAAAAATAAAAATTCAATTAAAAATTAAATTAAAATTATAATGACAGTCAAACTGTCCTTGTTTACATTCACCCCCGTAGACTAATCTGAAAATAAAATTTTAGCTGAAAAAATTCTTTGTTAGTAAAGTGCAGTCTGACTGTCCCCAACACCCTTACCTAATTGAAGACTTGTCCAACGTTTCGAGCTCGCTACGCTCTTCAATTAGGTAAGGGTGTTGGGGACAGTCAGACTGCACTTTACTAACAAAGAATTTTTTCAGCTAATATTTTATTTTCAGATTAGTCTACGGGGGTGAATGTAAACAAGGACAGTTTGACTGTCATTATAATTTTAATTTAATTTTTAATTGAATTTTTATTTTTAATTTTTATTTTATTTTTATTTTTTTTTATTTTTTATTTTTTTTTTATTTGTTTTTTATTTTTTTATTTTTTATTATTTTTTTTTATTTTTTTTTTTTTATATTTTTTTTATTTTTTTTATTTTTTTTTATTTTTATTTATTTTTTATTTTTCTTTTTATTTTTATTTTATTTTTGGATTGAATTGATTGGACTGTAAGACCAAAAAAAAATTTATTAATTTGTATATGGGTAGTCGACAAAAGTACAATTCAATTGTTTTAATGCTAACGTATATCCATTTTCCCTCATAAATGTCCTTGTTCGGTTAAAAAAGGTCGGAAACTAAGATCGCCTTCTAATATTAGCTAAAAATAATTCTTTATTAATTAAGTGCAATCTGACTGTCCCCACTACCTTTACTTAAGTAAAGATCAGTTGTAGTTGTCTAATTAATCAATTTCGTCCTTCATTTATCGTAGCTCAAAAAAATTTTGTCATTGGTTAACTAGTTTCTGTCTCACCCTTTTCCTTCTCAATCCCTGACTAAAATTATAAATAATATGTATCCAATATTACAGACATTCCTTTTTCATTCTTACTCATCCATTTCGACACACATAAACTATTTCAACTCCATATATTAAAAATTGTGTACAAAAAATATAAGGTCAGTTCGAAGACGTTTCAGAAATATCAAGATTAATATGTAGTCATTCATTGAGTGTCGTAAGAAATATAATACTGTTTATTCTGTACAATTATATTTACAAAAACAAATTATCGCTTTTGGTAGTAAGCGGATTATCTAAGCCATTAAAATTGTGTACCTGTGTAGCGGGTACACTCACTGGCCCCCTAACGCGCACGGACTTGTGTCAATAGAGAGGGGTCCCTTTCACTTGTTTTCTAGTTGAAATAGGTCTGTGATTGACGAGTTTTTCAATTTTATATAGCTAACAGAAAAGGTTAGATTCTATTCATGTTTGTAGCTCTCACACCTGCGTAACCGATGGTTTCAAACATGACTGAATAGGACCTCGCATTGCAAGGCATCAAAGTCATCAATTTGTCAATATTTCTTCGACTTCCTGTAGAAATTGGTATATAACAGACCAACTGTTTTCGATAACCTTTGATAAATAGAAACTCTAGTCGAAAAATATAACTATTAGCATTTAATAGAGTATAATAAACATTGACTGTTACATGAAAAAACTGTAAAAGTTTCCTAAGAGCCTTGTCGACTGAAAATGTACAAAATAAACTTTTGCGATTTTTCGGTTAAAAAAAAAAGCCCTTCTTCGGTTAAAAAAAGGTCGGATACTAAGTTCTCCTCTTAATAAAAATGCAAGCATTTTCATCTTTATATTTGCGCTGGAAACACTGCTTTTTGATATTGTGGTTGACTCTTGGCTTGGGTTTCAGATAAAAATCTATATCGTGATGTGGTGAATGAAACACTGCTTGTATTTAATCCATTTTATTCCTTTATTACATTGATGTATATATATAAAAACTTGTATTTATATATGAATAGTTATTCGAATTAAGATTGATTGAAATAATAACTTAATTTCCCCTTTTTCTCCATACGGTTTAGCTGCATACGGGACTGACACCTGGACATTTTTGAAAGGTTACCTCGCTATATGATGTAAGTAAATAAAGTGTTAATTCGTACATTTTTTTACTACTTAAAATTATACTGGATTAGATCTTTGTATTTAGAAATTGTTTAATAATTATACTTTAGTGAGGGACCGTAGTGACGCAATGAAATGTATATGCTTTTCTGTACTTTTGATTTTAGTAAGAATTCAGAAAATATGTGCGAAAGTGGTGACAAATTATAATATAATGGTTTATTCATACTTCGTAAGTTATAGTTCGATTTTATTCATTAATACCTGAATAAGAGATTTATGTTTTAAGATTTTTATATTTAAAACTAATATAATACTATTAAATAAGGATTTTATACTTTGAGTCGATATCGTTTAATAAAGTCAAAATTGAATAGAAAATTATTAGATAATTTAATGTGATTATAATATTTACTTTCACAATATTTCAATTTTTTTAGAAATAATAAATGCATATAAGTGAATATATTCAAAGTGAATACAATACTGGTAAAGAATCCATTGAATTGAATATTATATATTAAATATTGTAGTAAATTTATTAAATTTATAATTAAATGAATTGATACAATAAAATGTCTAAAATCACTAGTTTTTTTCTATAATCTTTTGCTTTGATTAGAAGTTTCTAAATATCTTTCTTATTATATTCATTTATTTTAAACTATTATTTTCTATTGAGCAATAAAAATAAATCTTTAAAAGTATAGACAGTATATCAAAACAGTTTACTGACTATACATTTTTTAAAGAATAGACGTAAATATATCTTAAATACAAGCGCAAACATTTTCACTCAAAAATAATAGAATTAAGATATCTGCTTTTCTGCTTGTGCAGACAAAACACACATCAAAATCTGTCAGCAGCACCATGAGGGCATTCCATACACAGCGCAAGCCAGGTACATCATGGCGGCCCTGTGAACGCGTAGGCTGGGTAAGCGACGTAAATGATACCCAATAGAGAGCGTATACACTAAAGATATTGCGGGATGTATATATCTTTATATACAGTTCTGCCTAATTCAAATAAGGCGCACAGCAGAAGACGACGATGCAGACGAGCGTTATCATCATATGAAGGAAGGCGCTGATTGACGAAAAACCGGAAAGAATTAAGTCGACAACAACGAATAGGTAAATTAAAGTGCGAAGTCGAATCGTTGAAATTAAATTAAAGTGTCATCGTGTCGTTGTTTTAGCCACTAATTTTTTCTTGTGTTTTTTGCTGCTGTTGCTCGAGTGAGAAACTAATAATTCCATTCAAATTTCTTGTCAGGAGTGCCCACAGCAGTGAAGAAAAAATCTATCTGGAACAGGAGTAGCGGCAGGAAAAAGTCCTCTTCGAGGAAGCCGGTGGAGAGAGAGAGAGAGAGAGAGAGAGAGAGAGAGAGAGAGAGAGAGAGCGTAAGTGAGAGCATGAGAAGATACCCTGGTGATATCGAAGTAAAGATCACCTACATCGACACCGATGACTGAATTGCGGCCTATACAATATTCTATATATCGATATCCCCGGGTTTATGAGAGATAATCATGTGCGCTTCTGCACGCATAATTGTTTTACATCGTCGCTTCCACAGTATAGTTGAAATTTTGACCCAACGACCGTAAAGAATAAACATTTAAAGTTCCATGCCATTGCAGATGTTTAGAAGGAAAACCGCTTAAGAGAGTCAGTAGAAAAATCATGCATGGAATATCATGAATGGAATTAAAAATATCCATCATTTCTTCTACACACCTTTCTGGCAATTGTAAAGATGTCATCGACATATCTTTTATAAATAATTGGTTCAAAATTGAACTTATTTAATGCAATATTTTCTAATTTTTCCATTACCAAATTAGCAATCAGCATATTTTTGTTCAAAAAATTATTTTGAAAAGAAAAAGAGTTATTAAAAACTAAATTTACTGCCTTTATAAATTCATCTTTTGTTAATATTGCGTATATGTTAATTTCTGACCATTTTTCTTCTATAATTTCTTTCAATAAATCTAATGGTACATTTGTAAATAAATGTATATAATAAATATATTTATAAATAATCTTATAATAAATAAATACTACATCCAATGAAATCATCCTATAATTATTCGAAATATTAATATCTTTAATTACTTCATAAAAACTCCAACTCTTTTTAACATAAGAATTGGTTTTTCCAACGATGTTAACTAATATATTTGATAAAAATTTTGCAATATTATATGTCGGAAAATTAATTGATGATATTATTTTTCTATAGGTTGTTATAAATCTTATAAATTGCTCTTTGTGAATTTTGGAAACCCCATAACATTTGGCTATTGTTCCATTTTCGCATTTTAAGTGTTTAAAAGTAATTTCATTAATGTAACATTTATTTTTCCATTCTTTTACTAATTCTTTCAATTTATTTTGTAGCCTATTAATATGAGGATTCTCAATTTTCTTGCATGTTGTGTTATCCTCTAACATCATTGTAATTGTATTAATATATTCTTTCTTGTCAGATGCTATTACATTTCCTTTATCTGCATTCTGGAATATAATCTTTGTGTTCTCTCTCAAGAAATTCTTGGCTGTTTTGTATTAATGTATGATGTTAGTATTTATATAATTTTGAAATCTATTTTCTTTTTTAAAATTATTAATAACCTTCTCTAATGAGGTTCTACATTGTATTTTTATATTGTTATTGCAACTAACAATACTATTTTCTACGTCAGCTATGATTTCCATAATAGGGAATTGGTTATTTGAATAAGATATTCCAAATTTTGCACCGTTTGAAAGGATATTTACAACTTCTTTTGGAATGGTAGTATTTGTTAAATTTTTTAACCAATTTTTATTATTATTGTAACTATTAGATGTTCAAATTTACTTTTTAGTTTATTTCTTTTCTCGTACTTTATTTTTATTAAAGTGTATGTTTTGAACTAGAAAGAATTCTTTTAAGTCATCATTTTCTAAGTATCTATATAAATATTCTTCTATTTTTAATAAAGATTTTGATAATTAATAAATTTCATAATTTTTATATCTGATTTCTAAATTTATTAATTTGTTTTTAAAATAGAAAATATTTCTTTGTAAATCATAAGAGACGCTTTTATCGTAATTTTGAGAAAAATGTTTATTTTGAAAATTGTTATCTATATATGTCAGACAAATGTTCAATTTTTTGCATCTAAATAAAAGTTGTTCTAAGTTGTTAAAAAATCTAAGTTGTTCTTTAATTATTACAGACATTAATAAATATTTTTTTATTGGTCTTACAGTCCAATCAATTTCAACCAAAAATAAAATAAAATAAAAATAAAAATAAAAATAAAATAAAAATAAAAACTAAAAAATAAAAAATAAAAATAACAATAAAAAATAAAAAATAAGAAATACAAATAATAAATAATAAAAATAAAAAATAAAAATTAAAAATAAAAATTAAATTAAAAATTAAATTAAAATGATAATGACAGTCAGACTGTCCTTGTTTATATTCACCCCCGTAGACTAATCTGAAAATAAAATATTAGCTGAAAAAATTCTTTGTTAGTAAAGTGCAGTCTGACTGTCCCCAACACCCTTACCTAATTGAAGACTTGTCCAACGTTTCGAGCTCGCTACGGCTCCTCATCAGGGACTAATCTAAACCTTATATTCTAATCTATATATACTCATCCCCACCACCAAATTTCGTAAATTAAATATAAATTCCCCCTCTACACAAATTGTCCAAAACCAATCAATTTAATAAGGAATGATAAACACTGTCCAATCTACCAGACTCTAACATTAAATTCACATTATTTCGATTCTTGGAAATGTGAATACTTTCAAGACTCTCCCGTTTATACTTATTATTAATACCATATTCCAAAATATCCACATTCACAAAATCAAAAGAATGTAAAAACTTTAAACAATGCTCTTTTAAACCAGAAGTAATATGTGAGCTACGTAAACTATATTTATGCTCATAAATTCTCTTTTTTAAATATCTACCTGTTTGTCCAATATAGTATTTATCACAATCCATGCAATTAATCTTGTAAACAACTCCTGATTTTAAGCATAAATCATCCTTATCTTTGCAATTATTAAACAATCTACTTAAATTATTGCGATTTTTAAAGAAAATTTGAATGTTATATTTCCGAAAATTTCTTTTTATTCTTTCAGATAATCCTCGAACATATGGTAAGACAATAATTTTGCCTCCGTTAAAATCAATTCCTGCACTATGTCTATTTTCGGTATTATAAATTTCAAACAATCTCTCAGCAATCAATCTATTAATAAATTGAATTGGATAGCCATTATTAATAAAAGTCTCTCTTACTATCTGTAAATTATTTTGTCTAAAATCTTTATGTGACAATTTAATTGCTCTGTCAATGACACCCCTCAATGCCCCAATTTTGTTTCCGAATTGGTGGTGTGAATTAAAATCTAAAAACCTACCTGACCAAGTAGGCTTTCTGTACCAATTAAGTTTTACCTTATTATTACTACATCTAATCACATTAACGTCCAAAAAACTTAACTGACTATTTACTTCAACCTCCCTTGTAAATTTAATTCTGTCATGTACAGAATTGAAAACATCCACCATTTCATCCACAAAAACTTCTGGAACAATTGTAAAGATATCATCAACATATCTCTTAAATATCATTGGTTCAAAAAGCAATTTTGACAAGGCTATACTTTCCAACTTTTCCATAACTAAATTAGCTATAACCGGTGACAAAGGCGACCCCATTGGACATCCGTATTTTTGTTCATAAAATTTATTATCAAATGAAAAAATTGTGTTATTAAAAACCAAATTAATTGCTTTAATAAATTCATTCATTGTCAATTTTGTATGCAAATTAATTTCATTCCACTTTTCCTGTATAATATCATTTAACAACTCTAAAGGTACATTTGTAAACAAAGATACTACATCCAATGAAATCATCTTGTAGTTTTTCGGAATAACAATATCTTTCATTTCATTGTAAAAACACCAACTATCCTTAATGTAAGAACTAGTTCTTCCAACTATCTTAACCAATATATTAGACAAAAATCTAGCAATATTATAAGTTGGGAAACCTATGGAAGATATTATTATTCTAAATGTCAGATTTTCTTTATGAATCTTGGGAAGCCCATAACATTTTGCCACATTTCCATTTTCCATTTGCAGGTTTATAGTAATAATGTTTGTTATGATCTAAAGAAAAATATTTTCTTTTTCAAAAATAAATTACTTAATTTAGAAATTAGAGATTTACATATTCAGATTCACCCCGATCAAAGAAATCATCGCGGAGGTTGAAAGTAATCTTTTTGGTTTAAATGATGAAGTAAAAAAGGAATGTAGGGCATCTTTGGTTAATGTCATTAGTAATTTTAAAAGAGAAAATAAATTTGATAATTTTTTAAATAGTAATTTTATACATGATTTGATTACCGCGAAGAATTTTTTGAAAAATAACCCTAATATAATCTTCCAAAAGGCCGACAAAGGTAATGTAACTGTAGCTTCCAATAAAATTGATTACATAAATTGTATAAATAATATATTAAATGATGATAGTACTTATTTGAAGATTGGTAATCCACATATCATTAAGCTACAAAATAATTTGAAAGAGTTATTAAATAATTGGAAAAGAAATGAATATATAAATGATACTACATATAAGTATTTAAAATGTGAAAATGGAACTGTGGCAAAATGTTATGGGCTTCCCAAGATTCATAAAGAAAATCTGACATTTAGAATAATAATATCTTCCATAGGTTTCCCAACTTATAATATTGCTAGATTTTTGTCTAATATATTGGTTAAGATAGTTGGAAGAACTAGTTCTTACATTAAGGATAGTTGGTGTTTTTACAATGAAATGAAAGATATTGTTATTCCGAAAAACTACAAGATGATTTCATTGGATGTAGTATCTTTGTTTACAAATGTACCTTTAGAGTTGTTAAATGATATTATACAGGAAAAGTGGAATGAAATTAATTTGCATACAAAATTGACAATGAATGAATTTATTAAAGCAATTAATTTGGTTTTTAATAACACAATTTTTTCATTTGATAATAAATTTTATGAACAAAAATACGGATGTCCAATGGGGTCGCCTTTGTCACCGGTTATAGCTAATTTAGTTATGGAAAAGTTGGAAAGTATAGCCTTGTCAAAATTGCTTTTTGAACCAATGATATTTAAGAGATATGTTGATGATATCTTTACAATTGTTCCAGAAGTTTTTGTGGATGAAATGGTGGATGTTTTCAATTCTGTACATGACAGAATTAAATTTACAAGGGAGGTTGAAGTAAATAGTCAGTTAAGTTTTTTGGACGTTAATGTGATTAGATGTAGTAATAATAAGGTAAAACTTAATTGGTACAGAAAGCCTACTTGGTCAGGTAGGTTTTTAGATTTTAATTCACACCACCAATTCGGAAACAAAATTGGGGCATTGAGGGGTGTCATTGACAGAGCAATTAAATTGTCACATAAAGATTTTAGACAAAATAATTTACAGATAGTAAGAGAGACTTTTATTAATAATGGCTATCCAATTCAATTTATTAATAGATTGATTGCTGAGAGATTGTTTGAAATTTATAATACCGAAAATAGACATAGTGCAGGAATTGATTTTAACGGAGGCAAAATTATTGTCTTACCATATGTTCGAGGATTATCTGAAAGAATAAAAAGAAATTTTCGGAAATATAACATTCAAATTTTCTTTAAAAATCGCAATAATTTAAGTAGATTGTTTAATAATTGCAAAGATAAGGATGATTTATGCTTAAAATCAGGAGTTGTTTACAAGATTAATTGCATGGATTGTGATAAATACTATATTGGACAAACAGGTAGATATTTAAAAAAGAGAATTTATGAGCATAAATATAGTTTACGTAGCTCACATATTACTTCTGGTTTAAAAGAGCATTGTTTAAAGTTTTTACATTCTTTTGATTTTGTGAATGTGGATATTTTGGAATATGGTATTAATAATAAGTATAAACGGGAGAGTCTTGAAAGTATTCACATTTCCAAGAATCGAAATAATGTGAATTTAATGTTAGAGTCTGGTAGATTGGACAGTGTTTATCATTCCTTATTAAATTGATTGGTTTTGGACAATTTGTGTAGAGGGGGAATTTATATTTAATTTACGAAATTTGGTGGTGGGGATGAGTATATAGATTAGAATATAAGGTTTAGATTAGTCCCTGATGAGGAGCCGTAGCGAGCTCGAAACGTTGGACAAGTCTTCAATTAGGTAAGGGTGTTGGGGACAGTCAGACTGCACTTTACTAACAAAGAATTTTTTCAGCTAATATTTTATTTTCAGATTAGTCTACGGGGGTGAATATAAACAAGGACAGTCTGACTGTCATTATCATTTTAATTTAATTTTTAATTTAATTTTTATTTTTAATTTTTATTTTTTATTTTTATTATTTATTATTTGTATTTCTTATTTTTTATTTTTTATTGTTATTTTTATTTTTTATTTTTTATTTTTTAGTTTTTATTTTTATTTTATTTTTATTTTTATTTTTATTTTATTTTATTTTTGGTTGAAATTGATTGGACTGTAAGACCAATAAAAAATATTTATTAATTTGTATATGGGCAGTCGACAGAAGTACAATTCAATTATTACAGACATTATATATATTTTTATCCATTTTGAGCAATGCTCTTTAACAACCCACCCATATTTAAAATAAATTTCTCTAAAACATCTAGACGGCAACTTCGTAATACCCCTCTGGTAGAAATCCCTCTCCTTATTTGCGAAGAACTCGGACAGCCACTTTTCACAAGCCTCTTTTGAGTCCAACTTTACGCCACCAAGGGCGTTTGACATAGACAGGAACAGGTGGAAATCACTTGGCGCTATGTCAAGGCTATACGGTGGGTACAATAAAACCTCCCATCCGAACTCCCGCAGCTTCTGACGAGTCATCAACGAAGTGTGTGGTCTGGCGTTGTCCTTGTGGAACGCTACACCCTTCCTGTTGGCCAATTGTGGACACTTCTGGCCGATAGCCTGCTTCAAGCGGTGCAGTTATTCACAGCAGATGGTAGAATTAAGCGTCTGGCCACATGGGAGCCGCTCATAGTAGATGATTCCCTTCCAATCCCACCAAACACATAGCAAAACCTTCCTGGCCGTCCATCCCGGCTTGGCCACTGTTTGGAGCGGTCCACCGGCCTGGGACCACGACTGTTTCACTTATGTGATCCATTTTTCGACGCCAGTCACCATCCGCTTCAAAAATGGGTCGAGTTCGTTCCGTTTCAGCAGCACATCGCAGGCGTTGATTCGGTCCAGAAATCCTTCAGATCACCGAAACATCAAGCTTTTTTTGTATCCAGCCTTCTGCAGATGATTTACAATGGTTTGGTGACTAACTCTCATGTCCTGGACAATGTCACGAGATGCCACATGCCGGTCTAACTCGATAAATTCCATGATTTGATCGGTATTTCTCGTCACAGGTCTACCGCCGGCTGGCTTATCCATGGTGTCGTTTTCACCGTCTCTGAATCGTCGAAACCATTCCTCTGCGGTTCAAAGTGATAGGTGTTTGACGAAGAAAAACTTTAAAATAGCACGCATTACGGCGTTAGTAAACTCCATGTTTACACGTCTATAACTTTTGAACGTAATATTCAAACTAATCATGCATAGCGTCGTTTTGTACGATATGACCTTTCAGATGATGTATAGTATTGCCAGATACGAGCTCTGTAGCGGTTTGTACATAGCCGCGAAATTCACGAGACAAAAAGGCGGAAGGGAAATATTTGACAACCTAATATATATATATATATATATATATATATATATATATATATATATAAATATAGAACCTAATATATATATATATATATATATATATATATATATATATATAAATATAGAACCTAATATATATATATATATATGTGTGTATTACATAACTAATATATTTCATCACAGCTTGAGAAAGCGATTTCCTCGTATTATTCATATACCGTTCTAAGGATTGTTAGTCTACTTATAACTGGTATAAACACTGGGGCATCTACCACTATTATCAGTATAAATTAAATTATTACTATTAATAGCGATAGCTCGCCACCTAGATTTCTGTCACTCATCAGTAAACTAGCTCGTCCATTACTTGCATCCAATTGATGAGTTTAATATAAACTTTTAAACTAATTCTGTAGGGTTTTTCAGGGATGACTTTTCTTTACCTTAAACTACTATGTACAAATATGGGTATGACTTTTCAAATCAAACTTCCTGGGCTTATAGATTCAGACAAATGTTTTTACTTTTAAGTTGGTAGTACTGTCAGAGTTATCTGTGTCAAATTTCACGCAATTATCTTCATTTGTCATATAGTTACACTTGTGTTTTGTGAACAAAGAAAAGTTGTTTTTTGGTTTTTATAATGTTTGAAATTATTCAACAAAGAAGTAGCATTAAATTGTGTGCACGAAATGAAATATCGGCCGCCGAAACGTTCACAATGTTGCAGAAGGCCTTTGGTGAAAGGTCAATATCAAGAGCAAATGTTTTTAATTGGCACAAATTGTTCAAAGAACGTCGAGAACACATTGACGACTAATCAATGCGTCAAAATGCCATTTTCAAAATCTCTATCAATATTTTAATGCGGTCCAGCAAGTCGGTTTATCACATGTTCTACAGTCAATAAAGGCTTCTTCATTGTGTTGCGCCATTTCAGGCCATGAGTACGAAGATGAATTCGAATAGCTTTGTCGGAAATATCTAAACCTTTTGCCATTAATTTTGCTTGTCCTTGCCACACTGTTAAAACAGGATTCCACGAAATAGATTCACTATTCTTTCTTCATCTTTTTTGTCCACTTTTCCTATCGAACTACTTTCTGGTAAATTATCAATATTTTTAGCCACTTCATATCGCTGTACCTACTTCTGTACAAATGCCTTCGACTTTCTCATATCGCAGCCGTTGATTGCGGCATTTTGGGACCTTTCGGGTGGATGCAAAGAAACAGCCTCGTAGCGCGACGCGTACTTAACATCCATGGCGTTTAACGTAATTCTCTTTCAAAACATCGACAAAAATGGAATCTTTCTTTACAATGCAGCAAGGTCAAAGCCTCCCTCTATCGGCTCACGAAAGATTTAGACCGAAATCTTTCATTACCTGTCAGTAAAATCGACCACGCTCTTACCTGACTAACTTATTTGTACACAGTAGTATGTCCTTATGTTCCATCAAAACCAGATTTCTTACCTTTTTAGGATCAACCAATTGAAGTATTAATTTAAATGTAGTTATCAACATTATATAATATTTCAAATCTAATTTAACTCTTAGTTATCACATATATCAAGACTTTTGATGTTTGATGTCAGAATTAATCGTCGACAAACCTACAACCTACAATATACCAGATTTATTTATTTATACCGACCTAGGATTTCTCCTAATAAATTTACTTGATTCATATAAATAAAATTTAAATACCTACTCAAAAACAAATTCATTTAGCCCCCAAGAGGAAGGTTTGACTTTAATTTCATAATTATATTTTTATAGTTAAAAATTAATTTTAATAGATTTTATCTTAATACAATAAAATCGCGATCTGGATCATTTCAAGAAAAAAGAAGAAAACCAGAATTTTTACCACTTGAGAAATCTCATATTTTTCTTAAAGTTCAACGTTCTATTGAAATAAATTGTTTACTTTTTAATTCTATGTTTCAATTCAATTGGTTCGCTCAACGTTGAAAATCAAGTTTACACTTGATCAAATTTAAAAATATATAAATAAAAAAAGAGATGCGAACATGCTCAAAGTTTCTATTTATGACAATATAGCAAAGTTTTTATTTATGACAATATAGCAAAAATTTTGGGAGCAGTTTTTGGTGGCGTAAGAATTTTGATTCAAAACAAAGAAGATTAAATATCATAATTAAGAGGTGAACTTATTTACTAACCAATTTATCAATTCCTACTTTTCAGAAAATGGTTACCAAAATTAAAGATTTAAGAAATAACAGTTTCTTGAATTTAGGATTTCAGATCAGTTTATTAAACTTGAAATAATACACCTACCCGTTTGCAACTATTACGAAACTTTTATTACTTGATATTATTTAAAAGAAATTAACAATAATAGTAGATCAATAAGCATCGTAGACTGGAGTCTTGGAAAACTTTTCATCCTTTTCTCCTCTTTTATACTGCAGCATGTGTTGCCGCCTCATTAATAGAACTCGTTGTCTTTGTTTTCCTTTTAATAAGCATTCCCTGAAGTCAGAAAGAAAATCCTTACATTTTAAATTTCCAGTACGTAATCCATAGGCTTCGAAACAGTCTCCCAAACGCATCTCGAAATCTGCACATTCACTAAGTTGTGCATCCATTATTGGAAAAATAGAAATTGGTAATTTCAATAAAGGGTCATTATTCAAACGATGTATTGACCTAAAAATAAAAGTAAATTGGTTTAATGTACACACACGTTATATTAAATATTTAAAAATCAAATAAGTTGATTTACTAGATTTAGGCAATTGTAAATTTTAGAAGATTTTATGATATTATAATGATAATTCTATTAGTAGTCTAATATTTGTATATTTTCATGAAACGAAAGAGGGTACAACGATATAAACAAGTTCGGGGACAGAAAAGGAATCATACATTTTTTTTTGTTATATCTGATCATTTATAAATAATTTTTAATAGTCGGTAACAGAAACTTCCTCATACTTCTCTTACACGGTTTCTTGGGGTACCACAAACTCTTATACCAGTCCTACTTATACTTATATCTACTTAAATTATAGAAGGGGAGGATATTTGTTCCATCGTAGTGCCTACATAAGAGAACTACACAGTATGCAAATATATCATTAGGATCTTAGATATAAGTATTTTACACTAAACAGCCACGAGATTGTGTTGATATAGTATGCTTAGCGAAAGGGCAAACGACTCGATAATTAAAGGTATATAAAGATTTAAAACCAAGGCATAGTAGGTAATAAAAAAAAGAATAGCAATAACACACAAACAGTTGATGGGTATTTCCATACATATAGAGATAGAGTATGGATTATGTTATTTTTACGGGATACAGATTTTATGAGAATACCCATAAGTTTCTGTAATTGTTCTGGACCTGTGTTTTCATTTATATCTCTCTTGTTCCAGGTGCTCATTCTCACTTTTTAATAGCTGCATTATCTCTATTGCAAAATATGAAAACTGCTCTTATGTTATCTTTTATTGGAATATAACTTGAAATTTACATTTAAATCGTAAGACCGAAGATGTGAGTGGCGTGAGGAACAGCAAGCAGCCTTCGAGAAAATCGATGATCGTTACAGCTCCTGTCCTTTATTGAGTATATAACGATCCATAATGAAAATTTAGCAGCGATCCTAAAAGCCTTGAAGGAGCGAATCATACTAAGATTCGGAGCTCCAGAGGTCTTCCTGTCGGATAACGACACGGAGTTTAAGAATAGAACAATTGATGAATATCTTGAGATATATATTCGTTATTCGTCCGCCCCATCATATCATTCACAGGCTATCCCAGTGGAACAGGTTAAGAGAACTCGGGAAACCCAGATTATGGCGTTTGTAGGTGAAAACCACAATTCTTGGGATGAGAAATTAGTAGAATTGAACTTCTATCTCAATACTAGACGTATTATAATGCTTGTCGTCGTCTTTCGCCATATCAAGTCGGAGATAAGATATGGAAAAGGAACCGTAAGGCACAGGCGGACCAGCTGGCTATGGCAATCAGGACATACCAACTAGCTGAGGCGGCAGTTCGACGGGCCAATGAGGCCCTTGAAGAGAAAGAGAAGATGGCCGAATATGTGAGACAGGACTTGCAGCAGAAAGAGAGGGAGATGAAGAAACTCCTGCAAACAAACCCCCTTGAAATACGAGTCAATGTGAGTACTCGTACCAAGAAGGTAGGCTTCCTGTCGAACAATGATACTGCCTTGCATATTTCTACAGTACAGCTAGGCTGTTCACCAGCTAGTCTATCCTTTTCTCGAGCGGATTCGAGAAAAGGTCAATCAGTCAAAGGAGACATGAATCCTGTTCAGCCAGGGTACGTTCTCGATCTAGAGGAACGAATGTAAACCCTGGCGACTCATCGATTGAGGATTGATGAACTCCGTTCAAGAGAGGCTGAGGCAACCATAATCGGAGAGACTGGATTCAACGCATGCACAGAAGAAGGTGGAGCAACCTACACTAAATGCGCCGGGGACTGGAAAACCCCGGTTCTGCTATGTGTGCGGCCATCCGGGTGTCAGGAAGCTCAGAGCGTGCCATATGGTGGGGACACACAAGGGTTGCAGGAAGGTTTTCTTCTATTCTTAAACGGAACAATAAAATCTTGCTTGTAATCTCATACAAATACAATTTATTAATAATAAAATAAAATAAAATTTTTGTATTTTCATAAAGGTTGGCCGTTTATTCATTTAGTTTTTCATCACATTTTTTTACCCTTTCAGGAGTGGGGGCTCTGCGATAAAGATATTTGTAAATATCGAGTACCCATTTTCTAGGACTGGCAACGTCTAGAAAGGGGGTGTAACGAGAACCGATATATATACTGATGGTGTCGTTTATGAAGTAGAGAGAGAGAGAGAGAGAGAGGGGGGGGGGAGAGACAGGCGACAGGCTATAGTCTTTCTCTAACTTAGCAAATATCAGGAAGTGGGGATATATGAAGAGTTAGTTTTGGCCTGACCGCTTCAAGCAAGATAGATAGAGTATTACTTTAATTGTGCTTTTGTCGACTGCTTATATACAAATTAATAAATATTTTCATTGGTCTTACATTGAAATAAGTTTAATAGTGAAATTAGTTCTTATATTAAAAATAGTTGGTGTTTTTACAATGAAATGAAAGATATTATTATTCCGAAAAACTACAAGATGATTTCATTGTATGTGGTATCATTATTTACAAATGTACCTTTAGAATTGTTGAATGATATACAAGAAAATGGCATGAAATAAATTTACATACACAATTAACAATGAATGAATTTATTAAAGCAATTAATTTAGTTCTTAATAACATAATTTTTTCGTTTGATAATAAATTTTATGAACAAAAATACGGATGTCCAATGATGTTACCTTTGTCAGCGGTTATAGCTAATTTAGTTATGGAAAAATTAGAAAGTATTGCTTTGTCAAAATTAGATTTTGAACCAATAATATTTAAAAGATATGTTGATGATATCTTGACAATTGTTCCAGAAATTTTTGTGGATGAAATTTTGTACATGACAGAATTAAAATTACAAGGGAGATTGAAGTCAAGAATCAGTTGAGTTTTCTGGACATTAATGTCATTAGATGTAGTAATAATAAAGTGAAGCTTAATTTTTATAGAAAACCTACTTGGTTAGGTAGGTTTTTAGATTTTAATTCACACCACCAATTCGGAAATAAAATTGGAGCACTGAAAGGTGTCATTGACAGAACAGTAAAATTGTCACATAAAGATTTTAGACAAAATAATTTACAGATAATAAGAGAAACTTTGATTAATAATGGATATTCAATTGAATTTATTAATAAATTAATTGCTGAGATATTGTTTGACATTTATAATACCAGAAATAGACTTGATGCTCGAGTTGATGTTGACAGAGGCAAAATTATTGTCTTACCATATGTTAGAGGATTGTCTGAACGAATTAAAAGAAATCTTTGGAAATATAACACTTAAATTTTCTTTAAAAATAGCAATAATTTACTAAGTTGTTTAATAATTGCAAAGATAAGGATGGTCTGTTTAAAATGTGGAGTTCTTTACAAAATTAATTGTATGGATTGTAATAAATAATACATTGGACAAACAAGTAGCTATTTAAAAAAGAGAATTTATGAACATAAATATATTTTACATAGTTCATATATTACTTCTGGTTTAAAGGAGCATTATTTAAAGTTTTTACATTCTTGTATCTACTGATAGAAGAATTTGACTAGCCAAGAAGAGCTATATATATATATATATATATATATATATATATATATATATAAACTTGTAACAATATAATACATTTCGATTGTTTCATGATTAATTTTTTACAATTTTTTTTCACAATGCATGCTTGCAATACGCTCGCTGCGATGTAAATGTCGCAGACATTTTATGATCATGCAGCCTTGTTATAAGGCTATTGTGATTGTATGAAAATATAAATGTGTGCTCGCAGCAAATACTCTACAATAAAAATTGTTGTGTGATTACCATTACAGAGATCGTGGATGAACTTATGAAAAACGAATATAGCCGATATATTAAAAGCTTCGATTAACAAATTGATTAATAAATTAACAGTCTTTAATTTTGTAAATATATATTAACAACTTGTGTATTCTGTACTAAAATTTTATTCACTTTTGTACCTATATCATAAATTTGTGTTTTGTAAATTTACATACAACAAATTTTTATTAGGTTGGGTATTGCTGATTTACATGAAATACAAAAAAACTTTCACATCACTAAAGAATAAAAAACTATCACTCATTCAACAATGTTTTTAATATATAAGCAAATTAATATTATATTGTTTCGTAACTTTTATTTTATTTTATTTTACCATATAATTTTATAATGTTGAATTAAATTATTATTTATATTTTTAATGTTTGAGAAAATCAATGGTAACCTGTTTTTGTTCTCAAGCATTATTAACGACACTATTATAAGGATTAAATATTCAGAATCAATTTTATAACAATGAATGTAATAATAGTGACATGGTTTGTTCAACCTAAAAATTAAAAAAATATCTACAAAATTGAATGTTAATTACTCATTTTAATCGTTTGGCTTGATTATATGTTAAAACTCATATCTACAACATTAAGTGAGACGAGTTTAATTGTAATTTTAAGGTAGTTCTCAACCAAATCACAAAGTATTGAAAATTTGATAAAAACTTTTTATAATGTAATTTGTGAAATAGTTTATTTAATAGTGTATAATATTTAATATTGTTGTAATAGATTTATCCATCAGACTTTGCTCTCAAGTAATTTATGTTGTGCTCAGCAAAAGATGATTTAAACTATAAATATAATTTCCTATGTCCCTATTACTCTCCTTCTTCATCTACTTATAATTATAATTAAAAAAACTGATATTTAATAATCCAATACTGTAGAAAGAACTATTTTTTTTAATATAAACAATATAATAGGCAATTACTATATTTTAATATATAAAGGATTTGCTATAAAAATTGACAATTCTTTTAACGTTAACTGATATAAAGCTAACAAATAAAGTTCCAACTGCCCTTATTTATAATTATATCTACAGAATCTGAGAAATAGCATCCCAAATATTCAAAATTTAAATCAAAGTTACTTCAGTTTCTCTTCAGAGACTTCTAAAATAACATTAATTTAATTCTAATATTTCAGGTTTTATATTTTTAATTCTATGGGAATGATTACAAATAAGGTCATTCAGTCAATCACAATTACAAATAAGCGATTATACTTATGTTAATTCATTAAAAGGACTAAGATAAATCAATAAAATTATTAAAGTTTGTTAACTATAAATCTTATTTTTTGATTCAATTTTAATAAAGAAATTTTCAAGTACATAGAATATTTCTTGATGAAGTTTATAATAGTGTACATAATACCTACACATTTAGAAATTATTGCAATAATAAAACATATTTTTCCGATAGTTAACATATTTGAATTCCTTAGAAAAATATAATTATATTACTACAATGAACTCCAAGATGCAGTAACATCTTTTTATTTTATTTATTTCAAATAGGCTACTAATTACACATTAAAAATATTAGAAAGATTAATAGTATAAAAAATCAAAACTTACATTTTGGCTACTAAATTTATGTAATACGTAATTACATATAGTAGTCCATAAACCAGCAATAAATTCCGTCCTGATAATGATCTGCACTGAAATTTTTTATCCCAACCCAACATCCATTATTGGCAGCAGAGGTGCCAGGCGGTACTGCCAACTTGGGCATGCGCATTAGGGCTTTATCCATCCACGCGCTGATTAGCTGAAATTCGCGCGATATTTATATAAGTTATATGATCTGTATGATTGCATAAAATTATTGATGCTAATATAACTGTGGCCGTATGCACATAAATATTTTATAACATATCCACTACTAAAAACATTAATTAAGATTATTAATTATTAAGATTATTATTAATTATGAATATTATGATTAATATTATTATTAACTATTATTATAATTATTAAATATTATAATTATGAATATTATTAATAATTAATATCAACATTCAATTTTAAAATTAACATTAATAGTTATGATTATACTAAATACTATTTTTAATAATAATATAATTATACAAATATTATTATTAAAAATAATAATTATTATTATTTAATATAATTTATTGCATTATTAATTTGTTTAACAGCCTTGCTTGTTGTTTTATACGATCATATAGATTATATAACTTTAAAATATCGCGCGAGTTTCAGCCAATCAGCGCGTGGATGGGTAAAGCTATAACGCGCATGCCCGAGTTGGCAGTACCGCCTGGCACCTCTGATTGGCAGCCTCTGTACTCCTTTTCTCTACCCTCGATAGTGCAGAGAAAGAAGTATGTTCTGACTTATGCCATTATAGAGTTTGTAAAGTAGAGATCCATGTTCTGCTTTTTAAAGGTGTAATCATTGTAGTAATTATATCCATTCTTGTAATAAAGAAAACATTTCAAGGCAGCTATATTATATAAAGAACTGTTTTAGAATTGAACATACATTATGTTATTTTTATTTAATAAATATTTTGTATATTTTAAAAGCTGTAGTAAAATATTTATTTGGTTTTCTTACTAAACACATTATTATGTACTACTAAATTGAATTAAATATTTCGTTTTATATTATTTATATATTTTACAGATGATGGAGTCAAAAAATTAAAAAATCTAAGATATTGTGAATATGTTGTTGCCTTAAATAATACATAGGACTAAAGAAAAATTGGAAGATTTTGGAAGATATATCGTTATAGAAATGTTTGGCATTATCTTATTATTTTATTTAGCAAGTAAGTTTTTTCGGTTGTTTATAATTACAAAGGTAGCATTAGTTACAATATATTTCATGACATCTCATGCATGGTTTTAGTTTATAATTACTTGAAAACCAAAATAGACCCTTGTAGAAGCATAAATTTTTTTTAAAATATGAATTAATAAGAAATTTAAGTATATAAGTTAATTTTTACTTCGTACTATAAGTAATTCTTTGATTTGCACTATATTTGCGTACGTGCGTGATGCTCTGCATGCGCGCGAGATAAAAGATAGATCATAAAATATATATAGGTTAACCTTCATTCCTAATGTAAGGCCTGACTTATGAGGTACCAAAATATTTTTTTTGTACTAGAATGTGCATCATTGAATAAAGAAAAACTATTAAATCTTAAAATAATTGATATCTTTATTTTTATTTATTAATTTATTTATTTCAATTAGAAAAATTTATAAACTATCTTATTGGGATAGCTTATTTTAGATTACTTGTTTATAGAGTGTACAATGTAAGTCTTGTAGAAATACAGTTAAAAAAAACTTGTAATAATTAGGAAATATATCAGAAAAAATCAAGTTAACAATACAAGGTTTATATATCAGTGTTCTGTGCATATATCTGCTGTACTGATCAGTAGGATAATGAGTGTCCATACTATAAATACAGCCATAAATCTTATGATTTGCAGTACTTGTGATATGAAGTTATTATTTATCTATCTTTTTTCATATAATAATTCAATAAGTTCAAATTTTTAATATTGCAAATTATAAAGTTTACCATTGTACATTTGTAATTGACACTGTCCACCTTCTTTAAGAGTGCTGTATAAGCACCTTGCACAATTGGTTAGAGCATTGCCTACATAGACAAATCTGTAAGTTTTCATTTCTAGTCGCATTGCAATTATACATAAATATATTAAAAATAATATAAATAATTTGATGTAATATATACTTATTTAATGGGAATGAAAACTTGCATAGCTTAATAACTTGAGCACTAGTGTGACTGCATACGGTGTCTATATGACCTAAAGGAAAATATTTTTTATTGAAAAAAATATAAAGATATTTCTATTGAAAAGATCATGTAATCAAAAGATTTATGTTTATAATATTGTATAGAAAAAGTTTCACGTGACTTATAACAAAAATATTAACATGAAAGGATGATTAATTTATCTCAATTCCAAAATAAATTTTTCTTATAAGAAAATAAAATATTAAATGTATGTTAAATTTGAGATTTCAAATATATCATTTAATTAATTTTAATATTAAAATGGTTAATTAATATGGTTAATTTTGTCTAAATTTAGATTTTTAAATTAACTTTGGTCATATTTCTTTTGGGAGAACTATTCAGATGCAGGCACTATTGTTGTACCAAATATTTCTTGTCAAGTGACTCCTAATGTAATTAAAATGGTAGGATGAATCTTCAAAAAGTTTTGTGGTGAATTTAACTAGAGTAAATCATTTTTCCAACCAAAAATTAATAAGATTAATAATTCTTTAAAGATAATATAGTTAAAGGCCTTCTCCCTCATGTACTCCATCCTCCCCAAAGAGCACATACTTTTTTGTTAAAAACGTCATTTATATTTTTCAATTGTAAACAAATGAAAAGAAATTACAAAATGCCTAAAATTGAATAAATAGTGAAACAACGCACATATATAAATCATTAATTACAGATGTATCCTTGTTTACTATTTGATAATCGAATTGCTGACTGCTTATATCTACTTCGACCTCATTTTTCTCAAACCATTCCACTATTGGTTCAAAGACAGATATAGTAGGTTCCCTGTAAACTACAACGTGTCTAATCTGTCCAGAATACTGACTGTATCTTTGTAGTAAACAATAGTATCTTTGTGGAGAATCATCAAAACAATTGAGTGCTTGAACGAGAGAAGGTTCATGTCTGTTCATATTTTCATCTGAATTCTATTTCTTGCCTTCCTATATATATATAGTTATATTATTTGTTAGACATTTTAAGAATATTAAGCAGGCTTTTTAAATCATTTTAAAAAATATAAAGTAAAATTAACTGTGTGTATGGACATTGTCCTTCTCCTTCCCCATAACTCTTTGTTGACTTTTAGTAGATCCCCTCTTCAGAATCAACTACGTAGTTTATGGATAGCTGCATATAAATTTATAAATTTTAGAATTAAATAATATTTTATTTGCTTCAAAAAGTAGTAGATTATGTACTAATGGGTAAAGGATTAATGTAGTGTAAGTATGTAGTATGTAGTAATATAATATAGTACAAGTATATATTAGTATAGTGCAAGCTTGTGTCAATTCTCATATTATATATGTCAAACCTCTGGATATAATGTGTAATTTGAATTTTGCTAACTGAGTCTAAAATAGATTGTATCTTTTTCTATATAGTCCCGAATATCGATATTTTTAGTAGTGATATCATCACAACTTTCATATTTTAAGTATAAATAGTATATTTAATATTTTATATAGCATTAGACAAGTTATATTAAAATATAAAGTTATTAATATTATAAATCTATAACCTGGAATACCTGATACTCTTAATTCTAGAGTAACTAAAATTCTTTGAATTACTGTTACTGTTATTGTTGGTAAAATTGAAACTAAGTTAAAAATTATAAATTGCACTTATGTAGATTGGTTAGTATTTATTTCTATTTTAGATTTTTTAGAGGTGATTATGAACAAGGACAGCCTGACTGTCATTATATTAGTATAATATATTATTGTATAAAGACTGTAAGACCGATAAAAAATATTTATTAAATTAAAATTGAAAGCATAGGCTAAATTTACTTTCTTGAAATTAAAGTTATTAATAACTGGTCAGTAAATATATTTGCCGATAAACAAATAGTTTAAGTCCCAGGTCCAATTCAATTTCTAATAATGTTTATAATTATGAACCTTATTTAAACTGTTGGTGTACTTTAAGGTACTAGATGAAAAAGTATTTGATTAGTTTTAAATCTACTTCCAAAAATTATTAAATTTAATCATAAAAATATTGTTATTGATATATTAAATCTTATATCAGTTAAAGATGTAAAAATATAAGAAAGTATCCCTATATAATTATTTAATAATATGATAAAAAAAATTCTTTTTAAATAAATTATATTTAAAATATTTTCTTGAAATTTTAATATTATAATTATTTCTTTTATAATGATACTACCATTTTCGTTTCGGCTTTTTCTGAGATACGAACGTAATCGACATACAAAAATTATGTGCGAATACAAGAAAAAGCGAACCTTGGCATATTAAAGTGCACCAAGGGCACGAAATAGTGTGATAGCGAGCGTGTCAAGTAAGACAAAGAAAAAATAATTAGTACAGTGGAAATCATGGCAGTCTCATATGTTCCAGTGGCAAACAACACCGCCGAGAAAGTTAAAATTTGGCGCTTTTGCAAAACCACTGTAGAACCAGATCAATGTCTCCTCCAGCTGAGCCTACGTGTAGACAGAGATAAATTAATTCGCATGCAAAGGCTCAGCAACTGGCTAAAAGGTAATTATGTACTTGAGGACTTCATCCCAGATGAGGATGAAGATCCAAGCATTACCTACATTAAATGCGAAGTAGCCAGGAAGTCGTTTATCAGAGACGCAATAAAGACTGGAGGATAGTTATATCTCGATGAAACGACGGAGAAGGAAGGCAGATATCCCCTGGATTTCATAAGAGATGATTTCCTAATCCAGGAGAAGTTAGATGCCTCGAGGTGGCAACATGGGCCAGCTGGTGCATAAATAGAAGGTACTGAGGTAGATATAGATATCACACATTGGAACCCACCTTCGGAACGGAGATTAAACAGAAGCGCGACAATGGAGGCGATATAACGCCAAATAAATGAAATGCAACGAATGCTTCAGCATTAACAGATGCTATTAATACTCAGATTGTACAACAACTCGGTGAGGGTCGAGTACTGAAATGGAAGGTATACATCGTAATTCATGTAATGTAAATATTAGAGATACATTTACGATTTATAACTCGAACCATTCGGAAATTCTACAGCGAGCTCGTAAGCGAACCACTTCTACTAACACTCCACGAGGACGTGGCGTTAGCGGGAGGAAGGGAGAACCCTTCAGGGATAGTAGAACTTCAAGGACAGGTGCTGGTTATCAAGATGTCACAGCCAATGCCTCATCTGTGGCGACACCTAGCAATGCAGGGGAGGTGGTCCGAAAATGGAACGTTTTTTTCAAAGGCGATGGAATGCAAACGATTGAAATATTTCTGGATCGGCTTGAGGAGCTGCGTAGTATGTAAACCTGATAGAAGAGCAACTCTTTAAGGCTGGACCAGAGCTTTAAGGTTCAGTCCATTATTAGGTAACAGAACCACTTGAACCATGGACATACTGGTCGCATTTGAAGAATGCAGCTCTACATTTGTACGGGGCGACACATCAGAATCAAGAGCGTTTGCGAAGAGAAGTCATAGAGCGCGCGCAAGGTCAGGATGAGATAATCCAAGAGTACCTTACGGTGCTTAACTGGATGCTCAATAAATTGATTCTGAGGGTTTCCATGGAGGATAGATTACCGGCACACATAGGAAAGTTAATCCACCGCTGAGGTGCTACAAATGCGAAGAATTGGGATACAGATCAAACAATTGTCCAAAGTGTTCGGTAAATGCTAGGCACGGCGGCAAATAGGGGTTTTTTGACGCGAGAACTTTTGACCCCCATCAAAAGTTCTCGCGGGGAAATAGCGGCGAAGCAGGCGTTCTCAGATTCCGCAACCATGGAAGAGACAACTGAGTCAGGTCCATCTTCTTCAGAAAGCAGTGAAGGATTGGACCCAGGTCAGATAGCTAGACCAGAAGAAGCCCGTTGGTGGATTCCTGTGCGTGTCGGAGATTTACGTATCAGAGGATTGTACGTATGATACTGAAGCGTCACGAACAGTGACGGGAAGAATTGGTCTACAACTGGCCTCAGCCTGTGGATGAGAATTTCACCCTGCCTCTGGTGTTGGGGCAAGAGGTGCAGGAAATTCTCCACTTTATGTAACGGGTCATGTTACACTACCGTTTTAGTTGGCAGAAATTTTACGCGACGTATTAGTTGCAGTAGTCCCCTCTTTAGAAGCCGACTGTTATGTCGAAGCCAACTTCGCACGAGTTTTTGGTATAGTCCATGACCCTGATAATGCGCCGTACGTAAGAGCAGCTGAGAAGTGGGTCAGACTGGAAGTTGCTGCAGTGGCGGTAAATAAAGTGCAATGTTTAGCTCTTGTCTGTGAGACGACGCGTTTAGCTTCTATTGGACTCCCAGACATGACTCGTCTCGAACAAGTGAAATTAAAAAATCTGCTCCTTTTATACTTATTATTAATACCACGTTCCAAAATATCTAGATTCACAAAATCAAAAGAATATAAAAACTTTAAACAATGCTCCTTTAATGTAGATATGTATTGATATTGTTACGTATTGTTTTCGATTGATTGGACTGTAAGACCAATGCAAAAAATATTTATTAATCTAAAAAGAATTTATTTAAAATGACTAAATCTAATTCATTATATAATATTAGGAGGCGAACTTAGTTTCCGATCTTAACGTTTAGAAGTAGTAAGACAAATGAATCGTGATAATAAGTTAAGATACAGCATTTGCATTTTATATTTTGTTTGAATTGAACGAAATTAAAAATTGTGCTTTTAAAAAAGATTTCTTTATGGTTAATACATATTTTTCAAACGAAGAATCTAATTTCTTAAAACAAATTTTTAGTGTTCATGCAATAACAAAATATTTACTGTATTCAAATAAACATATTAGTATTTTAAATAAATAAATTACTTATTTTGAATAAATGTTTTACTAATGGTATATGAATAAGCCATTTGTTTAACTAAAAAAAGTATGTATTTAAATGTATAAAATTTTGAATTAAAAAAAATCTCCAGAGAAAGTAAATGTAACACAATCGATTAATTTATTTAATAATTGAAAATTATAAAAATAAATAAAATGTTTGCTTCAGTTATTAATGCTATTATGGTTAAGAAATGTTCTAAAAAATCCTGTATTTTTTATTACTGAGCGCCTTGTCAGAAACAAAATTGAATGAAAGCGTTATTTTTGTGAAGTGTCATATCGAGCATATGATAATTATTTTTTAATTATGCTTGAAAAGTGCGCGGTGCAATGTACATAAGCATGACTGAAATTGCACGAACGGCATGAGTCATCCACACGCACATAGCAAATCTGATAAAATATATTTTTTGTTGAATATCATTTTTTTTCTTTTATATGGTGTTATAAAGAAGAAGCGAGAATTTTGGGAGAGGTTTAGGTCTTTACTTCAAGGAACCACACTTCTCTCCAAGGAGAATATAAATAATAAAAATTGATTTAGAAATTATAGTTTTATTTGGACTTGGTTTTTTTGAGAGTGTGAGAGATGAGACTTCTTGGTTGGTAGACTAATACTACTACTACTGCTCAAGTAGAAAAATTCGGGCTTTATATACCCGATTAGTCATTGCCATGTAAGATCCTTCTCTCAGCCTCTCAATTTTTATAGGTTTTTTATTACATTGATCTATCGTTAATTTTTCTTATTTTTAACATTTGATTACATTACGTTACAATTTTATAATAATTATTATAGAAGTCTTATAATATATTTGTTATATTTACTAATTTTGTTATAAATAAATATTTGTTGCTATAACTAATTATTTTATTAAATATTGAATATTTGCGCATATTCTATTCTATTTGACGTATACCTAACTTATATATAGGAGAGGAGATAGAGAGAGAGAGAGAGAGAGAGAGAGAGAGAGAGAGAGAGAGAGAGAGAGAGAGAGAGAGAGAGAGAGAGAGAGAGAGAACAAAACTGGAGAAAATCTCAAGAGGATTAACAGGAAATACGCGATACTAATGGGACCTACAGCACGTGGGCTTGTTCACCCGACACACATACAGTGACTTGCATAGCAGTCTACTTATATATATATATATATATATATATATATATATATATATATATATATAGAGGATGTACGAAAAGTCCCGGAACACTAATAATTTTCCAGGTAAACTGATTTTGGACAATGTCAAGGTTAATCTAGAGGTAACTTTTGTCAAAGAATTTAATAATGACCTTGGATTTGACCTTGGGGTTGACATTTAAGGTTATTTCAAGGTCAACTTTGTTTTTTCAAATGGGAATCTCCATTTTTGACAACGTAAAATCAAAAGAGCAGAAAATGTTTTGTCCAAATATGTGCTCAAGTTATGGGTCAAGGATGACCTTGATGGTCACACAAGGTAATTTAACTTCGAACAAGGTCTAGAAACCTTTTGGCATAGGCAATTCTCAATTTTTGTACCACAGAAGCTATTACCTTTATCAAGGTGCATGCAACGGTGACACTCTGCATGGCCTTGACGATGTTCTTCAAGGACATTTTATTTTGAATTTTCTTATTTACTTTTAGCATTACGCAGCTACAACGACGTGGACGTAGTAAAATCTGTTCTCTTTTTAGTGCTTGATTAACATGAGTCTCTCTGCCTCTTACATTTGATCATAAGTTAATAAATATTTTTTATTGGTCTTACAGTCCAATCAATTTCAACCAAAAATAAAATAAAATAAAAATAAAAATAAAAATAAAATAAAAATAAAAATAAAAACTAAAAAATAAAAAATAAAAATAACAATAAAAAATAAAAAATAAGAAATACAAATAATAAATAATAAAAATAAAAAATAAAAATTAAAAATAAAAATTAAATTAAAAATTAAATTAAAATGATAATGACAGTCAGACTGTCCTTGTTTATATTCACCCCCGTAGACTAATCTGAAAATAAAATATTAGCTGAAAAAATTCTTTGTTAGTAAAGTGCAGTCTGACTGTCCCCAACACCCTTACCTAATTGAAGACTTGTCCAACGTTTCGAGCTCGCTACGGCTCCTCATCAGGGACTCTTGAGGAGGAGAACTACTCTCACAGTCCCTGATGAGGAGCCGTAGCGAGCTCGAAACGTTGGACAAGTCTTCAATTAGGTAAGGGTGTTGGGGACAGTCAGACTGCACTTTACTAACAAAGAATTTTTTCAGCTAATATTTTATTTTCAGATTAGTCTACGGGGGTGAATATAAACAAGGACAGTCTGACTGTCATTATCATTTTAATTTAATTTTTAATTTAATTTTTATTTTTAATTTTTATTTTTTATTTTTATTATTTATTATTTGTATTTCTTATTTTTTATTTTTTATTGTTATTTTTATTTTTTATTTTTTAGTTTTTATTTTTATTTTTATTTTATTTTTATTTTTATTTTTATTTTATTTTATTTTTGGTTGAAATTGATTGGACTGTAAGACCAATAAAAAATATTTATTAATTTGTATATGGGCAGTCGACAGAAGTACAATTCAATTAATTTGATCATAAGCATTATGGACTGCAATTTTTTACTTTAACTTTTATTTTTCACTTCTATTTTTTACTTCTTGACAGTAAACTAACCGGTGGTAAAAAGCATCAACCGTGTTTTGGATCATTTCCGTAGGAATAAGTGCTGATTCATCAATAATGCTTAGCCGTACTTCGAATAAATTTGGAGGTTTTGTTTTGTACACCCGATCTTTTAAGTAACCCGAAAACAATAATCAAGAGATGTTAAGTCAGGTGATCCAGTTGGCGAATCTATAGTACATCTCCGCCCTGTCCACCGATTGAAAAAAACTTCATCTATGTACTCTCAAGCCATGTATTCTCTCTCAAAGTTGGTCCCAGCTCTTTCTTTAATTACAGGAACTATATGGTTTCGTAGCATATCTTCATAGTTTTGTACATTTAAGTTACCATCAATAAAAAAGGTCCTATGATTCTGTTGTTGAGAATTCCAGCCCAAACATTTAATTTTTCTGGATATTGTGATTTGACTTCTCTAGTCCAATGAGGATTATTATCTGACCTATATCTGCAGTTATGCCTATTTAAGGTTCTATCACGTTGAAAAGTCGCCTAGCCTGAGAATACTATATTCTATGAAAATTCAGGATTTTCAATTATGCATTCCATCACGTCTTCACAAAATTCAACACGACGATGGAAATCACGTTCATTCAACTTATGAACCAGATTAACTTTAAATGGATGCAATTTGGCTTTTTTAAATCTGTTATGTACTGACGATTTGCTAACGTCATTCCTTGACTAACCCTACGAATAGAATTATGTGGAGCCTCAATGATTGATAGCATAACGTTTAATGAAGTCTGTTCATTTGATTCTGAATTTGGTTTGCCTGGTCTACGTAGATCATTGAAAGTACCCTGATCATTCAACCTTGTAATAGTTCTTGACACCGTTCAAAATGATATTGGAGTTCTAGCAACTCTAAAAGATGCATTGAAAAAATTCATTACTCCACTAATAGATTGTACCACTTCATTCATTCTCTTTCATAAGCCTGGTACGGTAAATGCAGTGTAGTGTTTACTTCTTTCGGCCATGGGTACTTCAAGTCGATGGTCGAGATATACTGGACTTTTCGTAGCTGGTCCAGAATTGCGTCGATGCTTGTTATCGGATAGGCATCCTTTTTTAGTCCATCTGTTTAGGTCTCTGAAGTCTATACAAATCCTATAACTTCCGTCTGACTTCTTCACTATCAAGGGCGCGCTACACCAGTCACTCATGGAGGTTTCTAGAATATCCTTTGGGTACATTCTCTCGACCTCTTCCTACGCTACCTGCCACGATTTCCGGCTATCTTGTCCCTTGGGGGCTGCACGGGACTAGTCAGCTTATCAGTTTTCGTTATTATAGCTTCCTCACAATGCTCGCTTCTCTCATCTAGTCGGCAAGGCTCCCTCGTTTTTATCGGCTACGAAGCCCTTGGGCAATCTCGCCATGATGGCCCCGCTTCTTCCCAGTAATTAAACTCTTGACTCTCGTTTTCGACTGTATGCTGCACAGTCTCTTCCCCCTCCTGGACTGCAGAAGGTCTTTCAACCAGCTTATCAGTCCACTTGACAGAAAGCCGCTGGTGAGCCACGCCTCCACTCTCGTAGGCGTGTCAGTCAATGAAGTGAAGTCAGACAATTAAGTAATGCGACCGATTTTATTTTTCGGCCTATGGTAACACTGCGAATATGTAACTCCGCATGCTATAATTTTAGAACAACTTGTGAAATATTTCATTTTTTTGTTTTAAATTTTGGCTTTTTGATCAAATTGCTGTATATAGAGAGCTACTATTGAGGGAACTTTGTGTTTAACAGAATACTATCTGAATAGAAACATATATAAAATATTATTTATGAAAAGTAAGGACTTTAAATGGACATACTCGCTGATTTTATGAAATATTTAATCTCAAAACTAAACTTTTCGTTTAGAACTCTGTATACTTTTAATTTTGCATTTATAGGTAAACATAAGGATATTATTCGGAAAAAAATGCATCACGAATTTCTAGTACATTACAACGAATATAATACTGTTATATCTAATCTTACAAATATTCTAAATATATCTATATTTTTATCCTATTTTCAAAATTGGTTAATATATCAATTTTATTTCTTCATAATAAGAATCTGGTAAAAAAATGTAACATTATACATTAGGTTGTCAAATATCTCTCTTCCGCCTTTTTGTCTTATGAATTTGGTGTTTATGTACAAAGCGCTTCAGAGCATTGTATAGCATTGTATATATATATATATATATATATATATATATAACTGGCAATATTATACATCATTTAAAAGATCTTGATATAACGTACAAAACGACGCTATGCATGATTAGTTTGGATATTGCGCTTAAAAGTTATAGACGTGTAAACATGGAGTTCACTAACGCCGTAATGCGTGCTATTTTAAATTTTTCCATCGTCAAAGGCAAATCTGCTAGAGAAACGTTCCGTGAGATTAATGGTTTTTTTGGGGGATGGCATGCTATCAATTCGGACCGCAGAGGAATGGTTTCGACGATTCAGAGCCGGTGAAAACGACACCATGGATAAGCCAGCCGGCGGAAGACATGTGACGACGAATACCGATCAAATTCTGGAATTTATCGAGTTAGACCGGCATGCGACATCTCGTGACATCGTCCAGGAAATGAGAATTAGTTTTGAGGGCTTGGAAGGGAATCATCCACTATGAGCTACTCCTATATCGTCAGACGCTTAATTCTACCATCTACTGTAAACAACTGGACCGCTTGAAGCAGACTATCGACCAGAAGCGTCCATAATTGGCCAACAGGAAGGGTGTAGTGTTCCACTAGGACAACGCCAGACCATACACTTCCTTGATGACTCGTCAGAAGCTATGGGAGTTCGAATGAGAGGTTTTATCGCATCCACCATAGGGCCCGGACATAGCGCCAAGTGATTACCACCTGTTCCTGTCAATGTCGAACGCCCTTGGTGGTATACAGTTGGACTCAAAAGACGCTTCTGAAAAGTGTCTGTTTAAATCCTTCGCAAATAAGGAGGGGAGTTTCTACGTGACGGGTATTATGAAGTTGACGTCTAGATAGAAACAGATTATCGAACAAAATGGCGTATATTTGAAGTAAATCCGACCATTGTAACACTTTTTATAAAGCATTGAATGTAGAGCATAAAAGTGGAAGGGAGATATTTGACAACCTAATAATTGAATTAAAGAGTATAATATATACATATATATAAATATATATATTATTTTTTCATTTTGCAGCAAACTTCAATTTTATCAATTCATTTGAAGACAATGGCACCAACGTAGCAAACTTAGGAACTCGAGGTAATAATAATTTGTATTATTTGATCATCTCATTCATTACTTAGAAACTTTTTTGCTCCAATTTTATTGTAATTCTGTAATAAAATAATCATAATTGAGTATTAAGCTGTTCATATGCAAACATCAAGGAATATTCAGTTCTATTTTTGCACTGAATTTTTTTGAGTAATCTAGATTTCAATTGAAATAACTTGATTTGAGTATTAAATGTAGCTATGACATTTATAATATTGGGTGTACAAGTAAGTTTCCAGCGTTTTTTTCCAAAAGGTGAGGGTTTATTATGAAAATATGATTACATATCTTTTATTGAAAGTATCGTCCATTGGAAGCTATAACTTTTTCCTATCTTTCTGTCAATTTATGAATTCCAGACCAAAAAAATTTCTCGTCTTTCGAGCCTAAGCACGTATCGAACCAATTTTTTATTCCTTTTACAGAACTGAAGCGTATTCTTGTAAGTGCCTTTTCCATTGAAATAAGTGGCAGTTAGCAGATGCCAAATCTGTATTGTCATGCGAGTGAAGCAGAATTTCCCATCCTTTATTCTCCAATTTTGACCTCCGCAATAAATTGAATACATTTTTTATCACCAGTGATAGTACGATGCAAAAATGACTTATTTTTATACCGCTGTACTAATGTGGGACATGTATAATTGCCGTTCGAAGTCTCATTAAATCTCGTAAATCACAATTTCGTATGGTACCCAGTTTCCAAAATTTTGAATGAATCCCAATGCTTTTAGGTACAGAGAAACGGCTCTTTTCATGACGTCCAATGGTAGAAATTTCTTCTTGAATTTGACACGGGTCCTCATTCAACCAATCGTGTAACTACTAGTCTTGAAAACTTTTGGATTTTCTTGAGCGATCCTTGTCTTCAACTTCAAAGCCACAATACAACAGCCAGTTATCATGGTGTCCTTGCATCGTAATAAAATATGGACTTGCCGCTAAGGTCAGAATATTGTTTGGGAGGCTTGTTGACTTTGTTGAGCTTGTTTTTTTTTTTGTGGTTGGGCAAGCTAAAAAAAGTTTTTTAGGAATAATTGCCGCATCACAATATAAGGTGTTTCAACTTTGACTATATATATTAACATATCTGTAAAGATTAAGAAAATTTGAATGAAATAAAAAAATTCCTATATAATATTTAATAATTGAAAATTCTGAAATGTAGAAATAGGTCGTTTTGAAGAATGTTTTGGCATTACAATACACAAATGCAGCAAATCTGATCTTAAATAATATTTATAAAATATCCATTTGTTATATTTTCTAAATTAAAAGCAGTGAATAGTACTGAAATTCAGTCGAATTACTTACTGAACACTATTACAATATTAATTTACATCGTTTATTAAAGAAATATACTATATGAAGCAGTGATTAAATCTATATTCCATTCTATGAGTTTTTAATACAATAATTTTCATAAGATTTCATAATGTCTGTTCTACTTTACATTGTTGGCATATAAGACGGTTTCTCACGTACTCTTCAACTGTGTTATACCAATCGGGCCAATACTAATACTTGGTTACTTGCGCGTAAATTTTCTCCCGTCCCGGATGGCTTGTTGTGGCGAGATCACGACACTCATCATCATATCACGACTAATGACCATCTCTAAAATTTCATTTGGACGGTAGTAATAAAGGTGTCCACCAATAATCTTCCATTTAGGATAGTCGTTCGGACTTTTCTTAACTTTATTTAACCATTTTAAATACCATTGAGCTTGGGTAATTTCAGTCCAAGATACTGTAGCACACCTGGTTTTATTTACTTCTTCCATCTACGACAATGCATCAGGGACGTAAATTAAATTGGCCTTGCAACTTACGAGCCCATCGTGCGAGACGTCCTGTGGGTTTCGGCATCGTACGGATCCAGCAAAGACTAGAATGATCCATTACGATCCGCAAGTGGTTGTATCCTTCTATATACGCTCAGAATTTATCAACTGCAGACACGACTGCTAGGCACTCTCTCTTCGTGAGTGAATAAATCTTTTCAGCCTGAGATAGTGTTCTACTCGTAAGACTGCACCGATTCCAGTGTCACTTGCATCAATCTGAATCGTGAATTGCGATGTGAACACTGGTCGATGAATGACAGGGGCTGTAGCTATCATCGATTTGATTTTCTCGAAGGCTGGGTGCTTTCCTCACGCTATTCATATCTTCAGTCTTTTCGTGATAGTCTCGTAAGTGGTTCGGAAATCGTGTCAAAGTTCCTTAACAACTTTCTGTAGCATGAACCGCCTCAGTTGCTTAAGATTTCGTGGTTCCGGGTATCGCATCACTGGTTCGATCTTCCCAGGATCTGTCCGGAATCCTTCACGATTAACAAGAGCACCCAGGTATTTTACCTTGGTATGACCAAAAATACTTTTGTCTCTATTAATCGTGAGTCCACCTTTCTTAACTCGCTTGAGTACACCTTCAATCCATGTCAAGTATTGTTCGAATGTTTCTGTAACGATAATAATATCGTTGTATAAGAAAGCATTCAGTTCAAGCTCTGAACCAATCACGCGGTTATTCAATCACTGGAATGAGGCACATGCATTCGACAGACCAAACGGCATTCTCTGGAATTGAAATAATTCCATGCCATGCACTGTAACTGCTGTAATCGGCCTAGATTCCGCCTGAAGTGGCATTTGATGATACGCACTGCTTAAATTTATCGTTGAGATATGTCTCGCAGATTGCAGTTTCCTAAGGATTTGATCCATATTACATAGCGTGTAAGCATTTGGCTTCGTGACTGCATTAACTTTTCGCAAGTCTATGCAAAATCGATACTTTCCATTGCTTTTGCGTACCATGACTACTGGTCCAACTACTAATGGATGGTTCGAGTACTCCAGTTTCCATCATTTCTTTAGTTTAAGTATGCATCTCATCTTGCATTTTCTTGGAAATTGGATATTGTCTTTGACGTATGGGACGAATATTACCGACATCCATAATATGTTTGGCTCACGTCGTACATCCCAGCACCGCTTCCCCTTCATCTTGCTTGTTCCTGGTGAGATGTGTCTGCGAGTCCAATTAAAGCTAAACGCGTCGTCTCGAATACAAGATCCAAAATTCTATGTTCGTTAGAGCTCAACTCGCTCACCAGAGAACGGTCCACACTTTTGGGTGCTGATAGCCGTAATGGTGCAAAACGTTGCACTTCATTTTCCGTCACTGCAGCAACTTCCAGTCTGACCCTCTTCTTATCTGCTCTTACGTACAGCGTATTATGCGCAGGGTTACGGACTGTACCAAAAACTCGTGCGAAGTTGGTTTCGGCATAGCAGTCGACTTCTAAAGATGGAAATCTGCAACTAACACATCGTGTATAATTCCAGTCAATTCAAGCGGTACTGTAACATGACCCGTTACATAAAAAGCTGAATTACTTGGACCTCTGGCACCAACACCAAAGGCAGGGTGAAATTCTCATCCACAGGCTGAGGCCAGTTGTAGACCAATTCTGCCCATTACTATGCGTGTGGTTGCTGAGGATGTCTGTTTCGCCGCTATTCTTCGGCGAGGACTTTCAATAAGGATCATGTTCTTGACGCTGGACGGCTGAACCCGTATTTGTCGCCGTACCTGGCAAATTTCCCGAACATTTCGGACAATTGATTGATCTATATTCCAATTCTCCGCAGTTGTAGCACCTCAACGGTGGATCAATTTTTCTAGATGTGCCGAGTGTATCCTTATCCGGTGGTTTATTAATAGAGTCACGCCTAACCACCGAAGGATGAACCTTTCTAGATGGAGATTTCTTTTTCCACCAGTTTTGGTTCTTAAAACGGTTTCTCGGTGAAGATGGATCCCTCCGTACTGCAGTGGCTTTTGTTTTGCTTACCGAGGTTATTGCTGCCATAATGTCCGCACTTAACTATTTAAAACAGCCTTCCAGTTGGGAAATAGCCTGTACCGTCTCGTCATTTCGCGAAACCTTTGATGATGATTCCGACCCCGCCTCATCAGGAGGTTTAGTGGCAGCCACCTTCGGTTTCCTCTTGGTTTGGCGTAGTCCGTATGCTACTTCTGACCAGGTTACTGCTTCCGGTAAAAGTGGAGATTAATATGATTTCCACCTACAAGGAGATTTCTTTCTCCGCCAGTTTTGGTTCTTAGGAAGAAGGCTCCTCGCTGAAGGTGAATTCTTCCCTACTTCAGTGGCTTTTGTGTTTTTTTTTCTTATGCTTTTGTTAGCCTACCGAGGTTATAGCTGTTCTAATATCCGTACTTAATTGTTTAAAACATTTTTCGAGGGAAATTATCGGCAAAGTCTGTACCGTCTCGTCATTTCGAGTAACCTTTGGTGGTAATTTTGGTCTTGCTTGGTCGGAATGTTTAGTAGCCGCCATCCTTGTTTTCCTTTTGGCTTGGCGTATTCGGTATGCTATTTCTGGCCAGATTACTGCCTCCGATGGACGTGGAGATTAATGTGATTTCTCTACTACTAAGGGATCCTCCGCTTCCTATGTTTCTATTTTTATGTTTTTTTTTTATTTATCACTAAACCTTTCCCTCTTCGCTACTTACCCCTTCACGCTACGCTTCAGCACGCGACCCCAACGCGGCCCGTCGGTTTTGGGAGGGAGAGTTTGTAACCGTACAAATTTTCGGTTCCTTATATTATTTGTAAAAATCGAGTGTGTGCGCGTGTGCAAATAAGGTACTGTATGTGCCGAAAGAGTGCGCGTGGAACGCAGCGAGTGAGGAGATCAAGAAAGTCAGCAAGAGATGTCTTCTTCGCGCTTCAGCCGTCTGACAGAGCAGTCGAGTTTCGCTATACAGTATCCGTAACCATTCGCCTTAGCCTTCAGCCCCGATCTGAGTGAGGCTGTCCGGCAGCTGTATTCACGGTCTGAGTATACTGAACTCACTCCCGGTTACATCCAACGTCGTCCACCCGAAGAGGGCCACCGCGTTTGCAGCACGCGCCACCGAGAGGACGCCGCGCAATCCAGCAGCGAAAGAGAGAGAGAGCCAGAGGATGCCGCGCAACCCAGCAGCGAGAGAGAGAGAGAGAGAGAGAGAGAGAGAGAGCCCCGAGAGGAAGCCATCGACAGCATCCGCGTCAGCTCAGGGCAAGTAGCTTTTGTATTTTAATGTTAATGAGATGATCACGCCCGCCGACGCCAGCGTCGTACAATAGCGCACTCGCTATTCTACGACGGTACCCGCTCGCGGTAAGTAACCGTTCGTGTACTCCCGTAATGAATTGTATGTATCCGTCCTGTGAATAAATATCATCTAGTGTTCTACTATAAGTTTCATGCTCTTATTTCTACGTCTCCTTTCCCTTAGCATAACTATAGCTGTTGCAAGAAACAGCGATCGGACGAGATACGGATGCGTATCTCATCACACGTAACCAGGTAAGAATACATGAAATTGTAGAGGTTACAAATGGCGCCCAACAACGTGGAGACCACGACGTCGTGATACTCTGCAAAAACAAAAATAACATTTTCTCTCCATCCCCCGCATTTACCGTTAAAAGTGAGTTAGTTTCTCCTTACCGAAAAAAGCGCGTTAACGTAAATCTTTTTAAACATAAATTTTCTGTGTTGTATAATAAAGTCATACGTAGTATAGTATTTGCGCCGAAATCATATTCGAGTAAACGAGGCAGTGGCAAGCAAGCCGTAGCGGCCATTTTACTTGTGCGCATAGGAGTGCGCAGTGGTTTCAGCTGACAGCTGAAAATAACATAAGAAGTTTTTTCTTTTCACTGCCTCTCGCGTCCTAAATGCCTCCCCCCCGTGTGTACATGAACTTGTTAATAAATACTAGTGATTAATTATGAATATGTCATAAAAATATGAATAATAATATATAAAAGTGAATTGCAAATATACAACATATGACTAGTGTTCATCTGTTATTGAAAAGCACAAAGAAACAGAAAAATTAATGTGCACAGTATCTTATACATAAAGGATATTTATGTATAAGCTATACATAAAAGATTATTCATAAAAGACTATACATAAAAGTTTATACATAAAAGATTTTTTCCTTCTTCTTATTTAATTACAAATGGCGCTTGTAATCCTCATCGCTTAACAGAATTTCAAAATTTTTTTTAGTTATTTAACAATAACGTTAAACATCGAATGTATAAATACAACAAACACTAATTAATAGCACTACAATAAAATAAGGCAAATAAAGCAGCTTTATTTAAAGCAGCTATTTTTACTAATTAATAATAAATTATAATTGTAATCACTTCGGAAATTGGAAATAAACTAACTGGACTATTTTAACCATACCAAATAATAAAAGTATAAATAATATAAATTAGCGAAAATGGACCGATAACAAGCATCAAAAGCAATGTTTAACAACGAGGAAAACAGGCTAAATAACCTTTTCGCAACAATGCATAAACACGCTTTGCTCTGTGAAATAAAACAACGACATCTACAATTAAATGAGAATCGTACAATAATGAGAGATAAGCTGATCCGTTTTGAAATACGGCGCCTTTTTGGACCAGAAGTCGCCGACTGGGATGCCGATAAGGATAATATCCCCGAACTTGAACCCCCTGATCTCGCTGAGATCTCAGAAGCACTAAGTTCGACAGGGCTTGAACAAAACCACGGCAATCCGAAAGCGGTGACAAATAACAAACAACACCAAGAGCAAAAGACAAAAGACTGTAGAACAGAACAATACCGTACTAACAATACGGCACCGACATGGCCTACACCTCCAAATAATGCCCCCATCCTTCGATACCCCATGGGACCATGGCAATCACCACCAGCGCACAACACGGATATAAGATTAAACAACGATATTTCTTCAACAGTTGTGAACCCGTGACAATATCTACCAGGCACATGGCCATACCTACATCCGGCGTTCTTTCAGCACTATATCGCTACGCCGCATCCAGGAGGGATAAATACGACACAAGTGACTGATGATAATCTACATCACCAAAGAACCACCACAAATGATAGATCATACACCCGATCAACAGACAGCATTTACCTAAAAGAAACAAGGGCAGGTCAGCTGCTCCGACAGGGGAAGGTTCAGTTCTCAGGAGCTCTACGTGAAGACGTAGAGGAGTTTATTGACAGACTTGAGGAGACAGTCGAAAGCCTAGATATCCCAAAGACGGAGATACTAAAGTTAGTATCGGGAATACTATGTGGATCGGCAAGAATATGGGTAAGGCACATCCATAAAAAATGGAGAAATCTGCAAGATTGGAAATCAGCCCTTCGCGGACAATTAATCTTCGCGGGCGATAGACTATGCGTTGCGACTCGAATAAGAGTTAAGGGATAGGACACAAGGGTTGAAAGAACCCATCGACTCCTACCTTCGAGGTATGAGAGTACCGATCGAAATAATGTCACCAGGCAGAGAGAATAGAATGAGAAAAAGAACCACGTCGTAACTACAGCTCTACATCGCCATATTCTCGAGACGCTTCGCCCCGGAGGAACGAACGGAACACGAGTCGGCACCGAAGCCCTTCACCAACACTACCCACCAGAATCCATTCTCCATCACCCACCGGTAATAGTCGATATTCGGCACAAAATCAATCAAGAAGCCTTTCCCCCAACATCACCTATCGGAGCCCCTCCCGAAACCAATCACCACCCAGACGCCACGACGATCGAGACCGGTACTCACGATCGCCAACACCGGATCGATACTATAGTAGTGTACATGAGTACACCTGAAGCCGGCGAAGTTCGGCTTTAACGCGGCGATCAATGCGCCTTTATGCGATCGGTCGCGACGCAGAAGACCAGCAGGTGGAAACCCCGCCAAAAAACACCAGGTGCTCCAAATGCACAAAATGAAGGGAAAATCATCGTACCCACAAAGTGCGGTAATGAAGAGAAATTACCCGATGACGAAGGAGCCTATGCCGGCAATAAAGTCCATACCCCCCTATCGCATTCGCACGAACACACCCGGAACCAAATGGAACAATGTTGAAGAGAGAGTGTAAAAAAATATAATCCATTCAAGGTCCCGATAAACCCAATCTCCGTCGCAGGTATACAAGACCGACTCCATAAGCCAATGGCGACGTAACATGATTCCATCACAAACACAGCTCCGGGAGCAACTACAATACCGGCACTCATGGAGTTAACGGTCTCACCACCCCCTAATTCTGTACCTCCCATACGGCCGCACCCATCCTTGCCTGCCAAGCCACTGTCAGGGCTAGGGAGTATAATAGGCAAGAAGAGGAGCAATCGTTAGCAAACAGCAGCGGATATACCGGCATCGACCGGAAGGTGCACTTCGCCTGCACCCGGCTGCTGGAATTGCGGTGTACAAGGGCACGCTACTCCGCCTGCCTACACCCCCACAACTGTAAGTTCTGCTACAAGTGTGGCAGAGCAACGCGAGACGTACACACTTGTACGTCCTGTCCAGAACGAATGGCTCCTGCCGCTACGTCTTGGGAGGGGGAGAGTGACTGCGACACGCAGTTGGGAAAGAGGATCAAGACGGAGTGTCAGGAGAAGACAGATAGCGCGCAAGAAAAGGACACGGCTTAGCCGAAAGAAGTGTAAGTACGACAACGTAGTGTAGATCATAAAAGAGATCACAGGCGTTTTAGCTCAGGGATTGCAACCGATCATGATAGTCATGCCGGGAGCGACAGTTTATATTAATAAATAAACGATTCCCCCATCGCCATACCATGTCCTGTTTAACTAGAATCATCCCTACTGCACTAAGTTCCCTATCGAAGTCCCTTAACAACGTCCACATGCGAGTAAATACAAATTCCGCGAAATGTAGGCAGAATCATATGGCGACGTACCGAAATTACTGCACGGGATCACAGGCATAAAGAATACTCACACACACACACACACACAGACACACACACACACACACACACACACACACACACACACACACACACACACACACACACACACACACACACACACATGTCCATATACATTCACTTACTAACTCCATCATCACTAGTGTCAGAGCGCTACAAATGGCACAGTGTCGGCGTGCGAGAACAAGCTGGTTTAAACCATGGAAAATGAGCAGACAATGGCTCACCCAGAAACCTAGTTGCCTAGCCCAACAACGCTGCCCCAGACGATAAATACTAATAATTAATTAACCACTAATGGTCAACCCCATTCCAGCAACATTCAGAAAGATAACCTGAAGGAGACGATGCCAAAGTCGCATCACACACGCGACAGAAAGAAAAACAATATTGCAGAAGAGCACGCAGACCTAGACGATGAATGATAGAAGAAGAAGACGAACTCAAGAACAGTAAATTGTTGTTAACAATAGCTTTAGGAGTAAAAACTCATAGAATAGAATAGGACTAGAAAAAAAAATATACATAGACCTTGAAAGCGAAAAATGGAATAGTTAAGACACATATGATAGAATAGAATAGAATCGAACAAAAAGCAAACACACGAATTACACAGATATAGCGATAAATTAGGGTTAGAAAAGAAACTAGAATATAGGTAGTTAGTACAGATTAGGTATAAGTTTTTGAATTGTATCGAGTCACAAGCGAAGTACGACTTATGTGAACACCAGTGGGTGTTCGATTAAAATAAAAAAAAGTTACCTTTGTATTATACGAGACCTAACTGATCGAGAGATCACTTACCCCGAGCGGACGAGTATGTTTCTATTTTTATGATTTTTTTTTATTGATCACTAAACCTTTCCCCATTCGCTACTTACCCCTTCATGCTACGCTTCAGCACGCGACCCCAACGCGGCCCGTTGGTTTTGGGAGGGAGAGTTTGTAACCGTACAAATTGTCGGTTCCTTATATTATTTGTAAAAATCGAGTGTGTGCGCGTGTGCAAATAAGGTACTGTATGTGCCGAAAGAGTGCGCGCGGAGCGCCGCGAGTGACGAGATCAAGAAAGGCAGCAAGAGACGCCTTCCTCGCGCTTCAGCCGTTGGACAGAGCTGTCGAGTTTCGCTATACAGTATCCGTAGCCATTCGCCTTAGCCTTCAGCTCCGATCCGAGTGAGGCCGTCCGGCAGTTATACTCACGGTCTGAGTATACTGAACTCTCTCCCGGTTACATCCATCGCCGTCCACCCGGAAAGGACTAACACGTGTGCAGCACGCGCCACCGACAGGACGCCGTGCAAGCCGTGCGATCCAGCAGCGAGAGCGAGAGAGAGAGCGAGAGGACAGCGCGCAAACCGCGCAACCCAGCAGCGAGAGAGAGAGAGACCAGCGGCGAGAGGAAGCCATCGACAGCATCCGCGTCAGCTCAGGGCAAGTAGCGTTTGTATTTTAATGTTAATGAGATCACCACGCCCGCCGTCGCTGGCGTCGTAGAATAGCGAACTTCTGACCGGAACTGCCGCGTAATTGCCCCGCGTTCCTTTTCCGCGTCCCCCGCTTACGCACTTGTAAATATGTATCTCGCGGATAACGATGTCGCGGAACCCGCTCGCGGTAAGTAACCGTGTGTGTACTCCCGTAATGAATTATATGTATCAGTCGTGTGAATAAATATCATCTAGTGTTCTTCTATAATTTTCATGTTCTTATTTCTACGTCCCCCTTCCCTTAGCATAACTATAGCTGCTGCAAGAAACAGCGACCGGATGAGATACGGATGCGTATCCGATCACACGTAAGAATACATGAAATTGTAGAGGTTACAATATATAATTTGAAATAGTTTAAAATTAAACTTGTACTTATGTCAACTGCTGTGAATTAAATTAATGAATATTTTTATCGGTCTTACAGTCCTTAGAATATAATATATTAACTAAAATAATGACAGTGAGACTGTCCCCCTTATTATCACACCCGAAGAATCTGAAATAAAACTTATTACTAAATTTCATTAGATTAATAATTAAAACTCATAAATTAAAATAATAATAAAATAAAATGATATAAAACTCAGGTTATAGTATTTTTTTCATATAATTCATTTTTTGTAGTATTGTTAGTAGTTTATAGTAGAAATTCTTATTTTAAACTTTATATTCTATATAATGATAATTTATTATATTCATCTAACGCAAATGGTCCTTATTATTTAAATAAAAAAATTAATTTACAACTATCGTGAAAGATGAGAGAAGATTCAGTAAGGCAGTAGCTGAGATTCTTAAAATCTTATAAGAATACATATGTTTCTGTTCATCTGAGCAAATTTTATCGCTGATTAAGCAATCTAGCGTATTATGCGTTCCGAGTCGAAGTCTAAATGTTCTCGAAAATTTTTAAGGAAATGTAGGCAAGTGAATGACTGAGGTAGAAACAACTCGATAATACCTTAGGCAGTCGACGACTGATGAGGTTTCAAGCAGAGCCCGAGTATACCGAATTCACTTTTTACAACTTTTATACATTTTTTACCATTAAGTCGAAAACTGATAAACGTGTACAAATTATCAAAAAAACTATTTTTTATTAAAAATTACAGTTTTACACATAAGAATTATAATTATTTATTTTTAAACTGCATTAATGTTTCAAAATTTATTTCTATTAATGTATTATTATTCATTGTTACTATTAATCATCATTATTCATTTGAAAGTAGTTTAGATTATGAGCACGATTCTAAATTCAAAGTCATTTCTGAACCCAATTGTATTAGGTCCCAGTGAATTAGATACTTAAAATCCATTGATCAGTCTATCAGTTCATGGAAAATTTGGTCAATTGCTAGTATAGAATTATTAGAAGTTAGGCTGTTGACTTCGGATTTAGCATCGCATGCGAAAGTCTAAATACTTTGCAGTTTAAAAATGCAAATAGTTCAGAATTTTCTAGACTCTTTAGGATAGATAATATACTGTTTTTCTGTATTCTATCGCTAATTTATCTTGTTTTATGACTTTACTATAGACATATATTCATATTTTAAACTATTTTATCTGTTCCACATATTAAAAGCGGACTGGAATTCTTTTAATCTTTTTTAAATGTTAAATGACTTTTATATTTAAATTTAGACAAATTATAATTTTGACAACCATTAATAAATGACTAAAATATTAATCTAAAAGTACTAGACAGAATTACTTACAATTTTTGTACTGTTATCATGTTATTATCTTTTTTAAGAAATCTATTTTTAATTTTTTATCAAAATTCAACTGAAATAATATTAATGATATCTTATGTATCTTCGTACAGTTGGTTCTCGAAGAATGAATGCAACTCGAGCCCATGGTTGTGAACAAGGCTCTTGTTATCCGGAGACCGGCAACCTACTGATAGGTCGAAGAAAGCAATTGCATGCATCATCTACTTGCGGACTCAATGGACCCGAACGATACTGCATTGTTTCGCATCTAAAGGATCGTAAAAAATGCTTCTTCTGTGATGCTTCAAATCCTCGGAAGAGTCATAATATTGATAATATTGTTAGTGGGTAAGTTTCAGTAATATAATTAATACTAGAATATACGATTTTATGATTTTAATACTTTTCGGTACTTTAAATTTTATGTTTAAATTAAATTCATATATATTTTTATGGCTATCTTTGTTTAGAACCACTCTCATAGAATCTAATATGGAATTACTATGAAAAAATAAGAAAATAAAAATTATAAATAAAATAATATATATTCTTTGTTAATGAAGGACCATCTGACTACTCCCATAATCTGAAATTTAAATTTACGTTAAAGTTCGATGTTTCGAATTCCTCCTATTAATCTTCAAGGACATAACTAAAATAAAAATCTAGCATGCTCTAATATATAACCCATCCCCACTCTAAATTAATTTATATAATACTTCTAGAACCCCATCATTCTTGATATTGAATGTAAAACAATTTTATTTTAATACGTAATTTTATATTAAAAATAATGATAAATGTTGTCCAATTTACTTAACTCGAATGTTAAATTTATATAACTGTAATTTTTCAAAATATAAATACTTTCAAGAGTTTATCGTAAAGAGTACATATTAAAAGGTTTATAAAAAAGAATCAAAAGTACTTTCAAAAACATAATATTTAAGTTTACTTAAAAAATAATAATAATAAGCTTATTTAACAATTGTAAATATAAGGATGATAAATGTTTAAAAGCAGGAGTTATATACAAAATAAATTGTAAAGACTGTGGCAAATATTACATTCGACAAACGGGTAGATACCTAAAGCAAATGGATGAACATCAGTATAGCTACGAAGTATGAATGTTACATGCGTGATCAACTTAAATTTTGAATTTTGAAACTGTAAATATTTTAGAACAAGCTATTAACAGTGCATATAAAAGAAAAACTATTGAATATATATATATATATATATATATATATATATATATATATTTGACAAATCGCAATAATGTAAATTTTATTAGTGTCAAGTAAATTAAACGACTTTTATCATTCTTTGTTATGGCAGACTTGCGCTGGATTTTTTTGGAAAAATCTTTTTTTTATTTCATTACTCGATAGCAATACTATCCAGAAATATTTTACAACTCATTCAATTAGTCGGGAACAAGCAGAGAAGAGGATAGCATCTACAGCGTTTGAGCGTTCGCGTTCGCTTGTTTGTGAAGCGGCCGGTATTGCGCTGCAGCAGCCCCCTCTCCATCTTTAATCTTAGTCCTTCTCCTATCCCCCTTTATCAATAGCAGTTTTGATGGCATCTCTCTGACGTTACATTTGTTATCCATTAAAACAACAGATTTGTTCTTTAATTCAAACTGCTTGATATTCAATATTAATAAATGCTCCTTTAACATAAAAATTATCTACGATTCCTGAAAATTTATTTAGTTCCAGTATCATTCATAATAATATATTGCATGGGGTTCATGTCTAAAGCAATATATGAACTTTGGCAAAGTACTTTCGTTGAAAACCGTAAGCTAAGGATCGTTCGATATTAGAAACTATTGATTTGCTTTTGCGATGGTCGTGTAGGACTACTTAAAAATATAAATTATGTTAAAAATCTAGATCAATTAAAATTTTGTCCTCGGGTTAATCTCTAACACTTTCTATACCGTATTCCAAAGATTATCCTTCACTGCTAACAAGTTAATATAAATCATATCAATACTTAAGTATTGTAAGTACTTCAATTAATTTTTAATACCTTACGAGAAATTTCAAACTAGTATTTTCTTTTTATACTTCTTTCTATATTATTTGCCTCAGTCTACAATAAAGATGAAATTTTTCAACAATATTATTCTTTTTGTAGATCATAAAGTCTTGAAATATTTGACATATGAAAAAAATAATCGTAATAAATATTTAAAGTCAATCGTTTAATTTATAAAGACAATGAGCATTATGTTTGGCATAATATCTTATTTATATCATTCAGCGCATCACTGAAGACATGGTGGCAAGCTGAAAATGGAATCGAGAATGTAACAATCACATTCGATTTAGAGTCAGAATTTCACTTCACGCATATAATCATTCGTTTCCGGACATTCAGACCCTCAGCTATGTTACTTGAACGTTCATGTGACTTCAAACGTACTTGGCAAGTATATCGGTATTTCGCCTATGATTGTGCGAGTTCATTTCCGGGGGTTCCTACGCATCAACCTCAGAAGCTAACTGATGTAATTTGTGATTCAAGATACTCCAATGTTGAACCTTCATCGGGTGGTGAGATCATATTCAGGTAGGTAATTTCATGCATTATAGGTTGATTTAAAATGCAATGATCTATATTACTATCGCGAATTATACTTATCAAAAAATAAAATATGATACACCATTATATTACTAATTCTAACTGAATAGATAATACAGTTAGAAGATACTGAAACTATACCGCAATTCTAATTTTTCGCTCTTCAGGCATGCATGACGATTAAGTATACCGATCATAAAACTATAATGCAGGGTGAATTACTTTTTAAATGCAATAGTGATTCTAACTTCAATCACTAATTTTTGTTTACGATAGATCGTTTTACATCATTTAAATCAGCGAGATCGTAAAAGGTTTTCGGGTATGATGGCTGCGCACGCCTTATATCGATTTTTCTGTGGATTCAATAAAAGCATACGTTTTGAACAAACCATATTTCTTTCTCTAATTAACTCAACTATTTTATTAGACATGTATGAGTTTATGAATTGTACTTTACTATTATTATTCTGTCCATATTGTAGAATCAGCGTATATACATATAAGGGAAACAACCACATTAAACATTTTAAATATAGATTCTTTATTGTATAAAAATTAAATCTGAAAAAATTCTGTTACATTTATTAATTCAGCCTATATTATTTGCGATGAATGATTATTTGCATTAGTTGCAAATATAAAAACAACCATGTTAAATACTATATATATATATATATATATATATATATATATATATATATATATATGAGTTTGTCAAATATCTCCCTTCCGCTTTTTTGCTCTTCATTCAATACTTTATCAAAAGTGTTACATTGGTGGGATTTACTTCAAATATGCGCCGTTTTGTTCGATAATCTATTTCCATCTAGATGGCAACTTCATAATACCCCTCTCGTAGAAACCCCTCTCCGTATTTGCGAAGAACGCGGACAGACACTTTTCACAAGCCTCTTTTGAGTCCAACTTTACACCACCAAGGGCGTTCGACATGGAGAGGAACAGGTGGTAATCACTTGGCTTATGCCCAGGCTATATGGTGGATGCGATAAAACCTCCCATCCAGGCTCCCGTAGCTTCTGACGAGTCATCAAGGAAGTGTGTGATCTGGCGTTGTCCTAGTGGAACACTATACCCTTCTTGTTGGCCAATTGTGGATGCTTCTGGACGATAGCCTGCTTCAAGCGGTGCAGTTGTTCACAATAAATGTTAGAATTAAGCGTCTGGCCATATGGGAGCAGCTCATAGTGTATGACTCCCTTCCAATCCCACCAAACACACAGCAAAAACTTCCTGGCCGTAAATCCCGGTTTGGCTACTGTTTGGGATGGTTCACCGGCCTTGGACCACAAGCGTTTTTGCTTGATATTGTCATATGTGATCCATTTCGACGCCAGTCACCATCCGCTTCAAAAATGGGTCTAGTTCATCCCGTTTCAGCAGCACATCGCAGGGGTTGATTCGGTCCAGAAATCCTTCAGATCACCCAAACATCAAGCTTTTTTTATCCAGGCTTCTGCAGATGATTTAAAATGGTTTGGTGACTAACTCTCATGTCCTGGACAATGTCACGAGATGCCACATGCCGGTCTAACTCGATAAATTCCATGATTTGATCGGTATTTCTTGTCACATGTCTACCGCCGACTTGCTTATCCATGGTGTCGTTTTCACCGTCTCTGAATCGTCGAAACCATTCCTCTGCGGTTCAAAGTGATAGGTGCATTCCCCAAGATACTATTAATCTCACAGAACGTTTCTCTAGCGGATTTGCCTTTGACGAAGAAAAACTTTAAAATAGCGCGAATTTCGGCGTTTGTGAACTTCATGTTTACACGCCTATAACTTTTGAACACAATATCTAAACTAATCATGTATAGCGTCGTTTTGTACGTTATGTCAAGACTTTTCAAATGATGTATCGTATTTCCAGATACGAGCTCTGTAGCGCTTTGTACATAGCCGCGAAATTCATAAGACAAAAAGTGACGTGTTGGGCCTTTGCCCTGGCCACCGACACAGAGTACTTAACTCTCACAGCATCTATCTGCTGGCTTCTCCGGCTGCTCATGACCCGTCCTCTCTCCACGAAGGGGTCCACTGATGAAAGCGGGGAGCACTTTGTTTATTATAAATCTCAGATACGATATAATAACTCGTATTCATACACCCGTATTCACGAACACACTCTCTCGAGCTCGCGGTGCACACACACCTCGGCTACGCGCTGCATATACACCCTAACTCTCTCACTCACACGCACTCCCGAGTCTCGCTGTTCGGTTCTATCACGCTCGCATTCCCGACTCCCGATACACGCACTCTATGGTCGCACCGCGCTCCGTGGGTCGGGGTTACAATTACACGATCGCTTGCCGTCCTATACTCACCGTACTCTGCTGTCGCCGGGCTGTCGGTGGAAGGCGCCAGTTATAATCGGGCTGGAATAAAACGCGGGTGTCGCTCCTCTCATTCAGGCTGGTGGTAATCGGCTCGGAAAGCCGTTATCGTCCCTGCCTTTCTCTCTTTCTCTCACAGCAGGCTTGGCGGACGGCCAACTAGGTCGTCGGCATTGCGGTTACGGCGCATTTCTGCTTCATAAGCACTTCAAAAGCACTTCACCAGCTCGTATCTCGCCTCTATATTTCCGAAGAACTAAGGGTGCTCTGTTAAACGAGCAGAAAAACCAAAAAGACCCTGTGTGCTTCGATGTCTCAACAAATAATACCCAGTCTGTTCTTCGCACATCAATTCCTGCTCCGATCTTCATGCTGTGGCTGTTGTCAACGGCACCTCGAAATAAGGAAAATGATTTGTCGTAAATTTAGACACCTTCTTCCAGGCACCCTGGGCAGAGACCGTTACTCATTATCACCTCCGTCACAATCTATATATATATATATATATATATATATATATATATATATATATATATACATATTTAAGAGGTCTACGATGGTTCCATAACTAGAGTTGAGGACTAATAATTTCATGATTCATTTTCAAGCCAAAGGAGTGACACAAGCCGATAATATAAATACGTCATTATATCGTATACTTTAATCGCTGATTAGCACCACTATAAGAAATTAGCAATAGAACGATTTTAAATAACGTAAAAAAAATCATACATAAATGGTTTTTAACAGTTATTTTATTTTAATAATTAATTCAATTTATACGAATTAGAGATCGTGTAGGGATAATGATCAACAACTTATAATGTACACTTAGTGTTAACAATTATCATATAGAACTGAATTTTTGTGCAAAACAATTTATGAAATGGAATTTTATGATAAAAAATAAAATTATGTAATTTTAAGTAAGAAGTATTAGAATTACTTGTTATATTTCTATATCTAATGAACTTTTAATTTCCAATGTCTAAAATGTCTCTAATACTTTAGAGTACTTCCAAGCAATTTGCCGATCGATAATCCTTACTCAAAAGAGGTTCAAAATCTACTGAAGGTAACCAACTTGCGTATAAAATTTATTACGCTGCATACACTAGGAGATGATTTACTTGATGATCGACCCGAAAATCGTGAAAAGTATTATTATGCTGTCGATGATATGGTAATTCGTGGTTCGTGTTCTTGTTATGGTCATGCTCCCCGTTGTTTGCCTCTGGAGGGCGTGTATAATGAAGACGAAATGGTACACGGTAGATGCGAATGTACTCACAATACCAAAGGCCGCAACTGTGAGATGTGTGAGGATTTTTATAATGACCTTCCTTGGAAACCTGCGGTCGGTAAACAGACAAATGCCTGTCGAAAATGTAATTGTAATGGTCATTCTCAGAGTTGCCATTATGATGAAGCTGTTTATGAAAGAAGTGGTAAAGTATCCGGAGGTGTCTGCGACGATTGCCAAGATAATACACGAGGACAGAACTGCGAACTCTGTAAACCATTCTTTTATCACGATCCAGCTAGAGATATCAGCCATCCAGGAGCTTGCCAGCGTAAGTTTAGAAAACATTATAGATAATAATCAGAGTGTGTATTGTTTACTGAAAGTATTTATTTATAAATTAATAACAAAATTTTTTTCTATAATATTCGATATAGCGTGCGACTGTGATCCAAGAGGATCTTTAGATGATGGTATTTGCGATTCTCGAACGGATCCTCTTAGTGGTGATGAATCAGGACGTTGCCATTGTAAATCAAACGTTGAAGGTAGACGATGTGATCGTTGCAAAAGTGGATTTTGGAATTTCACTGAATCTAATCCCGAAGGATGTGAAGGTAATTAAAATATCATTCGTTAATACAGATAATATTTAACTTAATTTTAAATTAAATTAAACTAATTTTATTTAACACAAGTTTTAAATTACAAATACGAATTATTTCATAAACATTCTATTTTAAAAGATGTAACTGCTTTGTAGAATTACTCTATTTCTTACGTATACATGAGCGTCGGTATGAAAAATTACTACATAAAATAGACAGATATATTATTTAGTAGTACTATCTAAAATAGAAAATAGAATATAATTAGAATAATAATATAATTAGAAAGAAATTAATCTGGACAAAGCATCGGCGAAAATATTTTATCCATAATGATATAGGACTAATAATTGGCAACGATGGTTGGTAATCTTTACAGAGTCTTCATTTTTGGAGTGGAAGTGTTTTGTACAAAATGACATGTCGTTGTTAGATTCAGATGATCGTGTAGCTAACTGTATTTCATATTTCATTTTTAGATATAGACAAAAATAAATAAAAGTTATATCTACTAATACCTACATATTAATACAGAAATAGTAATACTACGATCTTATCTTATTGTGCGGTGCCGATGGCTTTGCGGACGCCGCCGCTAGTACGTAAGTTAAAGAGAGAGAGAGAGAGAGAGAGAGAGAGAGAGTGAGAGAAAGAGGGGGGGGGGGAAGATAAGGGCATAAATATACATCCATAGTACTTGCTGTAGGTAATTAATGTCAGCGCAGCTTGTCCTTTATCGTGCGCTTTTCTCTGCAGCTGTAGCTTGCCGCGGGTCGACAGGAGATTGAGCGATATGTAAAGTCCCGGTGTATGTAGAGAGGGGCTAACGTGCTTCAAGACATTGATATATATTTCTAGCTAATTCTAAGTGTCGAAACGACGGTTTTTTACTTCTCCTCCCAAAACCTAAGTGGGGTGTATTGTAATAATTTTTCTTAGATGTACGACATTCCTAAAGTTATTTACATTTATCCTATCTCTTAATCTTATCTATTTCTTCTAACAATTGAAATTTTGTACATTGTCTGTGCTACCTAAATTAAAAAAAAAACTTTTTAATTCGCGCTTTTCATCTAGCTGAAATGTTATTATATATAATATTATGTATATTCCAAAGAAATGTAATGAACTTCAATCTACGATAAGAACTTAAATTTTTTGTAAAGACTAAATATATGATACATTGTTTGTGTATAAAATATTCTCTTCTCCATCTTCTTCACTTTTTGACTGGAATGTCAAAGTATATCTGTGACCACCTCACTCTGGCTCATGTAGTCGGCTCTATGTTTTGTCCGATATCTGCGAGCGGCAGCTTCTTTGGAAAATTTGGGTTGTCTTTATTCGCGTGATTTCTGACTGTCTATAATGTAAATAGGGTAGGACAAAAGAGTGATTTCATTGGTTCGATATGGACCATATGTGTTTTCAATAAGGAGGAGTTGATGTTGGCGATTTTTCGGGATGGCCTCTTGTAGGGCGTGTACGAGTATTAATTGTTCAATGGTAAGCTTGTTCTTGTAGACTGCGTTCTTATAAATTGTTATTCCAAGTCTTGTTTTCCTGGCATTTCCTACAAGCACGTCGTCTTTGTCCGTTTACAGTTTAGTCCTTGAAGATGAACCGTAGTGATTCGTCCGGCATCCGGTTGTCCTTTAATAACATAGAATATAGTTCATTATTATTATCTTTTTATTATTTTTATTATTTTTAATGTTTAAATTTATTTTATTTTATTTTTAGTAGTAACTTCTATTGCAGCTTCTTCGGGGGTAATCATAAACAAGGGCAGTCTGACTGTCATTATTTTAGTATACTCGTAATATATTATAGTACAAAGACTGTAAGACCGATAACAATATTTATTAATTTACTTCAGAACAATTATGATCAGTACAATTTTTCATTTTTAATTTGTCTGTCCACGACACGACTGCATACCGCAGTCGTTCGTCTCTCTCATGACAATGCTTTAGGTCTCTATCGCCTCGCACAGAATGTGTATGTTTATACGTCTCTTGTTGGACTACCACAACTGTAGACAGAATTTAGCATTGCGTGGGTGTATACCTCAGTGTGGACCTTCTTCATCGCAGCAATCGTCGTGCAATGATGCATTCCGTAGTTACGTCGGCAGTAGCATTTGCTGACCGGAAAGTAGGGGTCGCCTAGGGGATGAAGTCGATGGACCGATAAGTCTATGAGTGAAGTCTCCAGTGATCCCGTTTTATGCAAGGTTGTTCTATCAGAGGTGTAATATACCGTAATTTGGCTACTTCCGCTACTTCCTAAAGGTTCATATTACCACTTGAAGAGATTGTATATCAAGTTCGTTTGTCTTGATTTTTTCGTTGATGGGCGTCTAAGCTGCGTATGATGTTCAAGAGGGCTTGCATGTAAGGGATATTTTTGCTCAGGATTATTCAAAATGATGCTTGTATCCAATAGAGACAGGACGAATGAATTTCTTGTGCTGATAGAGCTGCCTTAGGCTTCTCTTTTTCCGCAGTAATACCTTGTGTTAAATCCAGGTATAGATCAATATGATTGAGTGCTTGCATCTCCCACCTGGAGTAAGGCCTCTGTGTGTTGTTCAATTTCTAGATGGTGCTCTAGCTGTTTTGTTTTAGCCAGACGTTCTTGCTTCTCCACATCTCGCATTCCTTCATAATCGGGGATCATATTTATTGGAGTTTATGTTTCTTCGGGTCTACGAGGTAGATTGTTCTATATTAGCCGTCATAGTCCTCGGCCTCTTTCTATATCACAGGTCATTTTAATGATGCTTGATGTCTGTATATGTGGCGAAAGATTGTGCATCGTTAGATGGGTGGTAAAATTTCATATCAGATGTATGTGCCTATATTCTCATTCTGCCAACCACATTTTTCAATTAAAAAATGACCGGCGATGTTTTCTTTTGTTTGGTAGAACAATTGTCGGAACCTGACGGTAAGACGTAGATTTGTTAGATATCATGTCCTCAAGCTTCAAACCTTCTTATCTACATTTTTTATTATAGTAATAAGTCTGCTACTTGCTGGCTTTGCTTATATTTCATTTTGTTAATTCGTGAATGGCTGGCAGAAGTTTCATACAACCTAGCTAGTCAGCTTATTGCAATTTATAGCACTGCATTTGTTCGTGTAAAAAGTGAATTTCTGTTGGAATGCTTGCCTCTATACTCCGTATTTCCGTACTTGTATCGACAAAGCCTTCCCACTGTCTCTTTGCTCTCTGGGATGCAAAAATTCATTTTATAAAATACATTTATTTCATTTATATGAAAACTCATAATGCTTGTTTCTTTATAGAACATGTTTTTAATATTAACATTTCGCACTGACTCAATAACAGATTAAAAAAATATCTTTTTCTTCTTCTTTAAGAATTTCTCAGCATCATCCGAGTTATTATATTTTCTAGCTTTATCCTAGAATTTGTCCAAATTTTTTAGTGTGCTTTTTCTGTTGAAGCTTTATACTTCAATAAGAACAGCTCCTTTTTATAAAAAATTATCCATCTGCTATACTGTGTTCCAAAGGACAATCTGATTACCCACATTACAAAAATTTACCATATCAAGTAGATACTTTATCTGGTGTATCGAACTGCTTGGTTCATCTGTCGGGACTACATTGTTAATCTATACAAAATTTTTCAGTTCTTGAAAATGAACCAAAGTGAACTAAAACGTCAAATGAAGTATGTAGAAGACGCTGTAGGTATTGGTGAAGCAGTAGTCAGGTTGCGCTTTGATAATATAGTATAATGATTATGTATATTTTTTATTTATTTCTTATTTTTAGTAGTAATTTCAAATTTAAATACTACGGAAGTGATTATAAACCAGAACAGTTTGTCTGTCATTATATAATTGTAATTATATTCTTTTATAAGGACCATAAGATCGTTAATGATGACTCGACTTAATGATCACAGTAATATCAGCTTTGAGTATATAATATGACTCAGTAATATCAGATATTGCAGTAAGTTAATGTTTAATAATATATTTTAACTCTGTCAACGAAGTTTTTACTTTTAACTAATTAGAACTACTGTATATACAGTTTAGGCTGTACATTTTATATCACAATATTCATTAGTGTCTGAGCGATGCTTGGAATTGACGCGCTGAATGTAAATATGTCTGAATTTATTGAACAAAGAAATTTCATTGAATTTTGTTTCCGGAATACAATTTAAATGTGGAAACGTTCAAGATGTTGTAAAAAGCCATTAGAGATCAGATTCTGTCTTCAAAGAATATTTAGACGTGATACGAGTTCAAAATCGACCACTAGTTGGTCGGTTTTGAAAACGACTCAAAACATTGACTGATGATAATCACGTCAAACAGATTAAATTACTTGTACTTCTCTGATTATTCCAAATAAATTGTATGGTTTTTTCGCATGGTTTTGCCGATGATAGTAAGTGTCACGATTGCCGTACTATTTATTTACTTCTTAGTCCCTTGAATATTCGATTGAGGAAGCAAAATATTAGATATTATTCTGCGATATACATTTTTATATATTGTATTGATGTTGGTAACTAGGATTTTAAATTAAAATTATCAGCTAGGTAATCATTAGATGTATAATGGACTTTTATGGTGTATATAAATTTGTATCAGGAGTTTTATTAAAATATTAAAAAATATTTTATTTATCCCTCATTAAAAAAAAATGTTCTTTGAGTATTCTGTAAAATAACTATGAAAACATTTAAAAATCTTCAATTAAGAAACTCATATATGCAGTCACTGGCAAAAAACATTTTAATCACTGCATAATTATTGTTTTGTTACGTCAAGCGTGTACCTGTAACATTTTGGGTACGATCGACAACCAAGGATGCCAGATGGACACTGGTGAGTGTACATGCAAGCGTTATGTTATAGGCCACGATTGCAATGAATGCTTATCTAATTACTGGGGCTTATCCGATGATCATGATGGTTGTAAACTTTGTGATTGTGATCCTGGCGGATCGTATAATAACAGCTGTGATATTGTAACTGGCCAATGCTACTGTCGTCCTCACGTCAGCGGTCGTTCCTGTAATCATCCTGAGCAAAGCTTTTATACAAATTCCATAGATTATCTTACTTATGAGGCTGAAAACGCTAAGGGAACAGATGTAAGTATAATTAAAAATATTTACTAGTCACAGTCATACTCAACTTAGTTTAAGCCTATATTGTCTTATTAAAAATTAACGATTCTATTCAAAAATGCCGTTGCTACCTCGCTTTGCAATACGCAGTAACTGTCTCGTATATATATTTGACTATTGCTTGTAAAACGGGATGCCATTAATATTTTCATTACCATATTTGCATATAGTCGACAATTTTTCTATCTATAATTTTTATTACAACGAGGAATATACCGTTTTGTCTACATAAATTTCGTATTTTGAAATTCCTTTTTGAAAATATTTTAAAATTTTGAAAATATTTTTAAATTTCCAATGATTTAATTAAATAACGATAAATACCCTGTTTACACAAACTTAAATTTTGTAAAATGATAAACTAGAATGTATTCTCTAGCGGATTTGTCTTTGACGAAGGAAAACTTTAACTAAAATACAAACTTACATGCATCATGATGATAACGCTGCCATTCTGTTGCCCCATCGGTTTAATATCACTATACCTCCTGCTGAACCTGACTATAACCCTCTCGCTTTTTCGCCCACCGACAAGCAAACTCACTTCGCCAATTCCATAGCTTCTACATACTCGACACTACCTTTACTCTCGCATACCTCTACGCAATACATTTTCCAACAAAAGAATGTCCGCAGAACCGTCTTTGTATTTCCTTGTCCGAAATGCGCCGATGACAGCCAACCCAGTCTCAACTACGACCGTTTTCGCTTGATATTGTCGTATGTGATTCATTTTTCATCGCCGGTCACCATCCGCTTCGAAAATGGGTCGAATTCGTTTCGTTTCAGCAGCACATCGCAGGCGTTGATTCGGTCCAGAAGGTTTTTTTGCGTCAAATCAGGCGGCACCCAAACATCAAGCTTTTTTTTGTATCCAACCTTCTGCAGATGGTTTAAAATGGTTTGCTGACTAACTCTCATCTCCTGAGCGATGTCACGAGATGCCATATGCCGGTCTAACTCGATAAATTCCATGATTTGATCGGTATTTCTCGTCAGAGGGCTTCCGCCGGTTGACTTATCCATGGTGTCGTTTTCGCCGGCTCTGAATTGTTGAAACCATTTCTTTGCGGTTCGAATTGATAGCGTGGCATCCCCCAAAACACCATTAATCTCACGGAACGTTTCTCTAACGAATTTGCCTTTGACGAACGAAAATTTTAAAATAGCGCGAATTTCGGCGTTAGTGAACTCCATGTTTTCACGACTCTAACTTTTGAACGCAATATCTAAACTAATCACGCATAGCGTCGTTTTGTACGTTATGTTAAGACCTTTCAAATGATGTATAGTATTGCCAGATACAAGCTCTGTAGCGCTTTGTACATAGCCACGAAATTCATAAGACAAAAAGGCGGAAGGGAGATATTTGACAACCTAATAAATTGCCGAAATGTTGCAAAGATTGAGAAATAGAAATTTGATAAGCATATTCAAAACTGGCAAAAATACTGATTGCAAGGAACTTCGAATGGTAAAAATAGAATGGTTTGGCCTCAAGTTACGTATAAATTCATATAAAATGATTATGAAGGTATTGCATAAGCCCTATAAGATCAGTTTATCCGATTTTTATAAATCAAATTTCCTTGTAATCAGTATCTTTGCAACTTTTCGACAATTTAGTTTTACTTTTGTTTTTATAAATCACACGTGTGCGCTCGCGGTTAGTTCGCCCGCGCCAGCGAAACATCCGCCTTTTCTTCATTATTTGCAATGCAGTGGAGTGGGCTTTTATAAAAAAGGGTAGTTTGACAAAAAATATGGGTAGGGACCGATGTGCAACGGGATATCGTAATCAACCTCCCGTACACGCAAATACAATCTTTCTCAGAAGAAACCCGTATTTAAAATCTATATATATATATAATATGTACATTATAATATGCATACTATATATACATATATATATATATATATATATATATATCATATCATATCATAGTTCATATCATTTATAAAGACAAGCGTTTTCTTGTTTTTAGAAGATAAACAAAAAAATTACTGAACCAATTGCTCTTAAATTTGACATATAGATTCTATATTATCTTCGGAAGGACATAGGCTATGTTTTTTATTGAAAATCATTTTATTTTCATCAATAAATTAAGTTAATGATTTTAACAATCAGTTTCACCAACGGACACTAGGGGACGTCTTGAATCACGAACATCAACTCAAAGTAGTCCACTTAAAGTATTAATACCAGGCAGGCTCAAACGAATGTTCATATCCAACTTTAGGATTCGTATCCTAAAGAAGGTGTGACCTTTAGTCGGTGTTACCTTTTATGTTCTTCAGGTTAATCTGACATTACTCTCACACCTTATGGATATCTTTTGATTTTTGTAAATTTTATTTTCTCTTTCGGGGAAATCTTTCTCTCTCTCTCTCTCTCTCTCTCTTTTTATAAAATGGTTCTGTATGCCAAATCATATTGAATATAGTTTGCAACGACAAATTATGTTTTTATTTTTTATACACTATATTAACTTCAGAATTGTGACAAGAGCCAATGTTTTTTCTTAGTTTGAACAAAAGAAATAATGCCAAAATAGGGTTCTTTACCAACAACCTCGAAACTATGTATAGATTTCTATATATATATATATATATATATATATATATATATATATATATATATATATATATATAATATCGTAACTTCTGCATAAATGCATAAAAAGGCAATATCCATCGTTTGCTTAAAAAATACGTTATTCGCATACCAACATTTTGCTTGAATTTCAGTTGCAACGAAAATATTCACGGTATTGAATTGAAAAAACGAAAATATAGGAAATATGTATATATGTGTACGTATATGTATAATATATATATATATATATATATATACATATGTATATATATATATATATATATACATATGTATATATATATATATATATATATATATATTGTGATGCCGCGATATCACGATCACCCAGAATGAACTTTACGCTCTACCGGGTTGTTCTCGTTCGCGCACGCACACACAAAAAAAAATTTTAATTTATCACTTCGCTTACCTTACTCCTCAGAGGGGGTTCCGCCGGTCTGAAAAGGGAGGGGAAATATATATATATATATATATATATATATATATATATATATATATATAGAAAGAAGAAAATGCGTCCGATACCAATCTCACTTCACCACGTTTATTTACTCAAGTTGCTTCCCCGCGATTTAACAAACTATTTTTCGCCTGGCCCGCGTGCTCCGACGCCCCCACAACCGCGATCCGCGCCCCGACACGCCCACTGAACTTAATTACTACGGGGGGGAAAAGGAAAGGAAAAGGTACACCAAAAAGGTGAAGAAAAAAAAAGATTTATTAAGAAAGGGAAAAAAACGGCAACGGACTACCGACTATGATGGCGCTCCCTGGTTGCGCGCGGTCCTCTCGTCCTGGCGTCCACGGCTTGCCGTCGGCGCCGACGTCACACGTCGTCGAGGGTGGAGGTGGCGACGGAAGACACCCGATGGCTTCCTCCCCGTAGCTCTTCCCGCTGTCTCCTCTCCCGTCCAGCTCACGATGTCTCCTTGCCCTTTCTTTCTTCTGTCCTCCCGCTCTATCTCTGCACCCTTTTCGGTTCCTACTCTCCGACTTTTTCTCTCAGCGCTTCGCAGGGCCAGCGTTCTACTCTTCGCTGCCTCTCTTTCTCCTCCTTTCTTCTTTCGCGACTAGCGTGCTCGCTGGTTGAGCGCGGAGTCTCGCCGTCCTCTCTCTCTCTCTTCGACTTCACCTCTCGGCGGTTGAGCGCGGAGTCCCGCGCGTCTCACTGCTCGCAGGAAAGAAGGATGGGATAAGGGGGAGGGAAGTTCGGCGGCGGCCGACGACGGCGGATCGCGGCTGTGACGCGCCGAATACGGCTTACAAAATGAATCTTTTTTTTTCTTGAATATAGCGATTAAATACAAAAAAAATTTCAACTTTAATAACTCAATACTATTGAACTTTGCCCAAATTTGTCCTCCTCACAGCACAGGCATGACACCAATTATGTCACCTATATATAACTCAAATTTAACTTATAAATTAAGAATCGTATACAGTTATTCGGTAGTGGTACGAATTCAAGAATTCGCATTACTTTCAAAGAAATGGAAAGAATCCCCTTTTTTTTCTTTATTAATCATATCAAAATCTAAATTTCTTTATTAATCATACAAAAAAAATTTTTTTTTTATTATGACTACATTGATTCTTCGCGTTACAAAATTTGATTAACTTAACTTATTTCTTTCCCTTTCTTTTATAAAAACGTTTCGTATACAATAATAATTTTGCTTTAAGTTCATGTGCCAGTTTTAAAAAGAATATAATATATAATCTGATAAATATAATCTATGGCTGGAAAGCCTTTTTCATTGTTCTCTTTGTTATTCCTCTTATCACCTATCTTAATTGGTTTAATTTTCTATTATATCGCTTATTACCTATCTTAATTTTATGTTAATTTCTATTATTCCTCTTATTATCTATCTTAATTTTATTTAACTTCTATTATCTCGCTTATTGACTATCTTAGTTTAATTTAACTTCTATTATGTCTTATTACATCTTAAATTTATTTGAATTTCTATTATCTATCCTAATTTTAATTTATTTTCCATTATCTCGCTTATTGTCTATCTTAGTTTAATTTAACTTCTATTTATAATCTATGTTTAACTCGGCTCCTGTTATGTACATTCATTCTTCTGTAATTCTTTCCTCCTTTTTATCGTTAATTCTATATCCTTCGTTACGTGCTAATTCTCCACTTGAGTTTTCCTTTCATTTGGACCTCACTAACATCTATCTTTAGGGTTTTCAGACCAGTTTCCAGCGTCTATTAAACTCCCTTTCTTTATTTCATCCCACTTTGGAAAATTTGACTGAAAGAAAAACAAATCTATTATTCATATTTCATATTTATCTTACCACTATTCATTTTATTTGTTTTTTTTTTTTTGTTTTGTCCTCTATTATTTATTTTACCTTCACATTCACTTTGTCCTTGTTATCCATTATCTGTACCCTTATCTTATCACCATTTTTTTTTTTTTTTTTTTTTTTTTCATAATTACTCTTCCTTTTTTTTCATCCATCAAATTTGTTTCTCTTCTTTTTTTTTCATTAATTTATCACCATTTGTCAATTTATCATTTGTTTATCATTTGTGTTGGTCGTATATTTCATCCATGTATCTATCTTCATCATTTGTACTTTCCTATTTATTTTAGTCTTTAGATTCACTTTCTCTATCATCTCATTTAATTTTTTTTTTTTTCACCTTGTCTCCCTTATTATTCATATCTTTGTCCTTACATCACCACTATCCATTATTATCAACACCCATAATTACCACTATTCATTTCCTTTATTATTTCTTATGCAAAAATTTGTCCTTTATTTATTTATCACTTGTTACGTTTTCTTTGTTGCGCGAGCAAACCTTGGCATTTGTCCATGCCGTGGTATAAGTTAAGCTACTCGCCGTTCCACCAGCCGACGGTTATGCGCGGCTCGTGGCGCGGGGAGGTAAGGGGGAGGGAGAATGCCGAGCACAAGGCGCGACGGCGTGCGCGAGCGCCTTGAGGTTTTCTTGTCCACGGGATGGCGCGCGCGTCGTCTTTTTCCTGGACAAGTCGGCGCTGGCGCCTTGTGACGCTCGTCACAATATATATATATATATATATATATATATATATATATATATATATATATTATAGTGTACATGTTATATATAAACATTTTAAATACGGTTTCTACTGAAAAATATTGTATTGGCGTGTACGGACGGTTGATTACGATATTCCGTTGCCTCAAGCCGATTTCTATAGGCAGTTGTGTGTTCGGATGATAGAATGCAATGTCCAGGTGTCTCTAGGCGATTTCTACGGTGAATATTCTATTTAGTTGATAGAAAACGACGTCCAAGTATGAGGAAATCAACTTCTATGAGAAGATTCGTGTTGGGACGTTAAGATACGAAATCTAGGTCTTTCCGAACGACTTCTACGGGGAGTATTGTGTTCAGTCGTTAGGAAGCGATGCTATCTTTCTCGGGACGACTTCTACTGGGACTATAGTGTTTAGTTGGTAGAATACAATGTCCAGGTGTCTCTGAATGAATTATATGGGGAGTTTCGTGTTTGAATAGTGGAATAAGATGTCCAAGCGCCTCGGGACGACTTCTACGGGGAATTTCGTGTTCTTTGTCTTTTTATAAAGGTAAAATTGCTTTGTCTTTATAAATTAGTATGAAGTATGATATGATATGATATGATATAATTTATATAAAGAATACGTACATTTCTGGCCTCACGTTACATGCCAACGTCAGCGAGTGATTTTAATGACTAAAATGAAAACAAAAGGATTCATTTATTCATTAACTTTCATAGTACAGATTTTAATTTGTCACTTAATTTATTCACATTTTTTCATGTTGAATATATTATAAAATTAAAAAGTTTTATAAAAAAATTGAGCTTTGTGGTATCTTTTTATTAACCCTTATATAATTCCTAATTCATCGAGAAATTTCGAAAAACGAGATTTAACGAATACTCTACTCATTAAGAAAAATTATAAATACAAAAATTTTCAACTAAAAGGACGTTGAAATTTATTTTTCATAATGACAATGAACGTACGTATCACATTTACTAGGTAGATGATTACGATGTAAAACGCATAAATTTTTATTCTTTTTCCTCTTGAAAATTATTCCGAGTACTTATGCTGAAATTTTCACAATGTATAAAAACACTAACTTAAATGCATTATTAAATTTTCACGTAAATCTATACAAACCCATTACACTCATAATATGCTTAAATATTTGAATATATTAGTGTTTATACTTAACATACACAAACTTATATCTATAAATCAAAATATTAAAAAGGAAGTTTGTCTGAATATTTACAGAATTGTCAGTTGGTAATTCGTGAGCTGTACCGCGACGGTCGCAACATTAGTTGGACAGGCACAGGTTTCATGCAAGCAATGCAGGGTTCAGTATTGAATTTCACAATTATGAATGTAAACCGGACCTTATGGTATGATGTCATCGTACGTTATGAACCAAGGTATTCTGGCATATGGAATGATGCTCAGATTATTATTGAACGCAATAGTGGTGTCGATCCTGACGGTCCCTGTGGAGGAAACTGGCAACCGGAAAATGATCGACTCGTGGTTCAGCTGCCTACTACTAAGAGAAGTTCTATAGCATCTCCATCAATTTGCCTTGAAAGTGGCAAGATATATACAGTGATACTCGATTTAAAAAAATTTATTGCATCCTCTGACAGTCCTGCAGCTTTAATTCTTATTGATTCGGTGAGTAATAAAATCATACGAAATAATTATGTTTTCCATTTCTGCAAGTGTATTTTATATAGAAGGTGATTTAAATTTAACAAAATTAATTAAGTATTAAAAATACTGTTAATAGAATTTCTATAACAAACATATATTATAAAAAACTTTACACGCATTATATTTTAAAGTAGTAAATAACTTTTTAATAACTTTGACTAATAATAACTTATTTATGATGGAAAATTGATACACATTAGGTGAATCAAAATATTTTCCGTCATTTTCTACTACTTTTCCGATCTTTCTGGCAATATGGCAATACCGTGGCGAAAGAACGATGGCGGTTTCCAGGCGATCCAATCATCCACAAATTCTCGCACTTCTTGAACATGTTGCAAGTATGTATCAACAAGGTTGAGCGGCATCGATTTGAATAGGTGGTAATTATAAGGGGCTACGTCTGGCAAGTACGCCGAGTGTGGCAGCACTTGTAATTTACACGCTTACAATTCACTATCTTAAATTTTTCAGTTATCCAAAACGTTCTTTGTTTTTAATACCAGTATCTTCAGTTCTAAACCGCTAAAACCATTCTTTATATTTTTTAAGGGACGGAGCATTTTCACCATAACATTGTTGAAGTAATCAATAAGTTTTTGCTACATTTTTTTCCAATCAAAATAGTGCAAAAGGACATGTCGAAAAAACGATTTATTGTTCGTCTTCTAATAGTTTTGCGATGTTGAATGCTGTTGTTCCGGATTAATGCATTATTTTTTTCCTTTAGAATGCTTAAAATAGATCCATTTTTCATAGCTAATAATGTTTCGATGCAAAATTGATTTTCTGTTTCTCATTCAATTCATGTGGTATTCATGTGGTACTAATGTCCTAACACCTGATAATCTATGTCAGGTGTTTTCCAGACATAAGTTTTGAAAGATGCTTTATTAAGTTCAGTCGTACTCAAGTCCAGCAATCTTGCTACATCAGCAGTTGATCATCTGGAAATAGATGGTGAACTATTTTTTACGAGAAGGTTATACTAGTTGTTGTATTAAGATCCTTTGGTTTGATTTTATGCATAATTATTGTATATTACCTTCTCCATCGATCCTTGTTCACTTCCTCACATAAAATCTAGCAATACATTTACTTAGTTTTATTGATGATTTACTTGAGTTTCTTCTTTTTTGTTTCATACGTAATTTTTAATTGTGTATGTCATGCTGTATATGGCGTCGTAGCTTGTAGACACCGTAAGCTTGCAGTCGCTACGTTTCGATTGCACCAGTAAATAGATAGACGATCTCGAGCGTTGGATTTTGTGGCCCTGGAGGCATCACAAGTTCGAGTAAGTGGCTGCATAAACGTATGCATCTTTTCTTTCGCTATCACAATCAATCTAATATCATCCTATTCACAAAGGAATGGCTGGCGATTAGTATCTGTTTCTCTTTCCGCATATAGTGAGCACTTATTAGAGTCCTTGGAAGTTTTGAAACCTAAATTCAATTTCTTTCCAACGTGTAAGTCTACGATTCATGCAGATCAAATCTAATATCGATGAAGTATCTGCAATGCAATTTGGTGATGTTCCTATGTTGTCGATCTGGAAGTTTAATATCTAATATGGCAAAGATATCAAGAAGCACGCGACCACGTATTCGACCACAAACTGCCCGACTCTTTTGCGCATAGATTAAAATAAACGACAATATATAATCTAGAGTTTTTGGCATTTACCATAATGGAATCCAAAGTTTTTTGGAGTTTATCGATAGTGTCGCTAGGTGGTAAATAACAACTGTATATTCTTCTACTGGTTATCTCTAGCCATTTGAAGTTAGGTTTGGATGGTGAGATCCTGTTAGTTATGTTTAGAGTGCCAGTAATCCATATGGCTTCTTCATCAGTTGCACCCTTTATCTATCTTGAATCGCCATTATCTCTGTGCTGTTCACTCATAACTATATTGGTACTTTTTTCACGGACTATTTGGGATAAGAGGTTCTGAGCCATTTCGCAGTGGTTTAGATTTATTTGAAGCACCATAGCCATTTCGATAGGTAGTTTTATCACCTTTTTGAGCAATGTGGTACTACCCTTACATTCTTCAGCCTTATACACCTATACACTTTGTTACATTTAAAAGACTAATCTCTTCGATCAATTGCACTTTTGTAATCTTTAGCCTTATGTTCATATTTATGGCATCTAAACCATAACTCTTTGTTCGAGTATAGGGGAGTTAATTCAGCCTATCTATATTTTCCAGATTGCAACAGGTAGACTATAATGACAGTTGGTAGCAGAACAGTGGCGACTTATGTGCGACAGTATGATCTTCTTAACCTAACATCTTGTATTGTCACACTATTTTGACTTTAATACATTTGTGAATGTCGAAACAGTTTCTTCCACTGTTGCAATGTGGCCTATGTCTATGATGATCATAATCTCCTTATGAGATGGCGGTCTTACCGCTGTCTTTTTATGTATGGACGAGATCGCTAGTGTGAGCTCTTGAATTGCTAAAACTGCTTTATTCAAATACAGAAACAAAGCTCCTGTACGGATTCGCCTTATGGGCTTCAATATTTCTCCCACGGTTTTCAATAAGGTTTTATTAATTTATTTTCTAAAGAATATCAGCGTAAATACAGTATTAATTTTAATAACTTGATCATACGTATGATCATAAAAATGATCATACGTATTTGCATCTTACTTTGGCTGTAGTGGTCCTCTAATTGGATAATAAGACTTTCTTTAGTATTTCATGAGCTTTCATGGCACGGAATTACTATCCGATCTCCTTCTTTTAACTACATTCTTACATTCCTGTTCTCTCGAAACAGGAAGTGTACGTATTGTGGTTACTAAAGGAAAATTCTTTTTAGATATATTTTGTTGGTTATACTCTTTCACGTTTTGCTTTTGGTTAAAGATAGGTGACGTTTGCTTTATCCTATCTTACACATCTGCAGAACTAGCGTTCTGACGTTTAAGATTTTTTTATCGCTTTTTATCATTTTTTCCTTTTTCAAACATTTCAATAGTACTTTAGTTCTCCTAAGGCACTCTCTGCCATATCTTGGAGTTTTTTCTGTTATAAACTTCTACAAGGCTCCGAGATTAGTTTACAATGAGCTAATTTCCGTTCAACTTTATGGTCCCTTGTAATATTATTAAATGCACAGCCCAAATTGCCAACGTATGCAATTATGTCGTAAGGGTAGCTCTTTTATTCCTATAAAGTATTTAACCATGTCCATATGAAGAATTGTTTATTTTGTCTCATTTTCCATGTTAATCGTTTTTTATTCGGGGTTCCCCTTTAGCCATTGGTCCGCGGGGCATATTTTACTACCCCATCTTCTCCGCATAGCAACTCTCTAGAACGAGTTTTCCCTGGTGCTCCATTTGGAAACGCGCCAGCTTACATAAGAGCCTCCTAACTGTGTGTGTGCGTGCGCGCGTGTGTGTGTGTGTGAAATAAAATTTTTTAACACTACTCCTTTTTAAACTTATTCCATTTTAAATCTCTATAGATTAATCCAAATATTATTTTCCAAATGTTATGTTGATCCTAATTTAAGAGGTTATATTTAAAATTATTTATTTAACTAATTTCTATATTTACTAAACATATTTATTTATCTCAAATTGATTATTCATATTATTTAAATATTATTTTCCAAATGTTATGTTGATCCTAATTTAAGAGGTTATATTTAAAATTATTAATTTAACTAATTTCTATATTTACTAAACATATTTATTTATCTCAAATTGATTATTCATATTTATACATTGCATTGTAATTTTAGATTGTTCTCAGTCCTAAATTAGATTCAATACCATTTTTCTCTGAAGGTTCTGATATCATTCGTCGGCAAGAATATGAAAGATTTCGATGTCAAGATTATGTTAACAATATATATGATTATTACACCACTTACGGAAATCGAAGCGACATCTGTAATAAGTTTCAAAACAGTATAGGCCTCTATATGTTTAATGGAGCTCACCGTAAGTACATTATCGATTATATTATTGTTTTTATGTGACTTTAATTATGAAAGTACGCATTGATTCTATAAATATAATTAGATTTTTTATATAAAATTCGTGTAAAAAGACAAATGTGACGGCAAATTTACAGAGAGAGTTATCCGACTATAGGGTGCAGTATAGGAGTTACGATAGTTCACTATATAAGTTTGATATATTTAATATAGAACTATTAATATATTTAGTCAAAAATATATATAATGTATATGTAAACGCATCGCTATAGCCTATAGGTGGCATAATTGTACGTAAATAAAACTGATCTTCTGACTGAGGTTCACGTAGGTTACTAATTATATACGAGGGTGGTCCCAGAAGTACCTGGCCTAGCAAACAAAACTCAAAAATTTTGGAAAAAAATATATTTATTGTTCAACATAATCTCCTTTCAGCTCTATACACTTTTCTCAGCGATGTTTAATAAGTTCGATACCTTTTTTATCATAAGAATGGTCAAGCTCCTCACAATAGCCATTAAATGCCGACATCACCTATTCGTTGTTGGAAAATCTTTGACCAGCGAGCGATTTTTTCAAGTCTGAGAACAGAAAATAATCGGATTGAGCTAAATTTCGCGAATATAGTACATGAGTTAGCAATCCAAACTTTAATTCATTAATTTTCGCGATTGCAATAACGGATGTGCGAGCTGGTGCATTGTCTTGATGGAACAACACATTCTTCTTAGCCAAATGCGGCCGTTTTCGCTTGATTTTTTCGTTCAAATGTTGCAATAAGTTCGTATAATACTCGCCGTTGATAATTTTTCCTTTTTCAAGAAAATCAATGAAAATTATCCGACACTCATCCCAAAAAACAGACGCCATAGCTTTGCTTGCAGGTGGAACTTTCGATTTGATCGTTCTTTTGCTTCGTGTGTGAAGTGGTGGATCCATGTTTCATGTTTATGTACCCATGGTTATGTAACGAAGCAAAAATTTGGCTTTACTTTTGCGAAACATTGCCAAGCACTGTACTGGAACGCTGTTTTTGTTCCATTGTGAGCAAACGCGGAGCCCATCATGCGTACAGCTTTGTCATCTCCAAATTTTTAGTTAATATGCGATGTCCCGCACTTTTTGAAATGCCTACCATGTCTGCTACTTCGCGCACTTTCGGTTGACCATCATCCAGTACCGCTTTCTGGATTTTTTTCAACATTTCTGGTGTCATCACCTTGTTTGGTCGATCATTGCGATGCTCGTCTTCGCAGCTCGTACGACCTCGTTGAAACTCTGCTTTCCAATATTTTACAGCTGCAAACGAAGGAGCAGTCTCACCCAGAGTAGAGTCTAGTTCAGCTTTTATATTGGTTGGGCTGAGGGCTTTCAAATAGTATTTCAAATATCTTTCAAGTATTGTATCACATAACAATGACCAATTTTTTTCATGTTTACAATTTCACTGAAAACGTTCACTATTGATGACTGTCAAACAAATACTAAACATCATGGGGTCTTCAAACTTGGGACATATGCTTTATAGATTGTGTACTTTATAATACAGTGGTATTTTTTGAGCAACTACCGCCACCTCTAGTCAGGCCAGGTACTTCTGGGATGAGCCTCGTACTTATAAGAATTATAGTTGTCATAGGCCTACATATTATATATCAGATCATCTCAGACGTTTATGAAAGTATTTTTTTTTTTGGTAGTAAAGCGCAGTCTGACTGTCCCCACCACCCTTACGTTGGACTACGTCTTCAATTAGGTAAGGGTGGTGGGGACAGTCAGACTGCACTTTACCACCAAAAAAAAAAAAATTTCAGCTGATATTTTCTTTTCAGATTAGTCTACGGGGGTGATTGTAAATAAGGACAGTCTGGCTGTCATTATAATTTTTAATTTAATTTTTAATTTTTATTTTAATTTTTTTTTATTATTTTTGTGTATTGATGTATTAATGTTAATGTAGCTGTTTATTCATGTTGTTACGTATTGTTTTCGATTTATTTGATTGGACTGTAAGACCAATGAAAAAAAAAATTTATTTATTTGAATAATTTTTTTTTGAAAGTACTTCTAGTTCATTTGATAAAACTTTTGCATATTATAAGACTACCATTCTCTTATTATTATATTTATATTCCATATTATGTTTTCTATGCTAATTTCATTTTACTCTTTTATTATGAACTTTAATAACTTGCTATCCAAAAATTGAATTTATTATTTAACTCTCAATAACAAAAATATTTGCAAAAAAATTGTTTTATAAAAATGAAATTTATTACTTTAATACATCTGTCGTTAGTTTCTTATGTGTACTAATTTTTGATCATTTTACTTTTGCTATTTCTTTCTGAAAGTCTAATTGTACTAATAAATAATTTTATCAGCCTTACACTTTTTATACTAAATATATTAATACTAATATGATAGTTACACTATCCTTGTTTATAATCAACCCCGAAGACTTTAAAATATGGAATGTACAAGTCAGTTTTCCACGTTTGTCAAATGATGGCGTCACCAGTGTATCCCGAGCAGAAATGTCAGACCTCATGTTCTATATTTGTAGGTTGTTTATTGGTCAACAGCTTTGTAAGGATTATCTTTGAGGTTTTAGTCGCTATCACTTATTTTATCCAATAAAATCATGTTACATTTCTAACCAAATAAAGATCATTTCCGGGAAGCGCAGCTTTTATTTTTTAATATGAGGAAAAATGCTGCTGAGGTCTATCGTTTGCTTTCTTTTTTTGCGTTTGGTGCGGAATGTATTGGTGTATAGTCCGGACATGATACTCTCTGTAAAAGTTGTCGCGAGACATTTGGACATCTTTTTCTACCGCTGGAACTCGAAAGTCCAATTTTCTCCATAGAAGTCGTATTTAATATATATATATATATATATATATATATATATATATATATATATATATATATTGTAACCTCTATAATTTTATGTATCCTTACCTGGTTACGGGTGATCGGATACGCATCCGTATTTCGTCCGGTCGCTGTTTCTTGCAGCAGCTATAGTTATGCTAAGGGGAAGGCACGTAGAAAAAAGAGCATGAACCTTATAGGAGTGTACTAGACAATATTTACTAACTTGACGAATACATACAAGTTACTATGGAGGTACGCGCACGGTTACTTACCGCAAGCGGGTTCCGCGACACCATTATCTGCGAGATACATAATTACAACCGCGCACGCGGGGGACGGGGAAAAGGAATGCTGGGAAGTTACGCGCAGCTCCGGTCAGGAGTGTACTACTCTATGACTGCGAGCATGAACATTTCATTTACATTAAAATATTACACTACTTGCCCTGAGCTGAAGCAGATGCTGTCGATGGCTTCCTCTCGTAGTTTTTTTTTTTTTCTCTCTCTCTCTCTCTCGTTGCTGAATTGCGCGGTGTCCTCTCGCTCTCTCTCTCTCTCTCTCTCTCTCTCTCTCTCTCTCTCTCTCTCTTGCTGTTGGCTCGCGCGGCTTGCGCGGCGTCCTCTCGCTGTGGTGCGTGCTGCACACGCGGTGGCCCTCTCCGGGTGGACCGGGAAAGAGTTCAATATACTCAGACCGTGAGTATAGATGCCGGACGGCCTCACTCGGATCGAGGCTGAAGGCTAAGGCGAAAGGCTACGGATATTGTATAGCGAAACTCGACTGCTCTGTCCGACGGCTGGAGCGCGAAGGAGGCATCTCTTGCTGCCTTTCTTCATCTCCTCCCTCGCTGCGCTCCGCGCGCACTCTTTCGGCACATACAGTATCTTATTTGCACCCGCGCACTCGCTCGGTTTTTCAAATAATATACGGAACTGACAATTTGTATAGTTACAAACTCCCCCTCCCACAACCGACGGGGCGCGTTGGGGTTGCGTGCTCAAGCGTAGCGTGAAGGGGTAAGTGGTGGAGGGGAGAAAGTTTCTTGATGCGTGCGGTAAATCAAAAAAAAACATAAAAATAGAACCATACTCGTCCCCTCGGGGTAAGTGATCCCTTGATCAGTTAGGTCTCATATAATACAAAGGAAAATTTTTCTTATTTTAATCGAACACCCGCTGGTGTTCATGTAGGTCGTACTTCGCTTATGACTCGATATAATTCAAAAACTTATACCTAATCTACACCGACTACCTATATTCTAGTTTCTTTTCTAATCTTAATTGATCGCTATATCTGTGTTAGTCGTGTGTTTTTTTGTGTATCCTCAACTACTCTATTTTTATTCTATGATATGCGTCTTAACTATTCTATTTTTCGCTTTCAATGCCTATGTATATTTTTTTTCGTAGACCTATTCTATTCTATGAGTTCTTACTTCTAAATCTATTGTTATCTTCAATTTACTCTTCTTGGGTTCGTCTTCTTCTTTTATCATTCGTCATCTAAGTCTGCATGGTCTTCAGCAATATTGTTTTTCTTTCTGCCGCGTGTGTAATACAACTTAGGCATCGTCTTCTCGAGGGTTGTCTTTATGGATGTTGCTGGCATATGGTTGACCATTACTGATCTAGGTCAGTAGGTTTATGGGTGTGCCATTGTCTGCTCGTTTTTAATGCTTTAAACCAACTTATTCTTGCCCGCCGACGCTGCCCCATTTACCTATCAATGCCAAGTAGCGCTCTGACGCTAGTGATGATGGAGTTAGTAAGTGAATGTGTATGGACATGTGTGTGTGAGTATTCTTTATCCCTGTGATCCCGTGTAGTAATTTCGATACGTTGCCATATGTATTCGGCATTTGTATTTACTCACACGTGGACTTTGCTAGAAGGACTTCGATAGGGAACTTAGCGCGGTAGGGGTGATTCTAGTTAAACGGGACATGGTATGGCGATAGGGGAATCGTTTATTTATTAATATAAACTGTAGCGCCCGGCATGACGATCATGACCGGTTGCGATCTCTGAGCTAGAGCGCCCGTGATCTCTTTTATGGTCTGTGCTACGTTGTGCGCGACTGACGGATTTGCAGCAGGCTGCTCTTTTTTCGGTTCCGCCGTGTCCTTTTCTTGCGCGCTATCTGTCGTCTCCTGAAACTTCGTCTTGATCCTCTTTCCCAACTGCGTGTCGCGATCGCTTTCCCCCTCCCAAGACGTAGCGACCGGGGCTATTCGCTCTGAACAGGACGTATAAATGTGTACGTCTTGAGTCACTCTGCTACACCTGTAGCAGAACTTACGGTTGTGGGGGTGTGGGCAGGCGGAGTAGCGATGCCCTGTGCACCGCAATTCCAGCAGTCGGGTCCAGGCGAAGTGCATCTTCCGGTTGATGCCGGTATATCCGCTGCTGTCTGTTGAGGAGTGCTCATCTTCTTGCCTATTATGCTGCCCAGCCCTGGCAGTGGCTTGGTAGGCAAGGACAGGTGCGGCCGTATGGGGAGTTGAAAATTAGGGAGTGGTGACACCGTTAACTCCATGAGTGCCAGTATGCTCCAGTTGCTCCTGGAGCTGTGTTTGTGGCGGAAGCATGTTGCGTCGCCATTGGCTTATGGAGTGGGTGTTGTACTCACTCAATCAACGTCGTCGATACGTTGCAGATGTGAGCATGAAAAAAAAGAACCCTAAAAGTCACCTTGGAAATAGTCTTCCCATAGCGCATTATAAAAGGCATCCGCTATGTTAATTATTTTTACAGTTTTATAATCAATATTTTCAAGAAACATGCAATTCATAGTTTAAAAAACTATACTTCAAGAGTAATCATTGTAACTTCTAACTGATACCGATTAGACCATTGTCATCTCTCTTTTTTCTAGGCTAAATTGATGTTAGCTTAAGCAAGTATTCTCATTGTGGTAACTATTAATTGTGGTAAATATGCAACATCTCATTCATATATCTAGCAATGTCTAATGTACGGCAAACAATGTATTAATTTTGTTGTAAATCTAAAAGCGTCGGATAAAAAAAGGGAATCAATAAGAAATCGTCGAAATAAGAAGCCGAATTCCTGCTACTTCTAAACAGTACAATAATCTTCCACAACTGTACTAAAACTACATGAGAAATAGTAATAATATATCTAAAACAATTTAGTTTACAATTATAACATTCTTAACAACATTATATTATTCTATAATCATACTTATATACTTTATACACTAAATATTCTAAATGTTTTATATATCTGTAGCAAATAATCTATTCGACTACAATTTTTAATAAATAAATTAATAATGATAATGACGACAATAATGACGACGACAACGACGACGACGACGATAATATTAATAATAATAACAACATCTAATCTTGTCTAGCTTGTGAATGTAATCCAACGGGTTCACACAGTTTAATCTGCCGTTCCTACGGTGGCAGTTGCATGTGCAAGCCAAATGTCGTAGGACGGCGTTGCGATCATTGTGCTCCTGCTACATACGGCTTCGGACCTGAAGGCTGTATACCCTGTGACTGTGATGGTGTTGGAGCCTTAGACAACTTATGCGATGTAGATACAGGCCGTTGTAAATGCCGTTCCAATACTTACGGTCGTTCATGTGGCCAGTGCGAGCCGGGTTTTTGGAATTTTCCATACTGCCGCCGCTGCGAATGCAATGGTCACGCTGACAATTGTGACTCAACTACTGGAGCATGCATTGATTGTAGAGATTCAACCACTGGACATAATTGCGATAGATGTATTGAAGCTTTTTATGGAAACCCTCGAATTGACGTGGATATTCCTTGCAGAGCTTGTCCTTGTCCAGGTATGTAATTTTCTATACTCATTCAATCCTTTCTTAAACAAAGTTATTCTCTTTTTCTCTTTTATTTTGAAAATAAACAATCAGTTATATATGTAACATAATAATAATTAATTACAAATTGTACATATGTCGACTGTTGTAAATTAATGTAATAAATATATTTATCGGTCTTACAATCTGTGCACAATATAATGATAGTAAGATTGTCATTATATTTGTATAGTAGCTTAATGTATAAAGATAGTAATGTTGATAAACATATTTATGAACTCAATAAAATAATAATTTTACTCGGAATTTTTTTCCAATTATTTTCATTGAATATCTTTACATCTTATAAATATTTTATGTATTTGTATTATAAAAATTCTAATGAATATTATATAATTTAGGAACGTTTGACAGTGGTCATTCTTATGCAAACAGCTGCTCATTAGATCAATTTACTCAAGACGTGATGTGCGAATGCCATCAAGGATATGCAGGTTCACGCTGCGAAACTTGTTCTGATAACTATTATGGTAATCCAGAAATCCTTGGTGGCACGTGTCAGTTATGTGAGTGTAACAATAATACAGACCTTAATATACCAGGCAACTGTGACTCTAAATCTGGTGAATGCCTACAATGTCTTCACAATACGGATGGTTTTAACTGCCAGATTTGCAAACCTAATTATTACGGGAATGCGTTTCAGCAAAATTGCCAAACCTGTCAATGCAATATTTTGGGAACTGATTCCAAAGCAGGACCCTGCGATCATCATTCTGGCCAGTGTCCTTGTCTTCCTCATGTTATTGGACTTCTCTGTGATACTTGTGAAGAAAATCATTGGAGAATCGCTAGTGGCAATGGATGTGATCCCTGCGATTGTGATGTCGTCGGCAGCCTTTCTGAGAGGTATGAACTGAAAGCCAGTTAAAATTCTAATATATGTCCTTGAAGTAAAGAAAACAAAAATTGTACAAAAATTTTCTAGATCGATATTGCTCAATAATGCAACTTAAAACATGCATTATCTACCTTTTCATGCGATACTTCTAGTAGTCAAACTTTCAGTTAATTAAAATTTTGTTAATTATTAGGTTGGGAATAATTATTTATTAAGGTATTTTAATTCATAATAGTTAAAATAAAATTAATATAAAAATAAATTAGAATTAAAATATTTAATTTAACAAAATGTGTACATGGTTTTTCGTAGCTGTTTTAATAGTTCAAATTTTTTTGACGACGAAAACATACTTAACATTGATATTTAAATATGAAAGTTATTTAACACGATTGTATAATATCTGTGATATATACCTGATGGTTAGAATATATCAACAGGCGAACTGAGTTTCTGACCTTCCTTAATGGAAAAAGGACATTTACGATGGTAAATGGATATTAACTTAAACAAAATATTTATTGTCATTTTCTATTGCTTGATTCCATCTTTCTGGCAATATGGCGATACCGTGGCAAAAGAACGATGACGGTTTAAGGCAATACAATCATCCACAAATTTTCGCACTTCTTGAACATGTCAGAAGAGCGTATCAACGATGTCGTGCTGCATCGATCTAAATAGGTGGTCATCAGAAGGCGCTATGTCTCGCGAGTTCGCTGGGTGCGGCAGCACTTCCCATTCGAGCTCCAACAGGTGTTTTTGACGGCTTTCGCAACATGTGACCGAGCGTTGTTATCCAAGAAAAGAACTTTACGCCAAATGATTCAGTTGGCGTTTGTATACCTCGGCGGTGATGGTTTGCACAGCAATACATTTTGGCCGTGGATGTTCCGTTTTTATGTCGATGTGGACGGTTGGCCTGGGTCTACCCATGATTTTTTGCGCTTAGTATCAAATCATAATGACACGTTTGGTCAAATCGTGTAGCATCCATTTTCCATCTTTATGTAGTTTTCCCATGGCATGTAAATGTTTGCCAACTGCTCTGTCACTGACTCCTAACTTATTAGTGAGCTCTTTCTGCTTTTGAGCTGAGTTTTCGATCCATAATGCATGAAATTCGCTATCTTCAAACTTTTTCGGTTTTCCAGAATGTTCTTTGTCATGAACATCAATATATCTACTTCTTAACCGCTGAAACCACTCTTTATATTTTGTCAGCCATGAAGCTTGTTGACCATTACATTCTTGAAGCAATCGATAAGTTTCTGCTACATTTTTTTCCAATCAAAATAGTGAAAAAGGATAAGTCGAAAAAACTATTTATCGCAATTCATTTTTCACTGATCAAAAAATTATGTTTATACAAAAAAATGCGCCTGTGAACTGAATTTTATTGGAAAATGCCAAAACTAAAAAATAAGTACTAGATCCGACATATCTGACTTTTCGTACTAGTTATATAACCATCTATACGTACAAGTTCGAAATTAAACTTGCCTCCTAATAATTATCAAAGATGCAAACATATACAGAATCTATAATATAGAATTCATGAATAAGGGGATACAACAAAATCTGTCATATCATTGATGACATATAATCAATTTTATATATATCTATTTACCAATTCATTGCGACCGATAAGTTTTCGAAAGCAAACGGTAGTCCACAATTGAACTTTTCCTAAATTTATGGATTGAAGAAGCGTTTTCAGCATTTGACGTTTATTTGTTTGGAAACTTATTATTAAGCCATTATTTTACGGGATGAAATAAATGACATTGAATGAGATGCTCAAACATCATGCTGTATAGTTGTTGATAGATAGATAAACGATTTCTTCTAGTAAATTATGAAGAAAAAAAACATTACAATAAATTTATTTCAATTTAAAATTTCATGACGTTCTTATTTTCGTTGGCTGGGATCTACAGTCGAAAATCGATCGCTCAGATTGACTGTGAACAAATAAACTCATAAGAAAGTTTAGTAATATTTTATTCTAGTTATTTGTTACTCCTTTTCTCAGCACTAGTCAGTAGTTACTATTTTAATACAAGTTATTATAATAAACATCGAAATTATTTTAATTATAAACGTAAGTTTTTATTACTTCAAATTAAAACATTCATGGCCAAATTTATTTATGGCATTTACGATACCTCGCGCTCATAGTTTTCCATATCAATCGTGTTTTTTGCATCCCGCATCTGTCAGTTTAGTTCTTCGTCCAAATAGGATAATTGAACGAATCTCTCTAGAAATGTGTAGCCAAATCGTCTATAAGCGGACGCAGTTTATTTAGCGGTATTATGATGTGAGGCTCTGGTGCTCCAGTTCTTGTAGCCTCTCCGCATCTGTTAATGCCCAAGTTCATTTTATCCTTATTGTTTTATTTTGTATGTTTTAATATTTGCTCTCTGTTACACAATGTGTTTATATTTATTTGTAAATCTTTAATTATTATTAATTATATCCTCTATGCTTGCATTTTTCAGTTATTATGCCGCGCTCATAATATTATACAGTTAAAAGTTTATAACAGGAAAACAATTTACGGTTTATTACATATTTACATGATTGTTATTTGTGTATTTTAAAATACCTTGAGTAAATTTCTACTGTGCTTGAAAAAGTTAATTTACTTAATTCATTGCAATGTTATAAATTTGTAACTTTTTACTTTTTTCCTCATGATAACTTACACGATAGCGCCAGGATGAATTTGAAAGGAAAGGGAGTTTTCGTCAAATCGCGAAAAAATAACACAATTCAGTTCTATTTATATGTACAAAATAACAATTAAACGTATTCTACGAAAATCATACGATAGATTATAAATTATAAATAGACTTCTTGCGTTGCGGATTTCAGATCTGTATCTTATCTTATACCTTACTCAGTTTAAACTATATTCCGCACGCTTATTATTTTTAACGGTAATTTACAAATTACATTTATACGTACTTATTCTACTAGTGTTACGCTGTATATAATATATATATATATATATATATATATATATATATATATATATATATTGACCGGGTGCGTGTCTGTCTAAAACACGAAGAAAGGGGTTGTGGTAACGTTGCTTTTGCGCCTTTAGACGCCAGAAACTGAGACACACTGAATGTACTGTGGCAGGGAGCATTGTCGTGATTCAGAACCCAAGTCTTCGCGAATTCTACCTCTAAGCACCCTTTTTTGTAATGTTTCGATCACATTGCGGTAGAATACTTGATTTGCGATTTCGGAAGGTGGTAAAAACTCTTTATGAATCACCCGTTTGCTGTCGAAGGAGCAAATGAACATGATTTTCACTGTGGACTTGCTCCTTCTCCCCTTCTTTCGCCTTGGCACTCCAGGGTCAGCCACTGTTCGCTTTGTCGTTTAGTTTTGGGGTTATATTGAAAGAACCAACCAGTAATAACTCGGTCGAGAAAATTAGGATCACTTTCAACCTGCTCTAGACAATCTTGAGCGATGTTCCTTTCGTAGGCTTTTTGTTCATGTGAAAATTTCTTCAGTACCATCTTCGCGCACACCTTTTTCATGGTGAAATCTTCGGTTAAAATCTTTCTAACTGTTTCCCGGTTAATATTCAACTCGTCAGCCAATATTCGAATGGTTAGACGCCGGTCTTGACAAACAAGAGTGCGATCGCGATGTGCATTTGCGTCTGTTCGCACTTGAGTTGGCCTTCGCTACAGACTTACTATCGCGCCGATAGTAAGTCTCCCTCATTTTTCCCACCCAGTGGCCGGTAGCACTGGGATTTTCGCCCTTTGCTGGGAAATGTATATTCGCGCAATTTTTCCCCACTTGCGAATTGCTCTATAATTATTCGGAGCTTAATAGTTAGCGGCGCGCATCTCTAATTATCTTGCGCTGCACCGGGCCGCGCCGCACCGCACAAATTGTCGGTATACCGACGTTGCTGGCGCACCGGGTTGCGTCGCGTGAAATTCGGCGCACCAAGCCACGCTAGCTGAGTTGCGTCGCGTCGTAATGTTTTTCCCACGCGAAGATCAAAGAATCTGATTACCTTTTAATTAAATGTAATCAAATCTTCTATTACCTATAATATTAATGTGTTTTATTCTATTTTATTAATTAAGTATATTCTATTATATATAAATGAATAATATCTTTAATTATTGTCGAATTTTAATAAATTAAATTTTTTTTTAATTTACAATAATTAAATATTTATTTCTTTTAAATATAATTTAAATCAAATTATTATTTTCTTTATTTTTGTTTTTCTTTTCTTTGCGCGAGTCAATGTACTCGTTGCAAAATCATGAGTTTTTTTTATAGAATTTCACATTAAATACTGGATATATTACATAAATAAAAATTTTTAGTCCATTAGAGTAAGGGTATTCGCAATTTGACTTTATTTCTTGTAAGAAATTATACAAAAATATGTATTACACATCGTTTTTAGTTTTGTTCCAACTTATTATCAAGTTTGAGTTGGATAACTTCACTTTTTAGTGTATTTTCTATCAGACAGTTGCAATTTAGAAATATTTTATTAAAGTGTAGTTTATAAATTTTATTAAAAAAACTTGCACCATAACTCTTGTTTCAGAAATTCAATATGATGAATTTCATATATTTTTTAAAGCTAAATTTGGTACATTTTAGTTTGTGTTTGAATTTACGTTACAGCTAATGTTTTTAGTGTAAAGTATAGTACTGCTTACATAAAGAAAATTGCCGTTGACTTAAAACGTTCTTGCACACTACGTTATATAGTATACAACAATTGTTTCAGTATATCTGTAAAAATAATATCCTAAATCAATTTAGAACATACTAACTAGTGATGCTATATTTATGAAGTGGTGATTTGAATAGTTTATACGTTCATTTTGATTTGATAATTTAAAATGTAAATAGTAGCCTTTCTTATTTCTAATCAGTAAATATTTATATAATAATATGGATTTATTTATCAAGTGTAAATGTGGTTAGTTATAGTTAATTTTACTTGAATAATAAACATTTATGGTGATTGTGGAAATAATTTTATTCAGCAACCTGACTCCTGCTACAGAAATACTTTTAAATACTGATTGTTACCAACCCGTGATTGTAAATGTTGATCAGCAATCACTATGTTTTTTAATTTTAATTACGGATTTTTGTTTGTGACGTCTAATTAGTAAATTTGAGTGTATTTGATGAATTTGTATATTAATAATTAATCTGAAAAATTTACACACATATTTTTTAAAATATAAATTACGTTTTTTTTCATTAACGGCAATGATTTACTAATTTTTTCTCAGTGTATTTGTTTAAATTCGAAACAGTTGGAATGCATTGCGTAATGATATAGTAATATTCTAAGACTGTGATATAAAGCATGTCTAGAATTATTTGAAAACAATTGAATTGTACTTTTGTCGACTGCCCATATACACATTAATAAATATTTTTCTATCGGTCTTACAGTCCCATCAATTCAATCTAAAAATAAAATAAAAATAAAAATAAAAAATAAAAATAAAAATAAATTAAAAAAATAAAATAAAAAATAAAAATAAAAATAAAAAATAAAAATAAAAATAAATTAAAAAATAAAATAAAAAATAAAATAAAAATAAATTAAAAAATAAAATAAAAAATAAAAATAAAAATAAAATAAAAAATAAAATAAAAATAAATAAAAAAAATAAAATAAAAAATAAAAATAAAAATAAAATAAATAAAAAAAATTAAATAAAAATAAACAATAAAAATTAAATTAAAAATTAAATTAAAATTATAATGACAGTCAGACTGTCCTTGTTCATATTCACTCCCGTAGACTAATCTGAAAATAAAATATTAGCTGAAAAAATTCTTTGTTAGTAAAGTGCCGTCTGACTGTCACCAACACCCTTACCTAATTGAAGACTTGTCCAACGTTTCGAGCTCGCTACGGCTCCTCATCAGGGACTACACTAAACCTTATATTCTAATCTATATATACCCATCCCCACCACGAAATTTAGTAAATTAAATATAAATTCCCCCTCTACACAAACTGTCCAAAACCAATCAATTTAATAAGGAATGATAAACACTGTCCAATCTACCAGACTCTAGCATTAAATTCACATTATTTCGATTCCTGGAAATGTGAATACTTTCAAGACTCTCCTGTTTATACTTATTATTAATACCATGTTCCAAAATATCCACATTCACAAAATCAAAAGAATGTAAAAACTTTAAACAATGCTCTTTTAAACCGGAAGTAATATGTGAGCTACGTAAACTATATTTATGTTCATAAATTTTCTTTTTTAAATATCTACCTGTATGTCCAATATAGTATTTATCACAATCCATGCAATTAATCTTGTAAACAACTCCTGATTTTAAGCATAAATCATCCTTATCTTTGCAATTATTAAACAATCTACTCAAATTATTGCTATTTTTAAAGAAAATTTAAATGTTATATTTCCGAAAATTTCTTTTTATTCTTTCAGACAATCCTCTAACATATGGCAAGATAATAATTTTGCCTCCGTTAACATCAATTCCTGCACTATGTCTATTTTCGGTATTATAAATGTCAAACAATCTCTCAGCAATTAATCTATTAATAAATTGAATTGGATAACCATAATTAATGAAAGTTTCTCTTACTATCTGTAAATTATTTTGTCTAAATTCTTTATGTGACAATTTCATTGCTCTGTCAATGACACCCTCTAATGCTCCAATTTTGTTCCCGATTTGGTGGTGTGAATTAAAATCTAAAAACCTACCTGACCAAGTAGGCTTTCTGTACCAATTAAATTTGACCTTATTATGACTACATCTAATGACATTAATGTCCAGAAACTTAGCTGACTATTAACTTCAACCTCCCTTGTAAATTTAATTCTGTCATGTAAAGAATTGAAAACATGCTCCATTTCATCCACTAAAACTTCCGGAACAATTGTAAAGATATCATCAACATATTATCTCTTAAATATTATTGGTGCAAAAAGCAATTTTGACAAGGCTATACTTTCCAACTTTTCCATAACTAAATTAGGTATAACCGGTGATAAAGGCGACCCCATTGGACATCCGTATTTTTGTTCATAAAATTTATTATCAAATGAAAAAATTGTGTTATTAAAAACCAAATTAATTTAGTTGGAGATACCAAATGAAGTAATAAACATCATGTCTAAAGGTGCCAAACATGGAATATTATATTGTAAAAATAATCTCCCGATCAAAGAAATCATCGCGGAGGTTGAAAGTAATCTTTTTGGTTTAAATGATGAAGTGGAAAAGGAATGTAGGGCATCTTTAGTTAATGTCATTAGTAATTTTAAAAGAGAAAATAAATTTGATAATTTTTTAAATAGTAATTTTATACATGATTTGATGGTTTTAGGAAGAATAAATAAAGAGTTATAAGCTTCTAATAAACAAGTCTTTAATGTACTATTAACTGGTCTAGCGAATACAAAGAGTTATGAACAGATCTAGCAAAACACGTCTAGTAAGCTTAAGGCTATACAACGAACTGACTGCGTCGCGAGGTTGCAAAGGGCGGCCGAGCGGCGCGTCCATACACACACATGTATATACTGATTAGGCATCGCACGACGAGGACGCTGCGCATAACGCTATTTCCAACACTCTCTCTCGTTAAAGCATGCGCACTCGTTTTTGTTTTATTTTATTAATCTGAGTACGCACGTTTACATTTGTTCTCAACATACAGAATCAGTCACATATTGGTTCAAATATATATATATATATATATATATATATATATATATATATATATATATACACACACAAATAGAAGAACATGTATTTGATTTAAATTAAAAATATGATAAAAGTATGCTCTACATATAAACATTTAATATTATTAGTGAATTTCTGCATGTTTCTAATGTTCAGCTTAAACACATCTCACACTTCTTAGACTTTCTGTTTCACAGTTAGCTTCTATTACAGATGGATGATTTGCTATGATTTTATTTTTGGCAGTGAATTTATATATTTAGTTCTCATCGTCACTCCAATTGCTTTCATAGCCTTTTGAAAATATATATAGAAATATTAAAAATTAAATATTAGTTTTGATAGCCTAACGTGATTCCTATAGCTCAAACTTTTCGTAAAAATATCTGCCTGTTGATCTGACGATTTTACCCACTGAATCTCTACCTGTTTCTTTCTAACGCACTCTGTTATATAGTGCTTCTTCCTGTCTGTCATATGTCGCAAACGATTGCTCCCATCCGTTTTTGCACACACTTGTGCAGCTAAATTGTCGCAAAACAATACTAACGGGTATATGTCTAATCTGAGAATCATTCTTAAAGAATTATGCAGTGCAATACGGGCGGGCGCACTACGCTTTTCATGGCAGTTTCTAGCCACGTGCGAACCCGTCTTTCGGCATCTGGAACAGAAGATGCGCCCTGGTGTGGGGCATTTTGCGCTAATATGTCCTGTTAAACCACAGGAGAAACACCTTCTAGCTTTGCCATTCACACGTCTCGCTTTGGCATTATAGTTCTTATCACCAGACCATACAACGCGTCTCAGATTTGGTTCAGTATCATGACTCTCAAATGGTCTCCTCCGTACAAAGTGCGGAGGGGATCGTTTGTTGAAAGCGCTCAACGAGCTTACAGGCAAATCTTTCACCGGTCTAGCTGCCTCTACCTGTAATATTAAATGCTTTAACTTCTCTAGCTGCATTTTTACTTCTACTGTTCCAACATATAAACAGTCGGCAAGCACCGTTTCTGGAAGAGCACCGGAAACCGCGTTATAAAATATATCGCGCTTTTCATCATCGGTCAATTTGCTAGAACGCGGCGCGTTCTCAAAATCCCTAATCTTATCCTCAAACTTTATCCAAAATTCTGCGGCCTTCTCCTTTCCCGGCGTATATTTTAACCTATACAATTCCTTTCTAGCAGATACTCTAGTTACTCTACTTTCCAGCCGTTTATAATCCTCTAGTTTTTCTAATATTTTACGCGGTGATTTTACATCTAGAATTTTCTGATAATAGTTCAAATCAATTATTTGATTCTATAGATTCTACATCTAGCACATAGTTGAACCGTTTCGTTTTTAATTCTGTACGCAAATAGTCGATAAATATATCAAACCTCATCTCTACAGTTAGTTTATATTTACGCGCTATACTATTATCTTTACCGAAAACTCCGTCTAGCTTTTCCGTTAATGCATCTAATTTTTCATCTTTAAGTTTATCTTTCAATCGAGTTTCTATCATTGATTCTACAGTTTTCTCTATAATTTCAGTAGAATTCTCTACATTAATTTTATTAACATAGGTCACGGTTGCTCTTTCTATTTTCTCCTTCTCTTTTTCTTTCAAAACATCTCGTTTAATCGAGTTTATAACTTCCAGATCAATCTTGTTCATCATTTACATATGCATTATTAAAATTATTAAAGAAATTATTATTCAAAACAGTATGAATATCCAAATTATCAATTTCAAAATTATCATTTTTACAATCATTATATGGCATACTCACCTCTGAATTCTATTTATTATCGTCTCCACTTGGGAGCTCTTTCTCTTTATTATGTTCATAAATTTTAAAAGTATTGAACGGGAGTTCATCCCATTTTTCAAGTTCAGCATTTCTCTCCAGCTGTTTTTCTAACTCGTCCGTTCTCTTCATCGCTCTAGCTACGTTATTTCTGATTTCATCACACTTTTTCTCATGTTCTGTATCAGTTATTACCTCAACGCTTTTAATTTGAGGTTTCGAATCTTTTTCTTTTATCGCCCGTATGTTCGGTGTATGAACCCGCAGGGTCGCATTTAAATGAGAAGCAATCCCTTCAAGAAGCTCTTTATTCGCTTCTCGTTGCTGGCGGAAGAACTCGCTCCGCTCTCTAGCTGCTTCTATTCTGGCTTCCGTCACTCTAGCGTCCGTTTTCTTTTCTAGGTCCTCCAGAGCACGACGTAATTCGTCGCGTGTAATCGGTTCTTTACCGCATGACTCTGGTATGTCCAGTCTCAGAGTTTTTACGCCTCTCGGCCATTCTTTTATCAAAATCTCCTTTTCATTCTCGGTCAACATATTCCCGACCTGCAGGATTTTCTCGTCAGAAAAATATATATACATGCTTGAAGCGTCTGGAATGGCCAGCGAAACATACACCTGTTTACCTCGGGGCGTGAGATACAAACGTTTCTCACCCCCAATTCTTTTAAATGCGTCAGCAATAATAGGATGAGTTCTCTCATCAAGACCTGTTTTAAAAAATATTTAATTAATAAATGAATATTAACTAACTTAGCAATTATCGTCAAATATCGCGTCGCGTACTATCTAATCATATCGCAAACTTTCTAATCGTATCTCATGCATCTAATCACATCGCATACACCTAATCGCATCGCATAGATGGTGGTGGCTGGTTCTAGCTGGGGCTCTGATTTCGGAATTCCTCTGATCTAATTTTAAAATGTTCAATCAACAGATACCAACATTGGATGCTAGCAACAATGTGATCTCAGGCTCGAAACGAGTGTACAAGAGTTAAGAAGGTATTAACCCCCGTCACGACTCGGAGCATAAATCTAACTACCCCCTCATCTAGATATCTAATCAACAAATTTATTTATTTGTTTAACATGCGCACATCAATTCGTGCGGTGTCGTTATATCCTCTGTACGGGCCCGTACTTATTTTCCCAGCAGTGTCCACACGCGATTCTCTTATTGGCTATTCGACTCAGTTGCCTGCAAACACTAAGAAAGTATTAGCCCCCACAGGCAATGAGGACCACGTGTAATTGCGTAATCACATCTTAGTTTTTACATGGTATCCTCTTCTACCAAGGATATCAAAACTGCTGTTACACTCTACTCTCATTTCTAAATTACGCGTCCCGCAATTACACTCTCGTGCGTGTGAGTGCATCAGTACTTCTCTGTGAACTGTATTCCAGCATGGATTGCATGCGCACAAACGTATGTGCACACGCTCACTCTTTTGCTTGTTCTCATAGTATATATACACTCTAGCTTAATGTGCGTTTGTGTGTAAGCGTGCAATCGATGTGCACACACACACACACACATACATTTACACACTACTCTTGTGAATTCTAATACTTTTCTAGATTTTAATTAACAATTAATCAATTGTTCTTATATAAATTGTTTACAACAATTATTATTTTAAAATTTCAAATGTTGCTAAATATTTTCAAGCACATTAACAATTATCATATTTTATCCGTCTAATTTATAACTTTTTATTTTCTAAATTTTTATTATATGCAAATATAATTTTTAATAACATTCAACAATTTACATGTATAAATTCAATGCAACAATCTACATAACTTTAATTTATTATTCATCTACATTTCAATACATATCTAGCTTTCTTTCTAAGTTGTAGTATAGCTTTACTATATCTATCTCTCTCTCTCTCTCTCTCTCTCTCTCTCTCTCTCTCTCTCTCTCTCTAGCTTTCGCGTGCATGCAGTATACTAACACTTCTCTCTCTCTCTCTCTCTCTCTCTCTCTCTCTCTCTCTCTCTCTCTCTCTCTCTAACGTGCAGCGTGCTGCTGCATACGCACGCACGTCTTTGTTTTCAATGGTTGCTGCCCACGTGTTTTCGCGCGGGACTTTTTCTGCACGGTTTTCGATTTCCTTGAATCTACCGCCCGCCCCCCTTTTTAACGGTTACTTTCTTTTCTTCGCAGAGCTTCATATTTCGAATTTTCGGTTTTCTTTGAATGCTTTTGGAAGTTTTAAGATTCTTTTTCTCACAGATTTCTAAGTATTATTTTAACGTCTAAATCTTTATCGTTTTGATTTCACATTTTTATATTTAGTTTTAAGCATTTTTACTTCTAATTTTCATCGGTTTTTATTTCTAATTTTCATACATTTTTATTTCTAATTTTTGCATTTTTACTTCTAATTTTTGTTAATTTTTACAAGCATATAATTTTGACTTTTCTAATTTTGCAATTAACTCATCACTTTTTAACCGTTTTTTTAGGTAACAAAAAATTATTTAAATTTTCTTATTTTTGTAAACTAAGAATCTTAAACCTTCATAATTTATAATGTTTAATTTACAGCATTCAATAATTAATTTTAACATCTATATATATAACCTTTGTTTAAATCTCTCAATTTATATTCCTCTGTTCTTAGGTGTTACATTTTATTTAATTTAATTTACTTACAATTTTAAGTATTTTTCGTACCTTTTCTCTCTGAAACAATGGACGATAATTGACTCATCTTAATAATTATATATTATATCTTCCTTCTAGGATATTACACTTCTAATTTTAAATCTAATGTAGTTTTATTATCTAATCACTTCTATTAATACGATAAAAAGGCCTTAGCGCGCACACACTTTACACTTTTCACTTCTACTAATTTTGAAAGTTTAGCAAAGCTTTGTTGCGTTTGTCTGCAACCACGTGGATCTTATGCAAATCTAAATGTCGTAAAAGTAGTGTGTTGATGTCGTGCTGTAGCCCAATAACCTGATGGATTTAGGAAGAATAAATAAAGCAGAGTTATAAGCTTCTAATAAACAAGTCTTTAATGTACTATTAACTGGTCTAGCGAATACAAAGAGTTATGAACAGATCTAGCAAAACACGTCTAGTAAGCTTAAGGCTATACAACGAACTGACTGCGTCGCGAGGCTGCAAAGGGCGGCCGAGCGGCGCATCCATACACACACATGTATATACTCATTAGGCATCGCACGACGAGGGCGCTGCGCATAACGCTAATTCCTACATGATTTAATTACCGCGAAGAATTTTTTGAAAAATAACCCTAATATAATCTTCCAAATGGCCGACAAGACAAGGCCCGGAGAGTCTTGGACAGTAGTCAATTATTAAATTATTAGGTTATTCATCATGCTCAACAGTGGAATTATTTTAATATTAGAAGTTGTTATTATAAAGCATCATAACAATCAGCATCAGATAACAAATATTAGTCAACAAATCTCCGCAGATATTTTCATAATTACTTCTAAATCCTAGTTCGATCCCTATTGATAATTATTGAATATCCTATTTGGTAAACTGGTATGCACTTAAGCTTATTTTATCAGTTTTTAAATTTGTGTATTGAACGTCCCATTTAATTTTATTCTTTCGTGTTTCAATTTGCACTCTTAGAAAATTAGCGTTAATTCTATTGAATGATTTATTTACTACATCCATTAATTAGTTTTCTATTACAGATATAACTTTACCTAATATTTTATTTTGCTTCTATTATATTAAGTTGTTTTATTTATATACTTCTATTATATACTTTATATTATTTATATTTTATCTTCCAATTTTGGAGGTGTTATTATTAACTTACTATTAGATAATGATATTTGAAATTAATGAATTCTAATTATATTTTACTTTAATGAATTCTAATTATATTTTACTTTGGTGCTAATGACGCTTTGTAAGATATGTGGCAAAGCAGTGGTTAAATCATATCATATCAGCATGTTTTACTTATAAGTGTGTATTTTACGCAGGATATTGAATTCGCTATTTCATTGGTACCCATTAACTAATTATTGCTATAAACAGTCAAAAAATTGCTATATTAATTTTTTTAACTCGTATCCTAACCAAGTTGGCCAGTCGCCTAAATCTAACAATTTAAACGCTTCTTCTGTTCTTTCTTCATATGTATCTTTTCCTTCTCCTAAATCTACTCCTTTTCCAAGTCCTCTCTCTCTCTCTCTCTCATGCTCATTAAACAACTAATATAATTTCAAAAATTAATCTCATACTAATAATACTTCTACTACAAAAAGTTCTATGATCCCAGAGTGGTGTCTAACTATACTAAAGAGTTCACCAGTTTTTTATATGAATACAGAAATGGCTACAAAAAAATTACAAAAATGAATGGACACAAAGTACAAGTAGAAAAATAAAAATCTGGAAGTAGTGAATTAAAACAGAACTAACTACTCGAGTTCTTGTGAGGTTGTTATTTTCGGTGTCCGGCACATGTCTCATGAATTGGTGAGTCTTAAATTGCTGTTAAAATATTTTTTACACGAGATATAGACTTTTCAGCAACTTTCATATTAGAACTAGCTCTTGGCCTAATTAAAAAAGTAGTGCTATTATTTCAAATCTTAATCATCTAATGATGAAGACGATATTCAATATTCCTTTTCATTTTAATAATCATTTAGCTCATTTCACTAATACTCAGGGATGTCCATCTTAAATAAAGTAATATGCTAACTAAAATTAATCACATTCAATTTTGGATTCTGAAATTGGTGGCAGAATTTAAATTAATCTCATTATACCCTTAAGCTATTCATCTTCAAATATTCAATGTATCCAATAAATTGTAAACCTGTGCGACAGACCAGATCATCCGGTTTTGTCCCAATATACATGAAACCACAATTATCCCAATTGCAACCATATTGTTCTATTAATTCTTCATCATCCTGACCAGCTACTAATCAACTCATATACTCTCCATCTAAGACTCTTAAAAATCGTCCATATCAATATAATCGTTTAGCTTCCCATTTTACTATTGTTCAAAACGAGCACATGAAACTATTATTATTATGATAACTACTATTACGAACAACTCCAGCACAATCAACGGTCACCAGTATGCCAAAAGGCACGATACGGTTTTTTGGCATAAGAACGCTCGGCTGCATGTTGCAGAAATCGTAAAGGAAACGTTAGAAGCACTGAATTAGGACGTCCTAAACCACCCGCCGTATTCACCGGACATTGCTCCTTCAGAGTACCACCTATTCCGGTCGATGACTCATGGTCTGGCTGAGCAGCACTTTACTTCTTACGAGGAATTGAAGGAATGGGTAGATTCGTGGATCGCCTCAAAAGACGAGCAATCTTTTAGACGGGCTATCCACTTGCTGCCCGAAAGATGGTAAAAAGTAGTAGAAGGTTATGGGCAACATTGTGAATGACATTGTTTGTACCTTTTTTACAATAAATTCTTATTTCTTTATAAAAAAAACTGTGCAAACTTATTTTTACACTCAATAATTGTAACTGGGTGCATGTCGGCCTCGAGTACGAGGACAGCGGATACGGCCGTGACAAGAGTGCCTGGCTTTCGTCGGAGACCCTAACAAATCTGGAGAGAGAGAGAAGGGCAATTTGCAAGAGGCGAATACCGCATAACTGAAATCGGTAATAGGAAAGAAGAAATGGTATAAAGACTTAGTAGGTGAGGAAGCGAAGAAGAAAGAGAAAATGAAATATAAAGGCTCTCAAGACCGCGCTGGCTGGCAGTTCGTACACTGAGGTGGTTCTCACAGGGCGGTAAATTCGCGCTGTTTGCGGACGTAGCACGAGTAGGTGAGTGGCTATCACGAGCACGGGTTTAGGGCTCGATTACGCTGGTGTGCCTCCACGAGAAAACTCGTCACCGTAATATATATCTAAACCTTTTGCCATTGATGTTGCTTGTCCTTGCCGCAGTGTTAAAGAAGGATTCCGCGAAAATAGACTTACTAGTCATGTTTTTTGTCCACTTTTCCTATCAAACCACGTTCTGCTAAATAATCGAGGTTTTTAGCCACTTTATATCGCTATACCCACTTCTGTTTAAATGCCTTCGACTTTGATTGCGAAATTTTAGGAACTTTCGTGTCGACGCAAAGGAATACAGCCTCGCAGTACTACGCGTACTTAGGAATGATGGCATTTAACGTGATTCGCTTACAAAAGATCAACGACAGCGGAATCTTTATTGATAGTGCATCAAGGACAAAGCTTCGCTCTATCGGCTCGCAGAGAAATTAAACGAAATCTTTCACTACCTCAGAATAAAGTCGACCACGCTCTTATTTGACTGACCAGTCAGTTAAAATTTCACAATTAGCGGTTGCTAAATATATGAGAAAGTCGACGGCATTAGTAGAGAAGTGGGTACAGCGATATAAAGTAGCTAGAAATATCGATGATTTATGAGAACGTTACTCGATAGAAAAAGTGGACAAAAAAGATGAAGAAAGAATAGCGGACCTGCTTTCGCGGAATCGGCCTTTAACATTGCGGCATGGACAAGCAAAATTAATGGCAAAAGGTTTAGATATATCCTACGATACTATCCGAATCAATCTAATGTACTCATGGCCTAAAAAGGTGCAACATAATGAAGCAGCCTCTGTTGACTGAAAAACATGTAACAAAATAACTCGCTTTGGCACATGAGAATATTGATAAAGATTTTGAAAATATTATTTTTACTGATGAATATTCTATAAGAACGCATTATGACCTCATGAGAGTCTGGTCAACTTCTACTAATAGGCTTGTACAGCGGACCATACACAGAATACAGGTGCATCGTTGGCGCTGCTTCTCAAAGCAGGGATTCTGCATTTTGCACCTCTTTATTGATATCCTAAATCAAAATCTATAAAAAGGCTTTACTGTCATCTACCAGACGATGGTTTATCACAAAAAATCAATTGGATTGGATTGGATTCTGCAGGAGGACAATGATCCTAAATACCGCAGTAACCTTTGTACTGAGTAGGAGACTCAATCTAGCATCGTTACATTGGATTGGTCGTCGCAGTCGCCCGATGTAGACCCTATTAAATCTGCGTGGGCATATATTAAAGAGAAACTTTGTAGGAAACGCACAAACACTTTAAAGAAGTTGTCTTACAAAACTGCGCGCGTTACAATCATATTTCCACTGCTAATGAAAAAGGGATTTATTATAATACTTCTAAAGGTAGAAAATCGTAGACAAAGCCGTGAATACGCACCAGAATATGAGACCAGGGATGATTTCTTCATGTTCTATCACGATAATGCTCGGTTATATGTTGTGCCCTCGGTCAAAAACTATTTGGAGAATAAGGGATGGACAATTCTGCCTCATCCGCCTTACTATCTAGTCTTGGCACCATCTGATTACCACTTATTTCGATCAATGTAGAACGGGAATACGATTCAGTCAGTGGAGAGAATCAAAAATTGGCGCAATACGTCCTTGTGCGCAAAAGACAAGCATTTTTTTTGTTGGTGCAATATTTATAAATTTCCAGAAAGATGGAAGAAAGTTATAGCATCCAAAAGACGATACTTTGAAAAAGATATGTAACCATGTTTTAATAATAAAATCTCACGTTTATATAAAAAAATACGCGAAACTTGCTTGTATATCCAATACCTCTATGTAGTAATGTTATGAATTAGAAATAAACGACACTATGAAAAGTAATGTCATTTGATTAGTTGTCTAAATTATTGATGTCATCTTTTGATATTTTGTGTTTTAATAGGTGCAATCCTTATGATGGAACTTGTGAATGCAAGCCTGGTTTTGGTGGTCGGCGCTGTAATGAATGTCAGAAAAATCATTGGGGTAACCCGAACGTTCAATGCTATCCATGCGAGTGTGATGCTATAGGTTCAGTTAGTTTACAGTGCGATCCTCTGTCTGGCATTTGTAATTGCCGCAAAGGTATAGGTGGTGAGAAGTGCGATCAATGTGACCGTAGCTATATCGGCATAGCTCCTAGTTGTTCTCCCTGTGGAGAATGTTATGATAATTGGGACCTAATTTTCACTGGACTGAGGAATAAAACTGTCAGCGTTTTAAATTTTGCGTCTGATATTCAGCAGATTGGAACCACCGGTATTTATAGTCAAGAATTCGATGATGTTGATGTCATGATTAATAAGGTAATATTGATATTCATAAATATCTTAAAGCTAGATTTCTTTTTAATATATTTGAATTGTAACATTCAAACTAAAACAATAATTACTTTAATACTAACTTCATATTAAGTGTAAACGATTAACAATTTGTAATATGAAAGTGTTGAAACCGATGAATAACTCTTAAGGTTATTTGTAGATGCATGTGGAGATTCTGCTGCCCAGTTAATATAGGTAAAAATGATATAATAAATATAAACATAATTTTTCTCCGACCTATTTATTTTTATATTATTTTTGACCGTTTCCGTTTTATTAAATCAAATAATCCACTTGCAAGGTACCGAAATAAATAGCAAAAAATTTAAAAAATAATGATTGTACACTATTATATATGGTATTTATCAACTATTATTTATATACTGATATACATTAACATTTACAGTAAAATGATAATACAGTAAAAAATGTATTTCGCTCAACAAGTCAAATTCTGATTTAAAGTGATTGTATAGAAATATATAGAAAATGACATCAAATTTGAGCTGTTATAAATACCTGTTAGTTAATATCCCTCATCAGGGACTAAACTAAACCTTACATTCCAATCTATATATACCCTATACCAACTACCAAATTTAATAAATTAATTTTAAATTCCCCCTTTGAGTAGCCGTATCGAGCTCGAAACGTTGGTCTACGTCTTCAATTAGGTAAGGGTGGTGGGGACAGTCAGATTGCATTTTATTAACAGAAAATTTTTTCAGCTAATATTTTATTTTCATATTAATCTACGAGGGTGACTGTATACAAGGCCAGTCTGACTGTCATTATAATTTTTAATTTAATTTTTATTTTTATTATTTTTGTATATTGATGTATTAATATTAATATAAATATATATTGATATCATTACAGATTATTTTCGATTGATTTAATTGGACTGTAAGACCAATGAAAATATTTATTAATTTATATATATATATATATATATATATATATATATATATATGTATAGAATATATACGTAGTCCAAAGCCGGTGGATCGTCCCAAACAGTGACCAAGCCAGAATTGACGGTCAGGAAGGTTTTGCTGTGTGTTTGGTGACATTGGAAGGGAATCATCCACTATGAACTGCTCCCATATGGCCAGACGCTTAATTCTAACATCTACTGTGAACAACTGCACCGCTTGAAGCAGGCTGTCGACCAGAAACGTCCACAATTGGCCAACAGGAATGGTGTAGTGTTCCACTAGGACAACGCCAGACCACACACTTCGTTGATGACTCGCGTCAGAAGCTACGGGAGTTCGGATGGGCGGTTTTATCGCATTCACCATATATCTCGGATATAGCGCCAAGTGATTACCACCTGTTCCTCTCCATGTCGAACGCCCTTGGTGGTGTAAAGTTGGACTCAAAAGAGACTTGTGAAAAGTGGCTGTCCGAGTTTTTCGCAAATGCGGAGAGGGGTTTCTACGAGAGCGGTATTATCATGTTGCCGTCTAGATGGAAATAAATTATCGAACAAAACGGCGCATATTTGAAGTAAATCCGACCACTGTAACAATTTTTATAAAGCATTGAATGAAGAGCAAAAAAGCAGAAGGGAGATATTTGACAACCGAATATTTGCATATTAAAAAATTTTTAATTTTCATTCTTAAAATTATTACAAGTCTATCAGAGAGATCAAGCGGCAATAGCGCTGCATTACGGAGAACAAGAATAACTACTATCGAAAGATGCGTGCGTGCTTCTTGTTCTTCTAACTACTACTCTATGTTAATATCTCACTCTCTCTCTCTCACACAGACACACACACACACACACACACACACACACACACACACACACACACACACACACACACACACACACACACACACACACACACACACACACACACACACACACACACACACGATATGATTAAATATTATTTGAATTACTAAGCAAATCGCTCTATATTGAATTAAATCAATAAAAATTGTTATTCGACGAATTCTAAATTAATACAAGTAATAAGAAGATTCACCAACCTTGAAAAGTAACGCCGAAAATTTACCACCCAACATTGAAATACTTAATCTTCAAAAAAAACTCTTCCCGGTATAATATTTACTCTCCTAAGTTTACACGAAAGAAGATGATGAATGGTATTATATTATAAATTTTCCTCAAATAGGATTAAATAAATAATAATTGTATAATAACTTTTTCTTACTTAAAAAATTTATAGAGCTCAGGTATCTTGATTTACTTTTTCAACAACTACTATATTAAATTTTTAAAATTCTATATATTATATTAAAAATTATTCTCCTCTCTCTCTCTCTCTCTCTCTCTCTCCCTCTCATTCTCTCTCTCTCTCTCTCTCTCTCTCTCTCTTTCCATTTTTCCCTCATTTTTCCCCATTAGTATGTATAGGATTAACATGTGTAGGATAAGACAACCTATACATGTTACACCCCCACTCCAGACGTTGCATATACTACAATCAAGCTACTATGCAAGACGACTTAAGGAATAACTAAAGGAAATATGTATAGGAAAAAGGAAATAATTTTATAATTTCATATATACGAAGATATAGTCTATTATATATACATCGACAACACACAGCAAAAAAAAGTAACAAAAAAGAAAAATAAAACTTTCTTCTTCACTGTTGGGTATCATAGAGAGAGAGAGAGAGAGAGAGAGAGAGAGAGAGAGAGAGAGAGAGAGAGAGAGTTCCTGGGACCTCAACCGCCTTTAACGATTTACGTTTAGGACACATTTCCTCATTCGTGACGCCTGGGTATCCGCAAAAGACACACCAGTGATGGGCGCGGTTGCAGAGGTCTCTTCTCTCTCCTTAGCTCTAGCTGTGGAGCTGGATTGCGCCTCTGCCTTCACCTCCTCTTGTCCCAGAACTTCTGCTCCGGGAGAGGTGTATGAAAGGTGTATAAGAGAGGTCCCGGGATTGGAGAAGATCCTGCCCTAGCGCGGCTCTCTCTGGGATAGTCGCGACACACCCCGTCTTGATCCGAAGCTCCGGCTTCGGGAGGGGTGATCTTCGACCGAGACGGACTAGTCCGTGGTACAGACCATAGCCCCTTTTAACCCAAAGCTCCTGCTTCGGGAGGGGCGGTTTGGGTCTTTTAAACAGTGGGAGGCGAAGTCGGCAGGCTCCCTTTCTCCTCCGATGCTTATCGAACGAGAAGGTCTCGACGTCGATCTAGGATGTCGAAAAGGTACGTAGTGCTCCTCGTTCGAATCCGGATCTTCCTCCTCTACTTCTTCTATTACCTCAGAGGAGGGATCCGGAAGGAACCAACTCAGAGGGAGGGGGCGTGCAGATCGGTAGTCTCAACAGCTACGGTCAAAGCGAAGCCTGCGGATGGTACGATGGGGTAAGAGTATGGCGTATACCCGCTTCCAATAAATATTCATCAATCATGCGATATTTAAATTCAGTACCATTACTTCACAAGAAGTTGATGGACCTCCACAGGATCTCTAGTCCGCCGAATTTGAGTACGACCGCTCATTAAATTCTTTGAGAATCGTCCTGGCGTTTTACTTATATACATTCTACCCCCCTTGTATACAAGTCTTAAAACACTAGGATATACTCAAATCCATGGCGACTCTTCACAAATGGTTCGGAAATACACCAAAGAAGATGATGACTGGTATTATAGTATAAATTTTCGCCAAATCGGATTAAACAAATAATAATTTGTATTGCTAAAACACCAAGACAACTTTTTATTACCTAAAAAATTTATAGAGCTCAGGTATCTTGATTTACTTTTTCAACAACAACTACTATACTAAATTCCAAAATTCTATATATTATATTAAAAATTATTCTCCTTCTCTCACTCTCACTTTTTCCCTTTTTCCGTCCTTTTTGCTCCATTAGCATTGGTGATTAACATGTATAGGATAAGGTAACCTATACATGTTAAATAATATAATATATTAACTAAAATAGTGACAGTCAGGGTGATAATAAATAGGGACATATAACCCTCGAAAAATCTAGAATAAAACTTATTAATACAAATAAATTAGATTAAAAATGAAATTAATAAAATAAAATACTATTAAAATAAAATAAAAATAATAAAAATCAACTATATTCTATGTCAGTGAAGGACAGTCTGACTGCCCTCACCACTTTAAATTTGACGTTTCGAACCGCAATGGTTCATTCTCAGGAACTAAACTCCAATTACGATTTTCTGCGTTTAGGGTTATCAGAATAAATTCATTTGTTATCACTCGTGGCAATAGGATGGAAAAAAGATTTATTTCTATACGGCTGCAGCAACATTTCGGACATCCAAAATCGATGTTGGACGTTTTTCAATTTAAATTCTTATGGCATCCAGTTCTCAACCTTTTAAATGAGTCCCAATGCTTTTAAACGCAGAGAAATGGCTTATTGTGTGACGCTCAATGATACAGCAAGTTCTTCTTGAATCTGACACGGGTTCTCATCTTTAAAAGCTTTCGGGTTTTGGGAGTGATAATTATCTTCAACTTCAAAATCACTACTTTTGAACCGTTTCAGCCACTTACAGCACGTCTATTCACCAATACATTCCACCCCATAAGTTTCCGACATCGAAAGAAATTCTCAAATATAATGCAGCAAGGTTGTTGCCAGATACACAACCTATAAATATAACACATGAGGTCTGACATTTCTGTCCGGTATCCACTGGTGACACCATCTCTTGGTAAGAGCTGGAAATTTATTTGTACATTCAATATTATTTTAAAATTATTACCATTTTTTACCCAAATATACTCATAATTAAGTAGTTCACTTTGTTTTGATTTTGAGAGGTAACTTGTAAATACTCGCAGTTAGTAAGCAGCATTTTATAAACTTTAATTTCATAATTATAAGGACGGCCATGGATAACATTTAAAAATTTAAGAAACGTAAATGTAGGCATCTGTCTGGAATCGAAATCACTTATTCACAGTGGTTCTAAAAAAATCAGAATTTGATAAGCATAATATCTAGCATTGAAAGCTATCAAATTCTCTAAGATTTTATATGTGCACCTTTATGATATGCCTCTTTCCATTAATTTTCGATTGTTGATGACAAATCAATTGAATTAATAAATGAATCTCCCAAAATGACCAACATTAATTTATAACAATAAGAGACGTTATTGCTAAAAATTAGAAATTTAATAAGTCATTATGATTGTAAATTTAACTATTTAATATTTTATTTGTTGTTTAATATTTAATATGTACTATTTGATATTGAATTTTTACATATTGTCATAACTTGTGTGCGACATAATGCTGAATATAATATTGCATGTAATTTTTTAGGTGAAATTAGTACTTGAAAGCTCTGCTGTTAAAAATCAAGATGTCGAAGATCTAAGTCATCTGGCTATAAATTTAAATAAGGATATGGATTTATTTTCTAATATCTTGGATGACTTAAACAATCAACTAGAAAATGTAACTGCCCGTGTTTCTCAAGCAGAAGCTGCATTAAAACGTTTAAAAAATCGAACAGACAATTTGCACGAAGATGCAGTCGATCTACAAGAGAATGCTAATCGTCTTCAAGAAGCAAATGTACAAGGAGCTCTAAATGTGACTCAGCAAATGGCAGATCAATCACTACTAGCTGAAAAGATAGCAGCTGAAACGAACAGCCTTCTTGAAGACTCTGAACGTTACAAAAAGAATACAGAGAATCTTCTTGTCAAAAGTCATGATAGTGTATCTGAAAATAGACAGAAGAATGAAGAATCATTAGAGCTCCTTAATGTAAAATTAAATTTTCTTAAAGTTGGAGTGCCTGAATTAAATAAGGACATGTGTGGCAAGAATGTTTCTGATTGCAATGGTATCTGCGGTGGAGGCGGCTGTGGATTTTGTGGTGGATTATCATGTGATGCTGGAGCTCTAACAAAGGCTAATCAGGCACTGGATGTGGCAAAGCAACAAGCTTCTAAAATTAATAGCCATAAAAATGAAGCTGAACAATTACTTCGAAATGTGAGACAAATTTATTTCCTATTACCTATTCTAGCATTGTTCATTCGTTAAATAAAAATTGATTCCATTTTTTGGTCGAGCTCGATTTACTTTAATTAAATTGATTAATTCTGCGTCAGTGATTTTAAATACAGAGACGTAAAGTTCAATTTTTCATATTATTTTTTCCGAAATGTTCTTTGAGTTATACTTTGACTTTGACTTAACGATTCAGTTTAGTGTAAAATTAGTTTATACTTTAAATGATATTTCTAAAAGTTATAGATTAAAACTTTTATAAAATATAAATTAGAATCAATTTTATGGTTATTAGTATCTCCAGAAAAAATATCGCTTTATTAATTAACAGTGAATATGAATACCATGGTGACTCATATAGCATATCTAAATAAAATATGCCTACAAATAAAAACTCTTATATAAAAAGTTTAATCATAAAGTACCATGTTTCAAAAAAAAGTAAATTGTTAGGCCGGTTATGGAAAATTAAATTGTTGTTGACGTACTTGTACTAAATAACTTTCCAAGTGCGTAAAATTAAGAAAAAATTCAATAATATTTTTATATAGTTGATTTAATTTTTTATATATGTTATATATCCTAGAGGAAGTACAATATACTGAATTATCATATGAAATCTTAATATTTAACAGCAAAATTAAGAAATATATGTAACTATTTAGAAGAGTAACCGTAAAATGTATTTAAAAATAAAAATTGTACTTACGTCGACTGTTTTTAATTAAATTAAAAAATATTTTTATGGGGCTTACAGTTTATAATATCATATATTAGCTAAAATATTAAAAACAAAAATAAAATAATAATAATATTAATAATAAACTAAATTCTATATTAGCAAAGAACAACCGGACTGCCTTCACTACTTTAAATTTAAATTTTCCTTTGATCCTCGACTTTTCGAACCACTACAGTTCGTTTTTAAAAAAAAACTAAACTTTTTAGTCCTTGAAGGAAAGTTCAAATTTAAGGTAGTTGAGGCAGTCAGGTTGTCCTTCTCTTTTATATTTCATAGTTTCAGATTTGATCGTAAATAAGTACAGTCTGACTGGCATTATTTTAGTGTAATATTTATTATAGTACAAAGATTGTACGACCGATAAAAATATTTATTAAATTAAAATGTACTTATTCCAGTTGTATTATATGTTCTATGATATTATTTTAATTCTAAGATCTTTTAGTTCAATAGAATTAAAGAAGCAACATCAAAAGTTTATGGTAATGCTGAAGCTGCTTTTCATTTGGCTTCGATTACCAGCAATCAGTCCAATGCATTGATTACAGACATGTCTGATTTTAACAAAAGAATTTGGAATTTGCTCAAAGCAGACCAGTCAACTCCTGCAGAGATACGTGACCTTGCCAATGAAGTTTTCAGTAAAAACATAACTTTGACACCAAACGAAATTAAAGGCTTGGCCAATCAGATTGCCAATATTGTTGGCTCATTAAATAATCCAGAACAAATTTTAAACGAAACACACAATGATCTACACCTGGCCATTGCATTAAAAGACCGAGCTAATTACGTAAGTAATGTGGCTGATGAAAAGGAAACGTTAGCAATTAAAGTTGTAAATCTGTTGCTTGAAACTAAAAAATTACAAGCTATAGCTCAAGAAGCTATTACAAGGGCTGAGAGTGACATCGAACTGTCACAAAATGATCTTGATGACATATCAAAAATTACAATAGAAGCCAAGAAAAAAGCTACGAATACATCTAATTCAGTGAATGATTTGGGTATGTATCTTTGTATTAATATCAGCTTAAGGTAGGTAATACATACGAGTATTTATCTTTTTATTTCATGATATTGAGATGTATTCTAGGATATAGAGGATATAGAGTGTATTCTAATAATGTATACTAATTACAATCGAACATTCAATTTATTTTGAATGTTTATTTCTTTCTTATTCTCAATAGATATACTTATTATCATATCGTATCAATTCATATTATTGCAATTCCGGTTTGTATTCGTTTTAGACATGTAGCTTATTTTTAATCATTAACAATTGATTGTATTCCGTTTTTTCTTTAATTTAGAAAAATGTACTTTAGAAACAAAATTATTTTATTTATTCCATGTATACATTATCACAAAAATTGTTACATGTGTGTCTTTGTACTTTCTTAGGTGTCTGATACCCCCTCCCTTGTGATACTGATTGATGATTAATCTACTCCTGATCCTGTGTAATGATAATTAATCTACTCCTCATTTCACGCACTCTATAATTGCTCAATTTTTAATTGTGGGACGGGATAATTCTCTAAGGCCCAATCTAGTAGAATACAGCTATACTTTTTTCATTTCTATACTTATAACCCCGGACCCGAGGTTATTACTTACGGTATGTCGGTGTGTGCGTGAGCACTTTTACGCCGCTGCTCGTGAGCTCAGCTAGAAAGGGGACAGGGAAAAGGAAATGAAACACGCGGCAGCTTTTACGAGGTTTTAACAATTATATTAATACTTTTTATTAGATGAGAGTATCTTACAATGTTCGAGTAGCACATACGTTACTTGCCAGTTTCGCGACGATACAACAATAATTACGCGAATACGCGATCACATAAAATGCAAGAGGAAGGAGGACACGGAATGGGACGCTAGATTTCTACAACGCGGGGGAACAACGGCACAATGTGGGACGATACGCTATATACGATACATAAACGATATATTACATGAAGAAGCAAAAATATAACATTATACTAAATACGCGAGATCTATGCTACGCGTACATAACCGCTACGTTGCACGCGGGGATCGCGGTGCACGGGAGAGGCAGCGGGCAAGGAACCTAGCTGCACATATACGTACAACAATAAAAGGTATATAAGGCTACTTGCCGCCGATGACGATGCTGTCCCTGGTCTCGATGCTCCCTGGTGCTCGCTGCTGCTCGCGGCTGTCGCCTTGTATCAGAGCGTCTGGGTGCGCTCTCTCTCTATCACACTTACGCGGATGCGTAAGGACGTGGCGGGCGGCGCCGCTAGCTCTCGCTTCTTCTAGGCTGCTCGCGCGGTTACGCTTAACCGTGGCTCGTAACCGCTGATGGCGTCTCTAATGCGCGACGGACACGTACGTCCTCGGAACATTCACGACTTCAGTCGACAGAAAACGTGAGACGAAAAGTGTAACACGGTAGAATGGATGAAAAGTGCGTCAAGCTGTACAAACGCCGGGGACAACAGTGCTCTTCATTTCGAGCCTCGTACCTAAAGTTACGCTCCCAGCGCCCTCCCGGCTCGCACATACAGTTTCGCGAGTTCGTGCGAATACTCGCGGTTTTAGCCGACTGCTCTAACCGACGACCACCGTTCGGGCGGTTAGAAACTCCCCCTCCAAAACCGCAGAGGGGGTGCTTGGTCGCGAAGGGGTTTGAGTGGTGACGGAACGCGAGACGCGAACGTTGCGGATATACATTAGAACACAGTCTGGGATAATACATAATTTTGGGGAAAACACGGTAGGGGATAATACATGATTTGGGGAAAAACGAGGACCATTGGTTTACCCTCGCATGGGTACAAAAGAGAAACAAAAAAAAAAAGTAATTTACGATAACTGAAAAGAAAAATATAATTACACCCGCTGCAGAAAAATATAATTACACCCGGAGGTCAAGTACCCTAGGTACTTGACCTCCGGGGAATAAAACTGGGATTTCTCCTTGTTTATCTGCAATCCAATTACGTTAAGGCGGGTGTTTACCGCTTTCACCTCGCGAATGTGCTGCTCGAAGGTCTTCGTAGCGACAATAATATCGTCCATCTACACAAAGACGTTCGGTTGCCACGCTGGCCCGAAAACAAGGTCTATACCACGCTGGAAGGTGGCCGGGGCATTCGTTAGCCCATAAGGTAATCTTGGTATATTGAAAGAGGCCTTTCTGCGGGATCGCAAAGGCGGTGACAGATCTATTTCAGTGAGGTACCGCGCGTCACGTAGGTTGTCCAGCAAGACATCCATATGCGGAAGAGGGTACGCATCTTTTCTCGTGATGGAATTGACTGCCCGGTAGTCAATACAAAACCTTATTTTTCCGTCCTTTTTAGGGACGAAAACCGGGCAGCTGCTCCGCGAGCTTTCTGATGGCTCGATAATACCCTCCTCGAGCAGTCTATTGATTTCCGCATGTACCTGCTTTAGGAGTTTGTCAGGTATTCGTCGGAGACGCTGCTTTATAGGACGATGCCCTTGAATCTCGATAAAGTGTGGCTGCATGCGTGCCAACTGCAGCGTTCCTTGTCTCTCCTGTATCAAGTGCCGTATTACTCGGTCTAATTCTCGCTTGTCCGAGTCTTTTAATTGTGCTACCCCATTGACGGCTGCGGCAGCCGTAATAGCCTCTGGTGAGTCACTTTTTTGTGTGTCGAAGTGCCTAATGATCTGTTTAGGCGTCTGCCACGTAGCATCGGCAAAATTGATGGTAATTTTGATCGACGTAAGTATGTCCATGTTGAGTATCATGGCATGCTTCAAAGAGGGAGATACTTTGAAGCAGACTTTCAGTTGTTGGTTGTCGATTGTCAATAGCAGATCGACTTTGGCTTCGTCGGGACATACTTTGCCATCCGGCATCTGCATGTACGAGCGTATAGGTATGATAGCCGATTTTACTAGCTTGCCTGGACCAGGGCCTACGTAAGATTTTCAAGCGCCAGGGTCGATAAGCGCTGGAAATATTTTTCCCATCAGCTCTATATTTAGGAAGAATCTGTTTTCTTCCTCAGCTGCCTTGATGTTGGTGTATGTGTTTGTCACATCCCTGGCTCTAGGGCAGTCATCCTCATCGTTGATGTTTTGTGTAGTCATGTTAAAGGGATTGTCGAGTTCGACTCCAGTGTCCTCGTCCCTTATTCGTTTCCCGAGCTTTTTCGTAGGCTACAACGGGGACAGTTCAGTATCGTGACGTAGTTTTCGCCACAATTGTAGCATTAGACTTTCCGCCTGTCAGGGCATCTGTCTGCCCAGTGTCCAAGTTTCTTGCAGGTCCAGCGGGGCCTGTCATCCTCACGCTGCAGTCCATCTTTGGAACGTCATACGTTCTCTCATGCTAGGGAACGATACTCTCGATCTCGTATATCAGGCAATCTTTACGATCGGTAATTATGATCGTATCTGCTAGGTGATCGGTATTGTCGGTCAGGTCTTCTCCTTCTTCTTTGGGATTCTCGGTCGTGGTTACGTAGTGGGCTTCAAGAGGGGTATCTGTGTCGGTATAGCGGGGACGGAGATGATTCTCTAGGACGTGATGCCGTTAGTGGTGAAGGGTGTCTAGGTGAGGAGGGCGTTTCCATAGTACGGCGACGGTGACCGATAGTGTGGCGAGGGACTCCTTTGTCGCCTGCTCTCTTCTGCTAGTTTTTCAGTTGTTTCTCTGTCGACTATGGGAGTCGGGCTGCCTTTTCGAGTGTGTCTCCGAGAATTATGGGGATGCGATCGTGCGATATCATTCTTGATTTCTACCGAGGCGGATGACTCACTTATCGTAACGGTTTTCTTCGCGGCCGTTGGTTTTTCATTATCGATTGCCGCCAATCTCGATCGTCTATTCGCCCTTTCTGACGGAAAGCAGGCCGCCGTGCTCACCATGCATGCCTCCTGTGCCGGCGGTTCTTTGTAACGCTTTGTGAGCTAGTTCTTCAGCTCGATTTGTTGTCCCAGCAATTGCAGCTCGTCCATGGAACGGAAGTCGTTCCCATTACTGTTATCCATATACGACGGATGCAGGTTTTTGTATATCCGGTCGAGCTGTGCTTCAAGTGTTCGTGCAGATGCCATCTTGTGTAGTAGGACGCGTATGCTTCTGAGATATGAAACTATGGGCTCCTTTGAGCCTTGCGTTCTATCACGCAATTCTTTTTCTAGGCACAAAGTAGAATCGATAGGCCAGAATTGACGGCGCAGCGCTGCCTTGAACGCATCCAGGGTACGCCAATGTTTGTATAAGGGTATATCCCAGATACGGGCTGAGCCGCCCAGTATCCCTAGAATGAATTTCAAAATATCGACTGCTGGAATGTCGAGGCTGTTCATCGTCTCATCCATTCTATCAATAAATTCCTCCACGTCTTCGCGAGGGACTCCCATGAACTGCACTTTCCACTGGCACAGCAACTGTCCGATACGTGTTTCCTTCAGGTATGTATTCTCAAAGGGTCGACTCGCATTAGTGTGGTTGAGCGTTGTTTGTGCTGCGTTATGCATGGGCTACGCTCCAGGTGTTGTGTAGTGCATACCCGGCTGTGGCATCGCGGCGTAATGCTGGAACAGCGCCGGGTGAGCATAACCAGGGCCATCCTCCAGGCAGGTGTTGCCAGCTCTTAGCAGCAGCGGAGAGATGGTTATTTCCAGTGCCGTTTGTGCTGTGCGCTGGTGGTGATGGCCATGGACCATAGGTGTATCCTCCGCATGGCGTGGTATTCGGCCAGATCGGTGCCGTAGTGGCGACATGGTGTTCCGTTGTGTTCTTATTATCCGAAGCATCGTTGTTATCTGCGTCGCGTTGTATATGTTCGAGGGCGCTGGAGCTCAAAACTTTTGATAACTCCAAAATGTCTTGTTGGTTTGTCCCTGCTGCTTCGTCTTCTTCGGCGTGCCATTCTACTGCATTGGTCCGAAAAGCCGCCGGATTTCGAAGCGCAGTATCCTATCTCTCAATATACTTAGGTCTGGATGCGTAGCCTTTCGGCTTCAGTGAGCAGTGCGTCTTTCTGTAATTTTTCGTAGACGCCGCTGAGTCTTACTCTCTCCTCATCTATATTGCTTCTAATTTCTTGAGGAAGCTCCATTTTTCTTGGGCGAGCTTCTCAAAATGGGACGATACAATAACGAAAATTTAAAAACGATAGTAGTATAGTATATACAATAAAAAACGTAAGAACAGTTACTCGACGTGTTCTTGGTTATGTCTGCTCCGTGTATTTCTCTAGAGAGAGATAAAATGGTGTTCCTTTCTCTTACAGATGATTGTAATCTCCAACACTAATTGTAGGAATTGTTACTCTTCCAGTAGGTTTGATGCTCATCTATATATAGAAAAATAATTCGTTGATATGTGTGTTGAGTGACGAAAGTTTACTCTTGATTACTGAGTTAAATTTTGACGAAGAGAAATAATAACAGGGAATATTATAATAATAATGTACTTTATTATAAGTATGATTATTTATAAGATTAATTATAACTAATTAATTGAATTATATAAAAAAATTATTATATTGAGTACACTATATGCTGATTGATTTTAAAATTTAAAACTGATTTATTCTAAATTGATTATCAGTCACAAATTTGTTGATTCTCGATAAGTAGTAAATGCCAAAGAAAAGAATGTTGGTTGTTTATATTGTACCAGTTGTTGTTATTGTCTATATTTTTATTATTTATTGTTATTATTATTATTATTATATTAATATTTTATTTTAGGTTAAATTATTATTATTATCCAGATTATCTTCACTATGATTGTTATTTATTCGTCACTACATTAGTTCTTTATTATCACTTATTATAGAGCACAGTATTTCTAGCTCGCAGTAATAATTAAAATAAGAATTATTGAGAAGAAAGAGAAAAGATAAGATTTTTTTTTTGTAACGCTGAATTAGATAGTAAAAAAACACAGTTATAATTTCTTGATGCTGTTCTTCCTTCTTATATAGTTTTCCCCTGTTGATTTATTTGTTAATAATTAAAATGTAATAACATACTAAAAACATAATAATGTAGGCAGTATATTTTCTCTCTTTTTTTTTATATATGTTGTATTATTATGTAGTTTATTATAATATTTATTATAACCTAATAGTTTCAATATCACTTCTATAAGAGTTTCATATAATTATTTACTATTATTTAATATTGTTTAATAATATTCAAATGGTTATTTAATATTTAATAGTTTGATATGTTATTTAATATGATTATATAATAGTTTAGTATATAATAGCTAAAATAAAAAGGAACACCTACAATCTTAGAATGTAATTGTTCTGAAGCATGTGCTTTAAGTCAGGTTCGTTATGATGTTCCCTGCAGCTATTTGTTGAAATTAATATCTCAATTGTGTGTATTAATCAATATATTAATTAGATGATTAAGTTGAATGAATTGCTTTTAAGAAATAAAAATTGCGGCATTTACTTCTTTTCAGTTTAACAAGTTTTGACTGGATTTGCCTACAGGTAAACTGCCAATAACTTCCCACCATTGTGATTATTCCCAGCTATCTCCACTTTAGAAAGTTGAAAAATTCCAACTCCTCCCTGAACATTGTTCTCTTTCAAATTTCTTGTGCTGTGTACCTATATGTCAAGCGTATAGGTTATGCCTACCAGGAAAAAGAGAGAGAAGTTCTTCTTGAACCACTTTCTCTTTTTTTTATATATAAGGTGGTGTTGTTCTTATACCTTGATTCTATATAATGGTGAAGAGGGTAGAAGCGATACTGATAACAAGGGGGAAAGGTGTACTACATACACTGGGTGTAATATATTTATTTATTGTATATGTTTTTCAATGCTGACCCTCTCACTTATCTCTTCTAATATCCAGATTGACGTATTTTGCTTCTTCTGAATATACTGATGATTTATTGTATTCTATTTTAAAAATTGCTATGATTCATTTGTAATACTGTACATATTTCCAACAAAACTATCTTTTATGTACTGCTCAGGGTCATATGTAATATGGTCAAAAGTACAAAAGGGACAGGAACGATAAAATATTTACGTGCTTTTACACATAATGAGAGAGGAAACGATACACATAAAATGATAATTTATATATTACCTTAATAAATATTTAGGGACATGAGTATCGAGAAAGGACTGACGAAGTATCAATATCAGTTGAATGTATAATATATATATGGAGCATTTATACAAGAGAAAAATAGATATATAAATTCAAATAAAATATAATAATATTAACAATATACAAATAGCGTGTAAATAGAGAAAATAAAATGATTGATAATAGAAATTGTTGATTGATATAGAAGATTGATATATAGAAATTATACAGAAAATGCTATTTACTTTAGGTGTGAGCACAATAAGTTTAAGAGATATTTGACCTCGACCTTCTACCTTTCTTCACGTTAGTACTAAATGTTTCATTTACTTTGCTTTTATTTCAATTTGAAATACCAGCATATTTCACAAGAAAAAGAGAAAGTTAGTCTCCCTTGTGTTTACACCAGGTAGAAAATAGCGGATATTGTTGCTATGTAAAATTATAAGTAAAGTTATGAACATACAATTACTTATAATTTCATCATATATATATATATATATATATATATATTCATTTAGCAAATAATAGACATACATATGTGCAAAATTTTTATGAATATAAAATTGAAAGAAAATATTTTCTATATATTACCTTGCTTGTTTTTACAATATATATATATATATATATATATATATATATATATATATATAAGGGGTAACGAAAAGGGGTTTACGGGAATTGATTGATGTGCAATAATTCAATTAGTTATTAATTAACACGTTGATAAATAGTTATGATAAAAAGGGGAGAAAAAGAAAAAAAAACTTTTAATTATCAACGCTTGCCAGTGAATTTTGACAAACTTATGCCACTGCGCATTCTTCTGCGCACAGTAATGCATGCAGTTGTCATATGTCAATGTATGCACATGTACATGTACACCGTACTTTCGGTTTCGCCTGGTTTATCTATAGGGGATAGGAAAAATGAGTGGGTGTACTTCTTAACTCTTCTACGGACATTCTTGATTATTCTCGTCGCGGGTCCCACGATCGCGGCCCCATTTATCACCCCGGACTTGAGGTTATTACTTATGGTTTGTCGGTGTGTGAGGCCACTGCTCGTGAGCTCAGCTAGAAAGGCGACAGGGAAAAGGGAATGAAACACGCGGTGGTCTTTACGAGGTTTTAACAATATTAATACTTTTTATTAGATGAGACTATCTTACAATGTTCGAGTAGCACATACACTACTTGCTAGTTGCTGGTTTGGCGACGATACAACAATTATTACGCGACTACGCGATCACATAAAAAGCAAGGGGAAGGGGGACACAGAATGGGACGCTAGATTTCTATAACGCGGAGGAACAACGGTACAATGTGGAACGATACGCTATATACGATACATAAACGATATATTACATGAAGATGCAAAAATATAACATTATACTAAATACGCGAGATCTATGCTACGCGTACATAACCGCTACGTTGCACGCGGGGATCGCGGTGCACGGGCGAGGCAGCGGGCCAGGAACCTAGCTGCACATATACGTACAACAATAAAAGATATATAAGGCTACTTGCCGCCGACGACGATGCTCGCTGTTGCTCGCTGCTGCTCGCGGCTTTCCCCTTCTATCAGAGCGCCTGGGTGCGCTCTCTCTCTCTCTCTCTCTCTCTCTCTCTCTCTATCACACTTACGCGGATGCGTAAGGACGTGGCGGGCCGCGCCGCTAGCTTTCGTTTCTTCTAGGTTGCTCGCGCGGTTACGCTTGACCACGGCTCGTAACCGCTAATGGCGTCTCTAATGCGCGACGGGACACATACGACCTCGGAACTTTCACGACTTCAGTCGACGGAAAACGTGAGACGAAAAGTGTAACACGGTAGAATGGATGAAAAGTGCGTCAAGCTGTACAAACGCCGGGGACGAAAGTGCTCTTCATTTCGAGCCTCGTACCTAAAGTTGCGCTGCCAACGCCCTCGCGGCTTGCGCGTACAATATCGCGAGCTCGCGCAAACATTCGCGGTTTTACCCGTGCGCTCTAACCTACTACCGCCTTTCGGGCGGTTACAATGTATATTACATTTTTTAGGCTTGGATACCAAATCTCATTAGTCTCACATTTTCCGCCCGCAGTGTTGTAGCATCCAATTAGTGGTGATAGTGAATGCTGCTTAACATTGCTGACTACCTGTGCTGTATTCTCGCCTAGAATCATACTAATTTCGAAAGAAAATGCGTGTTTTGATTTGTACATGATAAACAAAAAACTATTCAACCGATTGCTCTGACATTTGACATATAGGTTCTATATTATCTTCGGGAGGACATAGACTTTGTTTTTTATTGAAAATCATGTTCCATTCACAAATTAATAATAAATTAAGTTAACGGTCATAGCATCAGTTTCACAAGCGGCCAGTACGTAGTGTCTTGAATCATAAATATGAACACGACTAGTTTCTCTATATAAGTATTAATACCAGGTCAGCTCAATTTAATGGTCATATCCAACTTTGACATTCATATCTTAAAGAATTAGTCGGTATTACCCTTTTTGTTCTTCAGATTAATCTGATACTATTCTCGCATCTTATGTATATCTTTTTATTTTTGTAAATTTTATTTTCCCTTACAGGTAAAAATATCTCTCTCTCTCTCTCTCTCTCTCTCTCTCTCTCTCTCTCTCTCTCTCTCTCTCTCTCTCTCTACCTTTCTCTGCCTTCTCTTATAAAATGGTTGTATATGTCAAATCATACTGAACACAATTTGTGACGAGAAATTATATTTTTGTTTTTATACGTTATATTATCATCAGAATTGACAATAAGCTATGCTTTTTTTAGTTTGAACAAAAGAAATGATGGCATAATATGGATCTTTACCAAGACCCTCGAAACTACGTGTGTATATATATATATATTAATATATATATTTAAATTAATAAATATTTTTATCGGTCTTACATTCTTGATACTATCATATATTAGCTAAAATAATGACAGTCAGACTATCCTTCTGTATGATCACCCCCGTGGAATCTAAAATAAAACTTATTACTGCAATAAATTATATCAGAAAATTAAAAATAAAAATAAAATAAAATTAATAATAAAATACAAATAAAAATACAATAATAAGTAAAATAAAAATAAAAAAGTACTATTCTATGTTAGTAAAGGAAAACGCGACTGCTCCAACCACCTTAAATTTAGAATTACCTTCTTGTCCGACGTTTTGAACAACTACGGTTCATCCTCAGGAACTAAACAGTTTATTTTAGCGAATTTAGTTTTTAATTGTTTATCGAACTTAGTTTCCGACCTTCATGTTTAGATGGCGATATATTATAAGTAGTAATATATCGTAATATTAATAAGTGAATTGTAATACGAGATATTGTAATTTGTTCCTCGTAAATAGTTTTTTCGACATGTCCTTTTGCACTATTTTGATTTGAAAAGTGTAGCAGAAGCTTATCCATTGGCGAACAAGATCTGTCGCTTATTACATGTAAAGAGTGGTTTCAGCGGTTTAGAAGTGGAGATACTGATCTTAATGACAAGGAACGTTTTGGACAACTAAAAAAGGTTGAAGATAGTGGATTGTAAGAATTATTGGACGAAAACTCAGTTCAAGTTACGAGTTAGTGACAGAGCAGTTGGCAAACCTTTACATGCGATGGGCAAGATTCATAATAGGGAAAATGGATGCCACACGATTTGACCGATAGTGCCATAATGAATCGATACAACATCGCACTGTCATTGCTTGCTAGGCAAAAAAGAAGAGTTTTCTGTTTCTTATTGTGACTAGTATTGAAAAGTGGATATACTATGAAAATCCTAAGTACAAAAAATCATGGGTGGACCCAAGCCAACCATCTACATCGACATCAAAAATATATTTTGTGCATTTGGTCGGACCATCAAGTTGTGCTGTACTATGGGCTGCTAAAACCGAATGAAACCGTTACCACCGAGGTATAGAAACGCCAACTGAATCATCTGGTGCAAAATCATTTTCTTGAATAAGTATGGTCGGCCACATGTTACCCCAGCCGTTAAAAACACCTGTTGGAACTCGAATGGGATGATTCCCATACTCAGCGTACTCGCCAGACTTAACGCCTTCTGATTACCACCTATTCAGATCGATGTAGCACGACCTCGTTCATATGCACTTCCTACTTGTTCAAGACGTGCAAGAATTGGTGAATGATTGGATCGTCTCAAAACCGCCATGGTTTAGTACTAGTGTAGTAAATGACGAAAAATATTTTCATTTAAGCTACCGTGTAACCATTTACCACCATAAATATCCTTTTTCCATTAAAAAAGGTTGAAATCTAAGTTTGCCCTCTAATAAATATTGTTATATATTATAACGAGGTACTTATTTTCTTTATATATCTATTGCGCGGCTGGAAGTACGCGTTCACAGAGTTGTAAGGTACCCCAGACGGTTTATATTGTTCTTTTGAACAATCTGTACAGGCCGTAGGTTTTTATGCTTCTATGCTATTTATGCTTCCAAATACCGGTGCTAATCAGCGGCGAAGGTCTACGATGCATTTGTAAACAAAGCACGTGTAAATTATTACAGTGGTGCTTGTGTCAATCGGCCGAGACCGAGATTTGAACTCGGATTACCAAATTACTAGTTCTTCGCTCTAGCGATCGTGTCATCGTAAACCTTAAACTATTTTTCCTTAAACGTACCTTCTTATGCTAAATTTTTCAATTTTGTGACATGACCGAATCGACCTCAAAAAATCCGATGGGTACGGCGATTTCGACTTCTGTAGGCGTAGCCGCGGGGTGACGTTTGGTTTTCGGTTTAGTAATGATTATGATTATTATTCATAAGTAACGGTTAGTTAATAAGTAATGGTTTAGTACCTGTACCTTATCTAAGGTTTCAGTTTGATTTTAGAAATAGGTCGAAACGGGGGCGCTGACTCGGGCGTCCCATTTTATTGTTTATTTATTTTCAAGTTGTTCTATTATTATTTAAATTCTATGGTTTATTTATTTTCAGGTTATTCTACTGTTGTTATTATTATCTACTTAATTTATAATTTACACGCAGTCACTATAATATACACATCTTCAGTTCTACGATTAGCCTGGGTAGTACATTATTACATGTGCTACAAGATTTCTTAATTAATTAAATGTTTATTGCTTCCACTTGTTTTTTCATTTGCATCAAATTATTATTATCTTGTTTTTCTCTCTCTTTTGTAAGAAAAAGAGAAAGTAAAATTATTATTGTTTGTTTAATTGTTTATATCATACAAATAAAAAAATTTTGAATTTCTGAATGTTTCCAACATTTTTTATTTTTTAAAAAAAAATTATGCTTGTTGTTTTCTTATAGTTATTTTATGTTGATTGCCGTTATGTATTTGATCCTATATATATTTACTTATTATACTTTATTTTTTATTAACTAATTTATTATGTCTTGACACGTTGATAAACTCACCAAATTGCTTGTTGTCAAGTTAAAAAGAGAAAAAATAATTGTTGGAATATGAGAAAAAATGTTAATTATTATTAATAATTGTTGTTGATTTAATATGGTTGTTGTGGATATGTTGGTTCATTAGCTGCTATAAGAGTTGTTATTATTTCTGAATTGTACTTGCTGATTAAATATACCAACGATGACACTTTAATCCAGTCAGTTATCATTATTCTTATTTCTGATATTACGATTATTATTATTATTATTATTATTATTATTATTATTATTATTATTATAAAATTGGCACGTCTAAGTTTCTTCTGTCTTCACTTGTCTTTTAACATTCGTCGTTGATGATATAATTCAATAGTAGGCTCCTCGTAACAGTCCCATATATCATGCTTGTCCACGTAGGAAAAACAACTATTAAGTTATTTTGACAAAAATTGTTCATTTTTTTTCAAAATTTATAGAGCTTAATTTCCACCATTGTGGTGGTAATTACGAATCTGCTAAACTTTTCAAAATTGAAAAATCGACTACTTTCCTGTAGTTTTGATATTTTCAATTTTCCTATGTATAGCATGTATAGAGCATAGAGAGGTAAGGGCTACCCCTTGGCTGACATATATCTTGACACATCAGTATATATATTTAGCATTTAATTTAATAAAAAGAATGCTGTTTTTTCTGGTCTATCATTTCTAAAATGGATATCTTAAATAAAAGGGAAATATATATGGAACTATACGAAGCGTCATCGACTCTCAAAAATTCTTACAAGTTATTTTGTGAAAATTTCATATTTATTTATCAAACTTTCTAAATTTTTATTCCATGATTGCTGCCACTTTTGTTGGCATAAAGCACTTTTTGGTTTTAAATAATTCACCTTCCCTCTATGGTGGACTATTCTAGCTATTCTATAAATTGGACGTGAGAGACATAAATGATAGGAACAATAAAAAGAGCTAACATTTCATTAACGTTGATTCATTTATTAAATTAATAATAATATTTAATGAATAAACGAGTTCAGATTATAAAATATGTGATTGTAAGTATGTGACTATAATGGTGTGTATATTATATAGAAAGTATATGAGAAAATGTGGAAATGATATAGATAGTAGAAATAATATAAATAGTATAACTATTATTAATGGTACTGTTTGTCAGTGACAAATATGTAAATTTATTGTAATTCATGCTCATATTTATGTTAAGTATTTATTATATTTTAGTGCTCACAAAGCACATTCCATACAATGCCCATAGTAAACAAGAGAGCTCAAAGGAATTTATCGCAGTGTTCAAAACTCATTACGAGTAAACTGAACTCATCAGATTAATTAATTAAAATATGAGACTTTTACTTAGTCTGTTGCTTTGGAGCAAATAGAGGAACTCTGTCTTCTGACATCCATTATTAGTGAATGTGTCTATGCGTATGCTCAGAATATCATCTATTTATTAAGTCAATGTGCCTGTAATTTTCTCCTTTTTGTTTAAAATGTATTTGCACTTTGCATTAACAGTAAAGAAGAAGAAAAATGCTAACACTCACACTTCAGACATAGACTATATGGCATGTATATATTTTTTTGTATAGGAGCAACTATTATTTATTCTTATTAGTTATTAGTTATTATTATTTATATATATTTATTAAAAGGGGCGGGTAATCGGGGGAAACAATGAATTTAAGATGCGAGAGGCAATAAGGAAACTTATGCTTGTTGCAAACTTGCTTTTTCTTGTTGCAAACTTGCTTGAAGCTTCAGCTATCTGCCAAGGCCACTGCAGACTCCTGTGAGCATAAGCAAGACGACCGCTGAGGTTGGATTTTCACACCATGTCTCGATGGCAAGAATGCGGTTTTTACGCAAATACGATTTTTACTCAAATACGGTTTTTGCGATATTACATACGATTTTTGCACGCATTTCTTTCGATAGAGGGAAACGTACTTGAATTTACAAGATATACGGGAGGTGATGAATACTAGCTCGGCTCTGCCACCACTATACTTGTGTAGTGTATCTTGACAACGCGGGCCCCACGTTGTTGGGCGCCATTGTTAGCCACGTATCTTACCTGGTTACTTACACTCAGATACGCTGTGGTATCTGGTTAGGCTCTGTTCTCATGGTTACTCAGAGTTAGACTTAAAGGGGAAAAACGAGGACGAGAATAAATGAAGGCGTAATGTCCGATAACCATTAGACTATTTTATTCACGCCGATGATAGATACTATATATATAAATTATTTACAACGATATTATACACGTTTTTTGTAACCTGACTCCTATATCTATTCAGTTCGTCTTTCACCTTAGATCTTAATGTTCCTCTGTTTTTCTTCAAGTCTCCCTTTATACCAGTCTTTAGTACAAGTAGTAGCTTAATGTTCCTCTGTTTTTCTCCAAGTCTTCCTTTATACCAGTCTTTAGTACAAGTAGTGGCTTATAAAAAGTGAATACTATTTTCTTTTCTTCTATCCTTATTCGTATTTGAATACAATATATTAAGTAACGAAAACTTTTTCCCACGAATATTCCACTTCTACTTTCATTCGAACCTATGGTACCAAGTAACTACGAAGATTTCCCTTGCGGCTTCGTAATACTCAATTATTTTTATATATTAACTCCATAGATATCATTTTATTTTTGTTTTACTAACTTATGTAAATTTAGTTTTAGGTCAGTAAGCATTGCTTCGACAAATTTATAATTACCGTGAACGCTATTTAATCTTTAAGCTCTATTCCAGCTAGTACGCGCAGGGTGGTATAAACGAATAAAAGAAAATATTATTGTTTGGTATGTGCCGCGAATTATTTAAATAAGGTTAAATAAATCAAAAAAAATTATTCTTATTACAAATGAAATGGTGATCTTCATAATTAGCAATAAATATTAAAATAGTTACTCCAACTATAGCCTGTAATTTATATTATGCATGCATTATTTACATTTTATATATTTTAATATTGCTAAAATACATAAAATACAGTTTGAAATAAATTTTAAAACATAATGACAAAAGAATTGTTAAAATCTACAAAATTGATATAATATTACAAATAATACATGGCATTCAATTAATATTATGCTGCTTTATTATTAATTGTACTTATGTCGACTGTTGTGCATTAATTAAATAAATATTTTCATCGGTTGTACAGCCTTTATAGAATCATATACTATGTGAATGCAATAACAGTCAAACTGTCCTGGTGTATAATTATCCTCCTAGAATCTGAAATGGAATAATTACTAAAAAATAGAATAAAAATTAAAAAATAAAATAGACTGTAGTCTGTAAAAATATAACGATTTTTTAATGAATTCGATCTTTCTAAGAGCGATTTTTTCCATTTTAGTTCATCAGGGGCTTTCCACTCGGCAGTTTGTTGACATTTGATCATATCGAAAACACCATGTCTCGTCACCAGTTATGATAGAATAAAGACAGTTTTTATCTCTCTTGGCTTCTTTAATGATGTCGTTAGAATGTTGCATAGAAGCGCTTTTGAGGCCTCATTCAAATTGTATGGAACAAAGCGCAAACAAACCTTTCGGAGGCCCAAATTCTCGGTCAAAATGCGATGCATTGATGCTGCTGATGGATTTAATTCAATTTACATATAATGTATCGACGATATCGGCTCTTTTTTGATGAATTGGGGTATTTTTCGATATTCCTTTTGTTTGCCGTTTCTCTCGATCGACCTGAATTTTCGTCGGCATTGAGGTGTACCTGTCTTTGACACGCCGAAACCACTCATTAATTGTTGCACGAAATAAACAATCACTGGCATAAACTGGCTGCATCATTCGATGTGTTTCGATAAAACTTTAGCTGAGTTGAAAATAAAACTTTATGTTAAGTCTTTGTTCAATGCTCATTTTTCGACAAAGAAAAGACGCTATCATATATGGCGCAATAACTTCATTTCTATTCATATATATCATGAAATTTCAGCAGAGCATAAATACGAGAAGTTCCTTTTAAACGCGCATGATCACAAATAGGTGGCGCCACTGGTTAAATGCGAGTTTAAAAACTCTAAGAACTTTTTATACGGACCTTGTATATGCATATGCATCTGAAAAAATTCCAAAAGATATTACGTTGACGAAACACATTTTGAAGAAATCAAAATATTATAAAATGAATGCATTATATAACATAAACTATAGTTGTAAGTGAAGAGAAATGTAAATAAAAAACAAACCTTCAGTACAGAAAAGATAAGTCTGTTGTTAAACACATACGATATATTTATAAGTTTTACATTCTAATAGATTACTCAAATTTTGCCGCTAATGGTCTTATACCTTTAAAAGAGATAACTTAGTAAAAATTATAAACCATTAAGACAAGTGGTTCATTTCAGTGTATATGTATAACTGTAAATAATAGTATGTACGGTAACAGAAAATATATCCAAAATTCTGGAACACATTAAAAAAATAGTTTTAACGGAAATGCAGGTTTCTTAAAGTAATTAGTCTATATAAGTACAAATTTTAATTGTAATAAAATAATTAAATCATTTTAACAAAGTTTAGTACATTTCCATATCATTTTGTATATTTGGGACAAATGGAATACTAAGCGCATTTTTGAAAAGTGTTAATATATGTCTAATAGACAGACGAATGAAAGATATTAAAACGAGTACAAAGTTGATATCAAATTATAATATACATATGACAAGAGAAAAAATTGGATGTACAGGTAATTTTCCAGCGTTACATGTTTTATTCAAAGTATCATGCATCAGAAGCTTTAACTTTCTCACAAGTAACGAATTCGGGACTAAAAAAAATTCTCGTCTTTCGAGCCCAAGAACGTATCGAACCAATTTTTTATTCCCTCTACTAAACTGAAGTGTATTGCATCATGCATTAATCGAAACAAGTGGTAGTCAGATGGTTCCAAGTTTGAATGTTATGGCGCGTGCGGCAGAATTTTCCATCCACTATTTTGCAAATAGTTTCTAACCGAAACCGCAACATGTTGCCTAGCGTTATCATGATGAAAAATGTCGTAAACATGCCTGGTCTCATATTCTGTCCGTTTTTTAAATGTTCGCTTCAAACCATTAAGGAGGGCAACTCCTTTAAAATCGAAAAAATGATGGGTTTTTTAAGAATTTTTTTGAAGAAATCACCCTGGTAAATACCGCGTAGGCTATTCTGAGGGGGATAGGAATGTTACAAATAAATTAATTGATGAGAGATTGTTCTTAGCGCCTCTAGATCTCTAATACACGTGACCCCCGACCCTAGCCTCCTTATCGTGCCCTTGACTATCCAAGATTCTTGAATTAGTGATATGCATGTGTGCACCGCCGTAAAACTCATCTGTATAATCGCAACGGCGTTTTTGCAGTAATGCAAGTTAATTTGTTGGAATGAGATATCCGATTGAGCTATTATGTTTCCATCGTGACGACATGCTCAGCATTGCACGCAGGCTCCTGTTTCTCACCGCGGCTCACTTTAGATATGACTCATGATATACCAGGGCCTCAGGTCAGGAGACGCCAGCAGTCCGGCGTGCGAGTCCGGGATGGTCAGCACAAAGAGATGTTTATTCCCCAAGTCGACCATCTCTTCCTCTCCGACCTGGGCTTTGACGAGCATCCATGACCTTATTTTAGTCTTTAAGGTGTGGTTGTTCCCCTCTAACGATTTCAAGGCGGTTGGCGGGCTTACTGGGGAGCTCGGTATCCAAATCACCGACTTTAGTCTGACCTGAAGAAGTTCCGCATCCCCCATTTGAAGCTTTGGCCGCCCAAGGTCAGTCCACAATGGTCAGTTTTTTGGGTAACCATTCCTTAGTCTCTGGGTTGCTGGCCACCGACACAATTGCTACCCCTCTACACGTGGTGCCGAGTATTAAACGTGCAGCGCCTACCTTTCGGTCTATCTACACGGCCCCCATCGGCAAGGGATCGAGATACGCTCGATCGGCGCATTGCTGTTGCAACTACTGAAATGACTCTCTGTGGGAGCGACGCCCTTCCACCCTTCCTACCGGCTCTGCAGTGTCGGTGCTCGAGTTGGATAGGTGCAACTCACACACAGGGTTGCCTACTGGACAGCGGCCACACCGCTCCCTTTCGGCCGAAACCTATTAAGCAGCAATGGTACGACCGCCGTCATTCGTCAACCTTTGCCCCCGTAAACTTGGGCTATCAACCAATTCCACTACGAGTCCTACCTCAATCGATCGGGGCTGGGACTAGTCCCATGGGCCCCCCGATGCCCGGAGTACCTGTTATACTCCAGGTGGGAGTTTGGTGGCGAAACCGCCTCCACCTGGTTCGGATTGCTCCTAGGCTGGGTGTACCTATTGACTGGGCCAATGGGCTAGTCACGCCCAAGGGATGCGTGTCATTGCCTCGGCGGAGGATCCGATGGACCCTACCCCAGGGATTATCACTTTCATTCTGCACGAATGTGCGCCAATCGTTCTCTTTGGCCTCGCACATCATGCGTTTATACGCCGATACGCAGGCCCTCCATTCACTCCTTTCCTCAGGCGCATCTCCATTTACTCTCAGACTCGCTCTCTGGTACCTGCGCCTCAGTCTGCGAACCTCGCGCTTAACGGCCGTCAACTCCGCGTTCCACCACGAGAGGCACTTACGTATCCTCTCATGGGGACGCTTCATCGAGCGGTCGTTAGCACTTTTCATCCATTCCGTTATCAACTTTATTTTCTCTCGATTCAGGGGCTCGAACCGGTCGAGCCCGTACTCATTCGCACACGCCTCAATCACACTGCCGTGGAGGAACCAGTCGGTCCCCCTATCGATCCATACATTTGGCGGTTCGCAGATAGACGAGGCGCGATCAGCGCATCACAACCTCAGAAGGATGGCATTGTGGTCGCTGATAGATCACTCAGGCATTACCTCCCACTCCCAGTGGTAGACACCTGCGCGCGCATTGGAGACAGTGACATCGATGTCACTGAATCCATTAGCGGCGGCAAAGGTGTAGTACCGACTGAGCATGTTAAGAACCTGAGCCTCACACGCAATCATCCATTCTTCCAACAAGCATCCCCTTTCATCCCTATCCCTGTACGTCAAGTTTGCTGTACCACAGGCCACTCGTGGCATTTGCATCTATACCGACCAATATAATCTTTCCAGACATACGGCTGAACAGCGCGTCCAGGCACGACACGTAGGGCTCGATGTTGCCGGCGGCGCAGTACAGAGACGCAATGTTCAGCTCTCCAAACGCACCTTTCATCCACACGCAGACACCATCCGCTCGGGCCCAATCACTCAGCACTATGGCCTCGATGTCCGAGCCACATACAATCACTGTCGCACGCCCACTGTCGCTGATGTACGCCCTGAACCCACTAGGGAGTTCAGTGACCAGTGACACACCCCTGCAGGACGTACGGCTCCTGAATCACACACACATGTATTCTCTCATTCAAGCAGCATTCGCCCAGTTCAGTCATAACTGCATACCCCCACTGAGCGTTGAGCTGTAACAGCCGCAGTTCCACGGGGGCAGCCATTTCAACCATTCACTCTCGCTCTCACTCTCTCCAATCTCCACGAGTACTCCGGACAGTCCGGAGACACGGCGGTATGCCCGAACGGCGGGCCACGGGAGCGGCAGTTCCCGCAGCCCCTATCCGCCCGGCACTGTGCCCCCAGATGCCCAGGTTTGCCGCATCTGACACATACTCTCTCTCCCTTACACTCATTCAACTTGTATCCAATGCCATAGCATCCAGGGCACTGGAGCACCCATTCAAACACATTCACTCTATGGGAGGACCACTCCACATACACACGACGAGCATGCAGTAGTTTCTGCTTCATCGCCGGGGAAACCTCTAAAATGACGTTTCCAAGCTCGGCATTTTTCTTGCCGCGCCTCGCTGGCACTTTTTACACTCTCTCTGAACTCATTCACACTATATTCATTCTTGAAATTCTTCTCGTACAACTCACAGTCATAAATTTATTTTCACTCATATAATTCAACACATCATACACAATCATACGGGGCCTTAGAGCCCGAGGCTCAGACACGCTGAGTCCGGCACACTTCAGCCCTTCATTCATTCTCAATCTCTCTCTCACTCGCACTCACTGTCTCAATCACCACCTCCCCGCTCTTGGCCACACGTACGTTCCTCACACGCACATTCTCACACGCATTCGTATCTTTTAATTTTTCCAACACATCCTCATCCTTCTCATTCGCACCCCTTTCACGATTAGGGCGAAACTCGGCGCCTGAGGACGGGTAGGCGCGGAAGAACGACGCGGCACACTTGGCGGCGGCAGACCCTTAGAGACCACCCCCGCAAAGCCGTGAGTCGCCCTCTCATCTCACGCATCTCACACATACACGCGCTCAGTACCCATTCATATTCTCCAATCACACTCATGATCTTGACTGTATTGGTTTTCTTGACATTGTTGTCAAGGCACAACCGCTGCATGAGCCCCGCGAAGCGCTCATGCTTGGCCCGCAGCAGGCCGGCATCCACTTTCTTATACCTCCCCCCCTTCGCGTCACGCACGTTCCCGCATTCACTCTCCTTTTCACTCTCATTCCCACTCTCACAATCGCTCTTTCTGCTCACTCTTTCCGCGCTCACAACACATGTACTCACACTTTTGCTCTCAATCACTCCCTCTCTCTCACTCTCCATTCTCACCGTACAATCTTTGGGGTACTTACCCCCTACCTCGGTGTCAGAATTATCACCTCGTTCTCCTCGTGTCGTCGTTTCCTCTTCTGCGCTTCTACGTCTCCGCTCTCCAATATCCTCGCAGCTGTCGTCTGCTTCGCTATAGATGCGCCGCTGCGGGTCTTCCGTGGTGGGGGCGTCTCTGATGACGATGAGGAGCTGCGGGACGCCAGCCTCTGCACCCCGCCGCTCTTGCCCTCCTTATGGGATTTGTCCATCAGGCAAACTCAGGCCTCGCGGGCCGCTAAACCAGTGATGAGCAGAGAAAAAAAACTGCACTATGAAACACACTTAAATACTAAGTGGTATTCTCGTGTTGGGTGCTAGAAGGGCAAGTAAAAGAATTTAGAAAGAACAGGGGGTGGGGGAGAAACAGAAAAATCAGAAAAACTATTACTGAGGACAAAATAAAATTCCGGGGGTTGTGGTGTAATGTCTATGAAAAAGGGTGTAAAAATGAACAGAAAAAACTTTGGATCGGTGAAAAATAATAAAAATTGAGCCCCCACTAATGAAATGAAAAAATTAGGTGGTGGGGAAAAAATTATAAAAATGAGAAAAACCGCCGGTTTCGAGAAAAACTCCATTACCGACGGGTGGAGGTGAGTGTTGGGGGTGTAGGAGAGTGTATGAGTGTGTGTAGGTGGTGTACAGGTGGTGTGTTGGTGTGGTATACACTCACCAGGCCGAGAAATCCCGAAACCCGGTGATTGTAGTGTAATCTGTATACCTATATATATATATATATATATATATATATATATATATACGGACTGTGTGCAATAATACCTTCTGCGGTGGATTTTAACCCGTCCGCGGGAGGCAGGGGGCGGGGGGTCAGAGCAGGTGGAGTACACTCACCGGACTGAGTACTCTCGAAATCCGGTGGGTGGTGGCATACGTGGGGGGGAGTGGGGGTATGAATTGAATTGATATATGAGGTCATGGAGGTGGATGATAACCGCCGGATCGAGAGGGGTGAGGGTGAGTGAAGTGGGCGAGGTAAACCACATCCCCCGGGCCGAGGTAACTCGGGGTCCGGCGAATGCACTATATATATATATATATATATACGTATCTACACGCACTAAAAAAACAAAAATCAACAGTGGTGAAAAAAATAATAAAGAGGGTGAAAGTGAAAAAAGAAAAAATTTACAGTTTAGGGGAGTAGCACCGAACACGGGAACCACACATAAAAAACACAAAAAACACTATTAACAAACTTTTCACTACACTTCACTATCACTATACACAGGGATATTGAATGTTGGTTGTACTACAGATGTTCATAGTACTGCGATACCTCGGTCTGTAGGACCATATCCGCAGACAACCCGTGCCCAGCCAATCCATGTTACCAAGCAAGCCGACTCGGAAAAACCCCGCTCGAGAGTGATTCAAAGTCTCAGAGCGAGTTGGATTTTATACCCATTCCGCCTCCGTCCGGACGAAATGGTCCTTAGCCTCTGAAGGATCCGCACGGCCGTTGTCGGGAACCCCAAGGCCCAATACTAACTGAGGCAGAGGCTCCGCTGGCGTGGTTACTTTGGTAGCTAGAGAGGCGGTTGACCGCATCAGCCCAATTTGACCACCATGCTTCGCTCAAAAACCGAGCCTCCCATCACCGAGAGACATTGCCGGGTCAGCCGGTCGGAACCCCCAGATGCGCTCCCACACTAGTCTATAGGGGATACGACAACGTGACAACCTCCGGTTGGAGTAAAAATAGTCATAATTTCAGTATGTTCTTGAATAATTGCAAAGATAAGGATGATATATGTTTAAAATCTGGAGTTGTTCACAAAATTAATTGTATGGATTGTCATGAATATTACATTGGATAAACCATGGGATATTTAAATAAGAGAATTTATGAACATATATATATATATATATATATATATATATATATATATATATATATGGTTGACAAATATCGCCTTTCCGCTTTTCTGCTCTTCATTCAATGCTTTATCAAAAGTGCTACAGTGGTTGGATTTACTTCAAATATGCGCCCTTTTGTTCGAAACTGTTTCCATCTAGACGGCATCTTCATATTACCCCTCTCGTAGAAATCCCTCTCCTTATTTGCGAAGAACTCAGACAGACACTTTTCACAAGCCTCTTTTGAGTCCAACTTTATACCACCAAAGGCGTTCGACATGGACAGTAACAGGTGGTAATCACTTGACGCTATATCCGGGATATATGGTGAATGCGATAAAACCGCCCATCCGAACTGCCGTAGCTTCTGACGAGTCATCAACGAAGTGTGTGATCTGGCGTTATCCTGATGGAACACTACACCCTTCCTGTTGGCCAATTGTGGACGCTTCTGGTCGCTGGCCTGCTTCAAGCGCTCCAGTTGTTCACAGTAGATGGTAGAATTAAATGTCTGTCCATATCATCCTCATAGTGGATGATTCCCTTCCAACCTCGCCAAACACACAACAAAACCTTCCTAACCGTCAAGCCCGCTTGGCCACTGTTTGGGACGGTCCACCGGCCTTGGACCAAGTCCGTTTTCGCTTGATATTGTCGTATGTGATCCATTTTTAGTCACCATCTGCTTCAACAATAGGTCGATTATGTTCCGTTTCAGCAGCACATCGCAGGCGTTGCTTCGGTCTAGAAAGTTTTTTTGTGTCAAATCATGCGACACCCAAACGTCAGATTTTTTTGTATCCAGTCTTCTGCAGAAGGTTTAAAATGGTTTGATGACTAATTCTTATCTCCTGGGCGATATCACGAGATCCCACATGCCGTTCTATCTCGATAAATTCCATGATTTGATCGGTATTCGTCGTCACAGGTCTTCCGCCGGCTGGCTTATCCATGGTGTCGTTTTCACCGGCTCTGAATCGTCGAAACCATTCCTCTGCGGTTCGAAGTGATACCGTGCCATCCCCCAAAACAACATTAATATCAAGAAAACTTTAAAATAGCGCGAATTTCGGTGTTAGTGAACTCCATGTTTAAACGCCTATAACTTTTGAACGCAATATCCATACTAATCATGCATAACGTCGTTTTATTTGGAGTTGTTTACAAAATTAGTTGTATGGATTGTAATAAATACTACATTGTAAAAACAGGTAGATATTTAAAAAATAGAATTTATGGACATAAATATAGTTTACGTAGGTCACAAATTACTTCTGATTTAAAAGAACATTGTTTGAAGTTTTTAGAGTCTTTAGATTTTGCAAATATGGATATTTTGGAGCATGGTGTTAAGAATAAGTACAAAAGGAAGAGTCTTGAGAGTTTTAACATTTCACAGAATCGAAATAATGTGAAATAAGTAATATTAGAGTGAAATAAGTTAGATTATTAGTTAGAGGGATTGTAATATTCAGGTGATTTAATTGGATAGTTTGGTGGAGATGGGGGAACATTTAAATTGGAATATTAATATAAGATTTACTTTGGCCCCTGATGAGGAGCCCTAATGAGCACGAAACGTTGGACAACAGCAGCAAAATCTTCAATTGAGTACAGGTCGTGAGGCAGTCAGATTATATTTTAATAGTCAACTATTATTTCTTTCAGCTAATACAATTTTTATTTCAGGTTCGTCTACGGGGGTCAATTTAAACTAGGACAATCTGACTGTCATTATAATCGTTATTTAATTATATATTAATATGTATTAATATTAATATAAACATATATAAATATAATTATATATTATTTTTAATTTAATTGGACCATAAGACCAATAGAAATATTTATTAATTCTGTCTAAAAACAGTCAATATAAGCACAAATAAAATGTATTATTTTATGTTTGTTTTAGAAAATCGACTAATGCAACTACAGACTGAGTCCCTAAAACATAATTCGGTAATCAAACAAGAAATACAAATTCAAGCACGTAATATCTCGGAAGAAGCTAGAAAAGTTCAAGTGAACTCAGAAAGAATAGATAAGGACTATAAAAATGTTTCTGACTCTCTCAACCATCGAGTGAATAAGAGTAAAGACGATATACTCAAAGCTAAGAATCTGCTACAGAAAGCATCTCAGCTTACTGCCGACAGTCAGAGTAAATTTAAAGATCTTGAGGGTATGGAAAGTGTGTATAAGGATAATGACCAGATGCTTACAGATCTTATGAATGAAGTCAATCATCTTAATCAGGAAATAGACAATCAATTGGTTGAGTTTGAAGCTAAAGCTCAGCTTTACAGGCAGTGCCAATAAATTTGAATATTACCAATTTTCTGTTCCTAGATTTTGATGCCATGATATATTTTTCCATGACAATACATTATTAGTATCAGTCAGTTTTTATTAAAGCGTCGATAAAAAAACTTCAACCCCAACTATACTAAATATTATAATGAAAGTAAAAAATGTTCTAATAATATTTTTTAAAAATTCCTATTTAGTAATATTTTATTATAAATTGTGTTTTATATTTTCCTTAACTATATTTTATAAATTAGTTTTAGTATTTTAAAACAATTTTTTACTAATTTTCATTAAATATACAATGATTTTCTTGAATTAACCTGATGTTCAAAATGAATGAAAGTTGTATTGCTTATTTTATTACTGAAGACTGTACTCATGTCGAGTGTTGTAAAGGAATCTAGTACATATGTTTATTGTATTATTGTGTTATAATTAAATAATTATATAATGACAGTCAGACGGTCGATGTTTATAGTCACCACCGTAGAATCTGAAATAGAAATAAAAATTACTCAAGATACTAATGTTAGTAAAGGACAACCTCATTCCTTCCATTACCATTACGAAGTTGATGAACCTAGTGTTGTACAACCTTTCAAACCGCTTCGGTTTATCTTCAAGGACTGATAAAAAGACTTCGTTTCAAAAAAAAATTCGATAATAATTTAACCGATTCAAACAATTCAATAATATCTAAGTAAAAAGTGCTCTATATTTATAGATCTATATTTCTATAAATAATTGACCGTAGATTACCTGTCATCGCTTAAAAAAGTGAGTAAAAAAAAGAGATGAGTAAAAAAAAGACTGTAAAAAAAGTCGCTTGAATTTAGCCTCCACTTTAAATAGTTGATTTTTTTCCGACCATTTTATACCATATATATATATATATATATATATATATATATATATATATATATATATATATATATATATGCATAATAAATATGGCTTCGATGGAGAAAATTGTACTTTCGAGTTCGAGCGGTAGAAAAAGATGTCCAAGTGTCTCGAGACGACATTTACAGAGAGTATCATGTTCGGACTGTACGAAATGTCTCGGGACAACTACTATAGAGAGTTTTGTGTTGGGGAGGTAAAATACAATGTCCAGGTATTCCGGGACGACTCTTACTGCGAGTGTACGTGTTCGAATGATAGAATACAAATCTCTTCATAGAAGTCGTACTGATATACCTGGACATCGTTTTCTACCAACTAAACACGATACTCCCCGTAGAAGTCGTCTCGTCACACCTGCACATCATCTTCTACTGTCCGAACATGAAACTCACTGTAGAAGACGTTCCATAACACCTGGAAATCGCATTTTATCATCCAAATATGAAACTCCCCGCAGTAGTTGTCCCGACATATCTAAATATCGTTTCCTACCAACTATACACGGTAGTCCCAGTAGAAGTCTAGCAGTCTGAAGTCCCGAGAAAGCTAGCATCGCATCCTAACGACTACACACAATACCCCCCGTAGAAGTCGTTCGGAAAGATCTAGATATCGTATTTTACCGTCCCAACACGAATCTTTACATAGAAGTTGATTTCCTCATATTTGGACATCGTTTTTTATCAACTAAATACAATATTTCTCGTTGAAATCGCCTAGAGACACCTGGACATCGCATTCTATCATCGGAACACACGACGGCATATATAAATCGTCCTGAGGCAACGGAATATCGTAATCAACCGCCCGTACACGCCAATACTGTATTTCTCAGTAGAAACCGTATTTAAAATGTGTATATATAATATGTGCAATATAATATACATACAAAAAATATATATATATATATATATATATATATATATATACATAGTTTCGAGGTTATTCGTAAAGAACTCTATATTTTGCTATCATTTATTTTGTTCAAACTAAAAGAACATAGTCTCTTGTCACAATTCTGAAGTTAATATAATGTGTAAAAATAAAAATATAGTTTGTCGTCATAAACTATATTCAGTACGATTTGGCGTAGAGAACCAGTTTATAAGAGAAGAAAGACAGACAGAGAGAGAGAGAGAGAGAGAGAGAGAGAGAGAGAGATATTTCCTATGTAATAGAAAATAAAATTTACGAAAGATATCCATAAGGTGTGAGAGTAATGTCAGATTAACCTGAAGAACAAAAAAGGTAATACCGACTAACGTTACACCTCCTTTAGGGTATGAATCGCAAAATTGGAAATGAACATTCGTTTCAGCTAGCCTGGTATTAATACTTTAAGCGGACTAGTTTGAATTGATGTTTGTGATTCAAGACGCCAGTTAGTGACCGCTGGTGAAACTGATTGTTAAAACCATTAACTTAATTTATTGAGGAAAGTGAACTGATTTTCAATAAAAAAAACAGCCTATCTCCTTCCCAAGATAATATAGAATCTATATGCCAAATTTCAGAACAATCGGTTCAGTAGTTTTTTCGATTATAGTATACAAACAAAAACACGCTTTATCTTTATAAATTAGTATGATATGATTGTGATTGTAAAAATTTTTAATGAATTCTAGTTCAAATGTAGACCTAACTATATAAATAGATCCGCTGATGACCTGGGAAACATACAAAGTCATTTCTCACAGTCTCTATCATAATGAGATTTAGCGTAAAATATTAAAGAGAGAAATCGAACGTTTGAATGAACGCCAGTGTCAATTACGGCTTCTACAAACCTAATGGACAATTTACCGCTGGTGAAAAATGGAGCATTAGAACTAGGAGGCTTAATTTGGAAAACTAAAGTTAACCTTCAAATCGTCTTGAAAATCATAATCAATAACAAATCCAAGGTCATCTTTTAATTCAGCCTTGACAACCGAATACCTTTTATATTTAATATTTTTTTCCAAAGTGCCTACTTTATATTATGAGTGGAGTGTCCCGAACATTTCGAACTCCCTGTATAAATATATATATGTGTATATATATATATCAATATATATATATATATATATATATATATATATATATATATATATATATATATTGTAACTAACTGGGTACGTGTCTGCCTCAAACACGAAGGCCCGACCCGGCCGTTTTACAAAACTTGCCCAGCTTTGACCTGAGCCCTGAATAAATTCAGCCGGGGAGAGGCGAAATACCACAACAATAACTAATACATATACAAAAGGAACCTGCACAGGCGTCGTTCGCAGGTTGAGGGCCGTCACGCGGGTGACGCACATGAGAACGGGGAAGAGAGAGAATGAAGGTTAAAAGGGCTGTCACTTACTGTACGTTAACGACTCGCTGGGTCTTCGTATGACGGCAGCCCAGGAGGCAGCAGTGGCAGGCACTCGTAGTGACCCACAGAGCCGCCGTAACAAGCGGTTTACCCGGAGTAGTATCCGTCACGGGATGATGGCTGGTTCGCTTTAGGCGCGGACGGCGCTGATCAAAACACGGGTACGAAGGCTAAACCAGGATCGGTTAGCCGGAGCTACACCAACACATACCGCAAAAAATAAATGCCGGGACCAAAATAAAATACGTTTATTTCATTGCTCATGCTTCACAGCAAATCTACGGCCTAATTAAACAATGACAATAACCACGATAATAGATATAAATAGTTACAGCGCACGGCGACGACATACTAGCTCAGGAGCGCATTTCGCGGGCATGGGGAAATATCAACGGCAGAGAGTGGAACGGGGGGAAAGATGCGACGCGTACAGTCTAACTGATGGCGACGTTGAGCGGCCGTAATGAAGATGGCACGCTTAGTCGCGGGGACGCAGACTCTTTAACTACAATGAATACAGAACGGTACTTGCCGGGACGGAGCTCCGTAGTCGCTTCCTCTCGTTCCGAACTTCTTTCCCCGATGCTTCTCCTTTTCTTCCTTTCTTACTTCCTTCCCTCTCTCTTTCTCGATCTCTTCTTTTCAATCGCGATGGCTTCCTTCGTTCCTTCCCCGCTTTTTCTAGTAGCACGGGGGCGATCGTACAACAATCGGGCAGCTCCGAAATATCGCTGGGATAGCGAGGTGAATTGGCCGAATGACCGGGAAGCTGGTGGACACCAGTGGGAAATCGGGCTCGAGATGGAGGTGATAATTTCGATGGTGCTCTCTCTGTTCGACTTCGTCCTTCGGTAGCTGAGCGGGGAAGAAGTTCTTCTCTTCACGTTTCTTCCTTCTTCGCGATGGTCGCGCACTCTAGCGGCTCGCGCTTCGCGAGTTTGCGCTTCTTTCATTCGGTTTTCACCGAGGACCGGCAAGATATATATATATATATATATATTAACCGGCCATTTGGCCGAGACGTATAGTACTAAACCAAGTGTTCGCGCACGGACACGTGCATGCGCGAAGTTCGAGCCACCGAAGTGCGCCGCGCGTGAAAGGAAGATAGAAGAGAGAAGAGGAAGCGAAAGTTCTTTCTTGGTCGCATAGTTACCATAGGGCGCGAACGTATTGACATAGTAGAGCCACCCTAAATAATTCCTGCCCTTGCGCAGCTTGATCCAGCTGATCCTCTGAATCCACAGGTTCAGCCTGACATGAATTCTTTACGTTGTGGTGAATGTACCATCGTCCCGGCAAATGAAGAGATCCCCCGAGATTGCTGGATTCATCTCCGCAGGTTGTACTCGAGTGCGGCCATTGCCCAGCTGCTTGTGTGTTAGGGAGAGAAGGAGAGAAATAGAAGGAAGCAAGACAGATAAGAAGCAATAGACAGCAAGGCACAAAGAGAGACATGGAGACAGCTACAGCTGTCGAAAGTGAGTAGGACTCTTTATTATGTAAAAATATAAGATGTGCTCTCCGAGTACCCGCCGGCGGCATCTTAGTGGTAAGGCCGCCGCGTGTTCCTTTACGTATGTATAGCGTAAGCGTCTTCCCCGTGTTCCCCTTTCGGCCGTGTTCTTCCATACAATGCCCGCATATATATAAAAAACCCTTGCTTTTCTAAAAATTATAATGTTTTCTTTGGTATATAAGTTTCTGTCGGTTTTCTAAATTTGTACTAGTGAGCTATGATTTTAATAATAAATTTGTTCGAAACAATCTATTTCGTGTTTTCGTATATATATATATTTATTTATTTCCTTCCCATTCTCCGTTTCATTCAGCTACCGCCGACGGATCGCGACGTAAGTAGTTTTAACTATATACTTAGGTACGATTACGTGCCATCATATATATATATATATATATATATATATATATATATATATATATATATATAGAATTATCTAAAGAAATTTTTTTTAACTAATTCGAAATTTCCTTATATTATAATATATATATATATATGATACAGAAAGAAATTTCGAATTAGTTAAAAAAAATTTCTTTAGATAATTCAATCTTGTAGTAAATAATTATTTCTATCATTAAAAACATTTGCGATGATTAATAATGATTAAATTTTCATAATCGTGAATCAGACTAAATCGTCTGTTCTGAACATGCTAGCAGCAACTTGAAATGTGAAGTGAATTATGCAAAACCAACAGTGTAACAAACGTTACTTAATGAATTTGGTTTGGGAAAAAGAAATTGTGCAAAAATGTAAATTTTTAATAAATAATATTTATTTTGATGTAAATATATTTTTTTTTATCATGTCTATTCCTTGAACAAATACTAGAAGTAGAAGAAGTTAACGCAAGTTTCTGTAAGTAAGGAATTTATTTCACAAGAAGAAGAGACTGAAACTGAGTAGTTAAAATAGAATAAAAATATTTACAATGGTGCAAAGATGCAATAAGAGCTGGTTAAAGAAGAAAAACATTTACAGATGTCGTATCTTCCAAGATCGATTCGATCTCGAATCATAAGGACAAGGCATGAGTTGATCTAAAGAATGTCCAAATTAACCAAAACAAACTGTGTAAACATTGTGTGAATATGAAACGTAATATTGAATATTAAGTTAATATATCTGTAAGTGAAATTAGAAAAGTTATTTATAAGTTTATTTTCTATTAAAAAGTAAATACATAGTCAATATTATATTTATGAAAATGATAGAGATCGAACGTTTGCTCGTATGATTATATTATTTATAGAATATAATTCTACGATTCTGAAGTTATATACGATAAATTTTATTTTAAAATTGATCTGTAAATATTTAACTCGTCATTTTCAGATTTTTCTTGTACACGTCTAAAGTATATTTCTAAAGTTTTTGAATTTTATTTATACAAAGACATCGTTTGTTAGTTAGCTACCGGAAATATCAAAAATTATTTAACCAATCGTTACTTTTTTTTATTAGATTCGTTTTAGTATTAGTAAAGCTTTATTTTTTGTTAAAAATAATTTAACTTTAATTAATACTTGTGTATTGCTTTAAGCAACGTTGCGTAGTAAAACTGAGTGGGCGGTTGATATAAGCGATGCATATGCGAACTAATCATTCCAATACCGGTAAGTATAGATATATAAAAATATATGTCTTGTAGTCGTATTCCATATATTTGAAGATGATCCTCCGATTCTAACTGGACTCGTATGTAATTTATAAACAGGTAAAAAGCTGTAGATACGTGTAGATAGGAGAACATTACACCTGTAGATAGGAAAATGTATTAATTATGAGAGACTCCTGGCATTATACATGTAAAGGTAATAAATGCCGAGAAAAGGTTTATCAAAAGAAAATGTATGATAAGGTAGATGAATATAACAGTGTATTAAAAACGAAATGCATTAATCAAACATATAATTGATAGAGAAAAAGCTATTTTTAGAAATTTTTCGGGACGACTAATATGTCCTCGAACTCATAGGTAATGCGTAAATGAGTACGAACTTGTACGTAGTTGCACTGATTCGTTAGTGTGTTAGTGACGGTAGAATTATCTCTACTTCATCTAGTATTACGGCTTTATAGTATTATTTTATTTTTTAATTATAGTATTATTTTATGTAGAACTGCAGGTTAAATGCAGGTTTCATCTTTACGACTTACTTTCTTTTCTTTCATATTACAATTTTCCTGCATTTGCAATAATTCGAAATTTATGATACTCTGTGATCTGAAATTAAACATTGTAATACGTTCAATAAATTAAAACAGGCATTAAACATTCTAATATTTTAGTAGAAAACAATTTAAAAATGTAGTACTTAAAGATGTTCAGGTAATAGATGTTGATTGAAAAAAGTTTTTATATAATTTATTTTTATATGAGAAACGGAAATATTAAAAATTATCTCGATATAAGGATATATCGGTTCAAGAAATGCACTGCAAGGAAAAGAAAAAGTAAGCGGAGTAGCGATGTCCCTCTGCACCGCAATTCCAGCAGACAGTTATAACGCCATTTTTAGCCGAAGCTTTAGTCATTGGTAAAATTGCTATCTAGACTTGGTAGTGGTGTTTTAGTGGACAATAAGTATGGCCATTTGGGAGGTACAAAATTGGGAGATGATGTTACCTCCAAGTCCATTAAGGTCGGAATCTTTGCCGTTTTTAATACCGAAATTATTTACCGTCGCCGTTGGTCTGTGGATGGATTATTCTATACAGATAATAGAACTCGACTCGGTTAGTATTCTGAATGAGTCAAAGCCGCTCTTCTACTCAAGACTGTATGCGTCTTGCTGGGTAGCGATTGCATTAAATGAGCACGATAAGGTTTTACACAGACCTTCATCCACACAGATCTCTTCGTCATCGAAGGCTATATTTTTGGTTTTATAATTTGTATGATAATCTTCCTTTGTTCTTCTGTGTTCTGAATACACAGAGTTTTTCGGCGAGTTTTCTGTTTGTCCGTTTTCTGTCTGACGATTGAGTGCATCAAGGCTCAGCGATCATCGTGACAAAGATGGGCATAATAATCCTCTAGGGTACTCATGTATACGTTTTCCTTGGTGGGCTGTATCTTGGGAATTACCTTCCGGTGGATGCTTGGTCCTGATCGATAAATAAGGGGACTAATAGATATGCTTCGACGTCTCGAGACGGGGAATGGCGTTACGTTGATTTCCATGGACCACTATCATCCGGTACGATGCCTCCAGAGTTTCTATCTTATGAGAAGTCTAAGATAAGAGGCTATCGGAAGCATAACCCACAACCATCTTGTCTCCTAGCTTGTCGGACTTTTGAAGGTGAACGGATTATGAGATCTGTTTCCTTTGAGATCTTCATCGAAGGTTATCGCAGTTCTGAGTATGGAGTAATGTTCATAGTCTCCGTAGGGGATGGGCGGGAAGGCGCATGCTCATTGTAAGGATAACGCGAATGAGGCGTCGTTGGCTGAAATTGCTCTTCTCGACTCTTCCTTTTCGTTAACTATCTCTAGTATGGCGTTCGGATTAAAGTCGAGTAATTCCATTTTTGACTCTTTTGCCTCTACTTTCTCTACTACTTTGCTCATGACGAGGCCTGCGTTGGGTAGTTCGGATTGCTCTGACATATTTGCACTAATGGCGCGGTCACGTTTATTATGGCTAATCCATACTTCACCACGATTGGACATTAGGCCAGGAGAGATCTGCGTGTCCCCAGGACTACGTATTTGGTCGGATATCGTTAATCGGCACAATCCTCAGTCTCTTTTTACTCCTTTTTCAATTCTGCTGGTTATCGTTAATAAAATCTGTAAGAGAAATTCGGAAAGCTGTAGCAAGATGAAATTTTTTTAGCTCTCAAATGTATAAATTTGCCTTTCTTCTTATGTCTCTCCGTCGCTTATAACCTGTAAGTCAAAATTAACTGGGGAATATTTTCTGGTGATAAGGAAAGGGCTATGAATAAGACCTGGTTTCGTCGACAGACTACGTCGTTAGCCTCAAAAGTTTCTGCCTTCTGCTTTTGTTTTAATATTTGTCTTATTTTTGATTCACTGTTCTGCGGTTTTTTTCTAACTAGCTCGTTTTTTGTTAAAAATTATTAATTTTTCATAAAAAATCGTGGAAAAAATTTCCACCATCGTGGTAATACTAGAAAACTTTCTGAATTGTTATGGTACAGCTTAATGTATACATATGTTAAGGCTGTTTACTTATCCACAGTGTTTTATTTCTAGCATGAGGCTGGAGAAAAAAGAAAAGAAAAAACATTGCTTTTAATTCTACCTGTACCTTTCCTCCTTTGAAAACTTATATCGACAGCAGGGGAAATACATAGATGAGCGGTCATGACGTTTCCACGAATGGCAAAATATTACTGAGCTGTTATTTGCAAAAAAATTTTAATTTTATTTAAATGTTTCCAATTTGATTCGACCATTATTGTGGATTTTCTTGACCAGGGGCATTTTTCAGATTTTAAACAAATTCCCATTCCTTCCATGTGAAATGATTCTTACTAAAAATCTGTTGCAGTACATATAGCTGTCAAACGTGATAGCGGAGGGGAGGGTTATTGTGTCCTGCACTGAGGTCTACGGTAAGCAATATATTATGTAGGTATCAATTTAAATGTTATGGATATGAATTACAGGAGAATCTACAAAGGCATTAACATCAATTTATATCAAAAATATAAAACTGAAAGAGGAAAAATATAGATATGTATAAAATATTAAGTGTACATGGATTGGTTCAAATAATAATAATATCAATTACACATTACATTTACTAAAGAATGATTTACATTTTGTAAATGAGCTGTAAGTGATAATATTCACGGGTATAATATAGTATAGTCTATATGTAGAATACTAAATATATATTATGTATGCTACTATTTATATTTTGACCCTAATAATGAAAAGACAGTAATTTATTATTGAAAATGGCTTTATTGTTTTTCGAATTATTCTCAATGATAATCAATACACTTTTGCATACACACGAAATAATTTTCGTAGTACTTTCCAACGTGGACGACGCAATTTATTTTTGATGTTGCGACGAGATAATAATCTCGCGTAAATATTATATATTGTAGATAAGTCGCGAGCAGCGCGGCGCGGCGAAGGGGGAGCGCCGAAGGCTTCGTGGCGCGGCGCACCGCGGGGATAAAGCGCCGTCAGCGGCGAAGATGAGCGAGCGCTCTCGGGCCAAGGGCGGCAAGCGAGAATTCGCGAATTCTCGCGAGCAGCGACGGCGCTGAGTAGTTCTAAGGCGCGGTATAGTGCGGTAAGGGGAGAGCGAGCGCTCTCTCCCAATTCTCAAATAGAGCCGCACTGACTGCGAAAATTCAGTGTGCCAGCGACCTCGAAAGTGGCTATTCGAGGGGGACCTGTCGTCGGCGCGATAGCGGGCAATAGGTCTCAGCACACTCAGGGCGGGACGCGATCACGTAGAATAGAAAATAAATAAAATTTGCAATTACGCTCACGCGGAGCGTTAATTTTAAGTTAAAATAATTTTTAAATTTCTACTAAATAAAATAAATGTATTTTATGATTTTATTTGTTACAGCGGATAATCGCGCGACTAAACAAGTCGATAGCAGCGGCTAAGTTGGCAAATGCCGAAATAAATATGTTTATTAGTTTTTATATTTTTTATTAATTATTTTTATATTTTTGTTAATAAATTTTCTTATTCTTAAACTAATAGAAATTTATATAGATCCTAACATCCAGCAATGAAAAGAAGAAAAAAATACAAATAAATAAAATAAAATCCAATTCGAACTCTGGCGGGTTGAGCGAGAGTGAGAATTGGATTTCGCGGTTCGGTGTGTATTAGAACAAACTTGGTGGCGGGTTGAGCGACCAAGGGCCTAGGCGTGTTGAGCGTAGGCCAAAGTATAGTACGCACCGTAAAAGATTATACATAAATTATCTTGCACAAGCGAACCTAGTGGCGCGTTGAGCGACTAAGGGCCGAGGCGGATTGAGCCGGAGGAACTCGTTTATGCAAGTTAAAACGAATAGAACATAGCCTTTGGTGGGGTGAAAAGAACCCGATGGCGTGTTGAGCGATCGGGATCGAGGCGCGTTCGCGAAAAATTAAATAGAATGCAAGGAGATAGAACAAAATCAACTTCCGAAAATCATCGATCATTTGTGAAACCACGAAATGCAATTATGGCAATTACGACGTCGTATAACAAAAGTAAATGTTGCTGGCGTTGCAACCAACAAGGCCATACACGTTTCCAATTTAAAAACGCGCAAAGAAAATTTTGCACCCGGTGTGGCAAAGACGGCGTATTTTCGCGCGACTGCAAATGCCAAAAGTCGAGAAACGAAATCGCGGCCGGACCATCACAGGCCCGGCCGACCAACAATTAGATTTACGCTATTTTGTAATAGTAAAAATAGACCAAAAGAAGTATAAAGCATTAGTTGACACAGGTTCAGTTAATTCTTTTATACGGCCGGACGTGGCGTACCATTGCATAAATAAATGCAATTGGACTGCGTTAGAAAAATCCAAAGCAGCAATACTGGCAAACGATGCATTGGTATCCAAAATGAAAGAGATAAAAGGCACAGTAAAGATAAAAAATTATTACGTAAATCAAGAATTTTACGTAATGAATAAATTAAGTAGTAAAATTATCCTAGGAATGGATATTTTAACTAAATTGGACATCGACGTTTTATTGAAAGGCAAAAAACTTAATAGAAATAGTAATATATTTATAAATCAAATTTCAAATATTCAGAACCAAACAAGATTCCAAGAGTTACCAACACAGCAAAAGAAAGATTTAGAAAAATTTATATATACCGAAATAGAAAAATTTAATTCTATTAAAGGGGCTACGCCTGGTGTGAAACATGAAATACGACTGACGGACACTACGCCTTTAAAACGTTACTGAGCTAGAAACCCGGCAATGCAAAAAATTATCAACGAGGAAGTTGATAAAATGAGGACATAATACGACCGTCCGACAGCCCATGGAGTAACCTCGATTTTGTGTGGATTTTCGCTGTCTAAATAAAGTTTCAAAAAAAGATGCTTATCCAGTGCCACAAATACAGTCAATTCTTGATAAGTTGCAGGGTGCACGAATACTATCAACAATGACCTTAAAAATGGCTATTGGCAAATTAATATAACAGAAGAAAGTAAGCCTCTTACGGATTTTACAGTGCCAGGACGAGGCCTTTATGAGTTCAACGTAATGCCTTTTGGTTTACAAACTGCCCCAGCAACGTTTCAGAGACTGCTAGATACAATTATTACACCCGATATGGCACCAAATGCATTTGCATATCTTGATGACATAATTATCGTCACCGAGACATACAAGGAACATAAAGAAATGCTAAAGACAGTCTTTGAAAGGTTGCGGGCTGCCAAATTAAAGCCGAATCCAGAAAAATGCAAATTTACAAGGTTACAAGTTACGTATCTGGGACACGTGGTTGATGCACAGGGAATTCGAACAGATCCTGAAAAAATTAAAGCAATTTCAGCAATACCACAACCAAAAAATCAAAAGAAATTGAAAAGATTTTTTGGAATGCTTTCCTGGTATAGGCGTTTTATTAAAGATTTGTCAGAAACAGCAGCACCGTTAAGTATACGATTAAAGAAGAAAACAGAATGGACATGGACACAGGATCAAGCAACGACTTTTGAAGAGCTACAGAAAAACTTAACGGAAACTCCTGTTTTGGCATGTCCAAGTTGGAATCTGCCTTTTGTCCTGCAAACAGATGCGATTTTACTTGGCCTAGGCACCGTGCTAACACGGATAGACGGAGAAAAAGAGAAAGTCATTGCATGTGCCAGCCACACATTAAATCCAGCAGAAAAAAATTATTCCTTCACTGAATTGGAATGTTCAGCTGTGCGGTGGGGCATATGGAAAATGCGCTCATATCTAGAAGGTTATCCGTTTACGGTAGTAACGAACCACCAATCATTAAAATGGTTGGAGAACTTAGATAATCCATCGGGAAGGTTAGCACGATAGGCACTGGAATTAGCTTAATGGGATTTCGATATACAGTATCGAAAAGGTACAGAAAACAACGTGGCCGACATACTATCACGGAATCCAGTCGAAATAAATGCGATATCGAAAACGGAAAATAAATGGTACGAGAAAACTTATAAATCGGTATCCGAAAATCCGAAAGATTTTACGGATTACAGGATAGAAGGCAATAGATTGTATCGGCACATATTACACACGCTTGATTTTAATGAAACAAATGAATTAAGCGAGTGAAAAATATGTATAAATGACTCAGAAAAACAGCGAATATTGAAAGAAAACCACGATGATCCCACAGCAGGACATTTAGGAGTAGCTAAAACTTTAGCAAACTTAGCTAAAAGCTACTACTGGCCAGGCATGTTCCGTGAAGCCACACGATACGTACGCGCGTGCATAAACTGCCAAAAGCATAAAGCACAGCAGTCAGCCCCGGCGGGAAAAATGCACGCGACAAATGTAACACAGCCATGGGAGATGGTCTCTGTTGATTTGGTGGGGCCTCTCCCACGATCGAATAACGGACATATTATGCTTCTTGTAATGCAGAATCGATTAACGAAATGGATCGAACTACGTGCATTACGAAAAGCAACAGGTGCTGCCATAGGACGAGCAATCCAAGAACAAATTATATTACGTTTTGGATGCCCGCAAGTAATAGTGAGTGATAACGGTAGACAATTTATTTCGAATGAGTTTCGCCAAATATTAAAAAATGCGAAAATTACTCATCGAACTACGCCACCGTATTCACCCCAGTGCAATCCTGTAGAACGGGTAAATCGCACTGTAAAAACTATGGTAAAACAGTACATAGATAAGTCCCAAAAAACATGGGATAATTATCTAATCGAAATTTCATTCGCGTATAACACAGCCATGCATGATAGCACGGGTTATACGCCAGCTTATTTAAATTTCGGACGAGAGCTAAGCGCAACAGATAGCCTGAAACAAGAAATAGGACAGCGTTCAAAATCGAAAGCAGAAGAAAGGATAAGGAATATTCAAGAAGCACTTGAGGTCGCCAAAATAAAAGCGGCACAGTCTTTCTCAAGGCAGAGAAAATATTATGACTTACGCCAACGTGATTGGCAGCCACGTGTTGGCGAACAAGTCCTGAAGCGTCCACACATACTGTCAAACAATGCAAATCAGCTCAATGCAAAGCTTTGCGCAAAATATAGTGGGCCATTTGCAATAATAAAGAAAGTTTCCCCAGTCATATTTAATCTGAAAGGGGCAGATGGGAAACTAATAGAGAAAATTCATGTCAAGGACATAAAACCGTACATTGGTCACGATACGTGTATTTTTGTAAATAATAATTAATTTTAGAAATTTGTAGAATATTGTACATTGCCGGCAATAGTAATAAGTAAATAGGATAATTAAGTGAGCGATATCTCTGTAAATAATTTTGTATATAGCGTGTTAATAATTTAAAATAGCGATTGAATTGTACTTCTGTCGACTGCCCATATACAAATTAATAAATATTTTTTTTTTATTGGTCTTACAGTCCAATCAATTCCATCCAAAATAAAATAAAATAAAAATAAAAATAAAAATAAAATAAAAATAAAAAATAAAAATAATAATAAAAAATAAAAAATAAGAAATAAAAAATAAAAAATAATAAACATAAAATAAAAAAAAATAAATAAATAAAAATAAAAATAAAAAAAATAAAAAATAAAAAAAAAATAAAAAAAAATAAAAAATAAAAAATAAAAAAAATAAAAATTAAAAATAAAAATTAAATTAAAAATTAAATTAAAATTATAATGACAGTCAGACTGTTCTTGTTTACATTCAACTCCGTAGACTAATCTGAAAATAAAATATTAGCTGAAAAAATTCTTTGTTAGTAAAGTGCAGTCTGACTGTCCCCAACACCCTTACCTAATTGAAGACTTGTCCAACGTTTCGACATGATGTTTATTACTTCATTTGGTATCTCCTTGTCAGTTAGATTCTTAAACCAATTTTTATTGTTTGCATTGTTAAATTGATAGCTTTGAAATTATTTTTTATTTCTTAAACATTCAAATTTCCTTTTTAATGTTTGTCTATTAATATATTTTGTCTTAATAAAATGTTTGCTTTGACCAAGAAAAAATTCATGTAATTCATTTCTTTCTATATTTTGATATAAATAATGTTTCATCTTTAATAAATATCTATTTAAGGAATGAATCTGAATATGTAAATCTCTAATTTCTAAATTAACTAATTTATTTTTGAAAAAGAAAATATTCTTCTTTAGATCATAAAAAACATTATTACTATAAACCTGCAAAAAATATTCATCATGAAATCTATTATTAATGTGTACCGGAAATATATTTGATTTCTTGCATCTAATAAGGAATGTAAGTTTTTCTTTAAGAATTACAACTTTTAAATTCATTTTAATCCATTTTGAACAATAATCTTTAATAATACTACCATATTTACAATAAATTTCTCTAAAATAAATCATGACATACCCCCTTAATTTAAGTTAAATAGACCTTCTATTTTAAAACAATTGAATTGTACTTCTGTCGACTGCCCATATACAAATTAATAAATATTTTTTTTTTTTTTTTTATTGGTCTTACAGTCCAATCAATTCCATCCAAAAATAAAATAAAATAAAAATAAAAATAAAATAAAAATAAAAAATAAAAATAATAATAAAAAATAAAAAATAAGAAATAAAAAATAAAAAAAAAATAAAAAAAAAATAAAAAAAAAAAAAAATCTATCAAACAGGTAGATATTTAAAAAAGAGAATTTATGAGCATAAATATAGTTTACGTAGCTCACATATTACTTCTGGTTTAAAAGAGCATTGTTTAAAGTTTTTACATTCTTTTGATTTTGTGAATGTGGATATTTTGGAACATGGTATTAATAATAAGTATAAACGGGAGAGTCTTGAAAGTATTCACATTAACAGGAATCGAAGTAATGTGAATTTAATGTTAGAGTCTGGTAGTTTGGATAGTGTTTATCATTCCTTATTAAATTGATTGGTTTTGGACAATTTGTGTAGAGGGGGAATTTATATTTAATTTACGAAATTTGGTGGTGGGGATGGGTATATATAGAATAGAATATAAGGTTTAGATTAGTCCCTGATGAGGAGCCGTAGCGAGCTCGAAACGTTGGACAAGTCTTCAATTAGGTAAGGGTGTTGGTAACAGTCAGACTGCACTTTACTAACAAAGAATTTTTTCAGCTAATATTTTATTTTCAGATTAGTCTACGGGGTTGAATGTAAACAAGGACAGTCTGACTGTCATTATAATTTTAATTTAATTTTTAATTTTTATTTATTTTTTTTTTTATTTTTTATTTTTTTTTATTTTTATTTTTATTTATTTATTTATTTATTTTTTTTTATTTTATGTTTATTATTTTTTATTTCTTATTTTTTATTTTTTATTATTATTTTTATTTTTTATTTTTATTTTTATTTTATTTTTATTTTTATTTTTATTTTATTTTATTTTTGGATGGAATTGATTGGACTGTAAGACCAATAACAAAAAAATATTTATTAATTTGTATATGGGCAGTCGACAGAAGTACAATTCAATCGCTATTTTAAATTATTAACACGCTATATACAAAATTATTTACAGAGATATCGCTCACTTAATTATCCTATTTACTTATTACTATTGCCGGCAATGTACAATATTCTACAAATTTCTAAAATTAATTATTATTTACAAAAATACACGTATCGTGACCAATGTACGGTTTTATGTCCTTGACATGAATTTTCTCTATTAGTTTCCCATCTGCCCCTTTCAGATTAAATATGACTGGGGAAACTTTCTTTATTATTGCAAATGGCCCACTATATTTTGCGCAAAGCTTTGCATTGAGCTGATTTGCATTGTTTGACAGTATGTGTGGACGCTTCAGGACTTGTTCGCCAACACGTGGCTGCCAATCATGTTGGCGTAAGTCATAATATTTTCTCTGCCTTGAGAAAGACTGTGCCGCTTTTATTTTGGCGACCTCAAGTGCTTCTTGAATATTCCTTATCCTTTCTTCTGCTTTCGATTTTGAACGCTGTCCTATTTCTTGTTTCAGGCTATCTGTTGCGCTTAGCTCTCGTCCGAAATTTAAATAAGCTGGCGTATAACCCGTGCTATCATGCATGGCTGTGTTATACGCGAATGAAATTTCGATTAGATAATTATCCCATGTTTTTTGGGACTTATCTATGTACTGTTTTACCATAGTTTTTACAGTGCGATTTACCCGTTCTACAGGATTGCACTGGGGTGAATACGGTGGCGTAGTTCGATGAGTAATTTTCGCATTTTTTAATATTTGGCGAAACTCATTCGAAATAAATTGTCTACCGTTATCACTCACTATTACTTGCGGGCATCCAAAACGTAATATAATTTGTTCTTGGATTGCTCGTCCTATGGCAGCACTTGTTGCTTTTCGTAATGCACGTAGTTAGATCCATTTCGTTAATCGATTCTGCATTACAAGAAGCATAATATGTCCGTTATTCGATCGTGGGAGAGGCCCCACCAAATCAACAGAAACCATCTCCCATGGCTGTGTTACATTTGTCACATGTTTCACCGCCGGTGAAAACATACTTAGAAACGCTCAAATGGGAAGTCCTACCCCACCCGCCGTATAGTCCAGACGTTGCTCCGTCTGATTATCATTTCTTCAGATCGATGACGCATGGCCTGGCTGACCAGCACTTCCATTCCTACGAGGAAGCCAAAAAATGGGTGGATGACTGGATAGAGGCCAAACCGGTCGAATTTTTTCGCAACGGGATTCGTATGTTGCCAGAAAGATGGAAAAAAGTTGTAGCTAGCGATGGCCAATACTTTCAATAATTCATTTGTAACCATTTTTTCACAATAAAGGCTCAAAATTTGAAAAAAACGGGAAAGACTTATTCACATACCTGATAGATAAGTCGCGAAGTCGCGAGCGGCGCGGCGCGGGGAAGGGGGAGCGCCGAAGGCTTCGTGGCGCGGCGCGGCACGGGGATAAAGCGCCGGCAGCGGCGAAGATGAGCGAGCGCTCTCGGGCCGCAGGCGGCAAGCGAGAACTCGCGAATTCTCGCGAGCAGCGACGGCGCTGCGTAGTTCTAAGGCTCGGTACAGTGCGGTAAGGGGAGAGCGAGCGCTCTCTCCCAATTCGCAAATAGAGCCGCACTGACTGCAAAAATTCAGTGTGCCAGCGACCTCGAAACTGGCTATTCAAGGGGGACCTGTCGTCGGCGCGATAGCGGTCGATATGTCTCAGCACACTCAGGGCGGGACGCGATCACGTAAAATAGAAAATAAATAAAATTTGCAATTACGCTCACGCGGAGCGTTAATTTTAAGTTAAAATAATTTTTAAATTTCTACTTATAAAACAAATATATTTTATGATTTTATTTGTTACAGCGGATAATGGCGCGACTGAACAAGTCGATAGCAGCGGCTAAGTTGACAAATGCCGAAATAAATAAGTTTATTAGTTTTTATATTTTTTGTTAATTATTTTTATATTTTTGTTAATAAATTTTCTTATTCTTAAATAAATAGAAATTTATTTAGATCGTAACATCCAGCAACGAAAAGAAGAAAAAAATACAAATAAATCAAATAAAATCCAATTCGAACTCTGGCGCGTTGAGCCGGAGCACGAATTAGCTCTCACCAAAGTGCTGATGTTACAATGTACGAGCATAGAAATCATAGGGTGTCAATTTGGGGCTATAAAGCGGATGACTTAGCAATTCGGTGTTTTGGCTAATCAAAAATTCGTTCGCTTGAACCGATGTCTAAGAACTCGCATTGTAATGATGAAGAATAACCTTTCGTTACCTGTTGTTTTTTCGTATTTCACAAAGCACTTATGGCAAACACATGATTAGGTACCATTAAGAATTCATCATTCGACGTTGCTCTAACAGTACGAGTACCATATGTCAAGATATTCCGAAAAAACTGCCGATGATTTGCTTCGAGGTGCTTCGGACACGAACCATTTTTGTTAAATTGGGTTCATCTTACAAGACCCGTACAGTGGATTAGTGTTTTGTTTCGGGCTTATACCCATAGATCGAAGATAGGTCAACTGTGTAGATGTACACAGCTTTTGATACACCGCAACTGTACCTTTTGAGCATTTTTCGCATCAATTGATACGAGCATCTTTTTGAGTTATTGTCAAATAACGCGGGATCCAACAAGAACAAATCTGTTTAATACCTAAATAATCATAGAATATATTATTCATGCTCGTCATATTCATGCGCAAAGATGCTTCAATGTAACGGTATGTCGTATGACGATCTTGCATTATCAATTCGCGCACAGGATAAATGTTTTTTTCGATCTTCAGGTAACTCGTCCTGGAACGAACTGCGGCTACGATGAAGTTCATTATACGAGCATTTCACAGAGGTCAAGGATGGGGATTCATCGCCAAAAGTTGAAGTAAGATGATGATGAAGTAGTGATCAATGCACTCTTCTCTTGATAAGCCATGTCTAAAGTCATAAAATTAATCATCGTACGAAAATTTTCAAGAATTATTTTCATTTTTTCGACGAGACAAAATATTCAAGTCGCTGTAGATAATACAAGTTATACTTAAATGACAAAACGTTCTGATGAAGGTTCTGGTTAAAAAGGTGAAACTTTCAAATGGACACATCAGATAACGCCTGCAAATACTTGATACGCCAAGGCCCATAATATATTGCGTCTACAAGTGAGTTGCCAGCTTTTTGTAGCAAAATCTGAGGATTTGAACCATGAAAACATTGAGCCATATCCTGTACACAGTTCAATTCAAAGATTGAATTTAGTCCCTGATGAGGAGCCGTAACGAGCTCGAAACGTTGGACAACCTCAGCCTATCTTCAATTGAGTAAAGACGGCGGAAACAGTCAGATTGCACTTTACAAATAAAGAATTTTTTCAGCTAATATATTTTTGTTTCAGATTAGTTTAGGGATGATTTGAAACAAGGACAGTCTGACTATCATTATAATTTTCAATTAATTATCAGGTATGTGAATAAGTCTTTCCCGTTTTTTTTCAAATTTTGAGCCATTATTGTGAAAAAATGGTTACAAATGAATTATTGAAAGTATTGGCCATCGCTAGCTACAACTTTTTCCCATCTTTCTGGCAACATACGAATCCCGTTTCGAAAAAATTCGACCGGTTTGGCCTCTATCCAGTCATACACCCATTTTTTGGCTTCCTCGTAGGAATGGAAGTGCTGGTCAGCCAGGCCATGCGTCATCGATCTGAAGAGATGGTAATCAGACGGAGCAACGTCTGGACTATACGGCGGGTGGGGTAGGACTTCCCATTTGAGCGTTTCTAAGTATGTTTTCACCGGCGGTGCAACATGTGGGCGAGCATTGTCATGTTGCAAAATAACTTTGTCGTGCCTGTCGGAGTATTGTGGCCGTTTTTCTCGCAGTGCGCGGCTCAAACGCATCAATTGTCGTCGATAGACCTCGCCTGTGATCCTTTCATTCGGTTTCAGAAGCTCATAGTAAACCACACCTAGCTGGTCCCACCATATACAGAGCATGAGCTTGGCGCCATGAATATTTGGCTTGGCCGTCGATGATGATGCATGGCCGGGTAGTCCCCATGATTTTCTTCGCTTCGGATTATCGTAACGTATACACTTTTCATCGCCAGTCACGATACGATGCAGAAAACCCTTTCTTTTATGTCGCTGAAGCAGCTGTTCGCAAGTGAAAAAACGCCGTTCGACGTCTCTCAGCTTCAGTTCGTACGGCACCCAATTTCCTTGCTTTTGGATCATTCCCATGGCTTTCAAACGCTTGGAAATGGTTGTTCGGTCAACTCCCAATGCTTCAGCAAGTTCTTCTTGCGTTTGACAAGAATCTTCATCAAGCAAAGTCGACAATTCTCGATCTTCAAAGATTTGCGGCCGCCCGGAACGCTCCTTGTCTTCCACGTCGAAATCACCGCTTTTGAAGCGTCGTAACCATCCGCGAACACTTGAATCATCGACACAACCTTCTCCATAAGCCTCCGGAAGCAATCGATGCGTCTCGGCAGCAGATTTCTTCAAATTGAACCAATAAAGTGAAACTTCCCGCAAATGACGTCGACTCGGCTCAAATTTCGACATTTTCACGATATCAAAAATTTATGATGCGAAAAAATTTTATCTAATGTGTTAGTATGGAATTGTTGACATATGAATAAGCTTTGATTATGACATATGTAACCATTGAATACTCGCACAGTATTGGTGGCGCCATCTCTTACAAAAAACGGGAAAGACTTATTCACACTCCTAATATATATTGGTATATATTAGTATTTATCTAAATATATATTGATATTATTATGTATTAATTTTTATTTTATTTCATTCGACTGTAAGACCAAAAGAAATATTTATTAATTTACCTAAGCACAATTAAAGTATTTTTTGGTTATATTAATAAATTTATCACTTGTTTTACTTTACCTCTGTGTGATATAGTTTTTTTTCGCATGCCTCTTGCTGCAGACTTCCATTTCGATCTCCGGCCAGTTGGGCACACTTCTCTTTTTTGCAATGGCCGTATTTACAAGGCTTATGGATCAGCCAATACATGTATATATATATATATATATATATATATATATATACATTGTGCCGGGAACGCAAGCAGCGCGTACGCTTGCCTTCCCACGTCCCCGTGCTCTCTCTCCTGTTGTAGCCCTAGAAATATGTAGATACAGTTGTAAATATAAATGTATATGTATGTATAAATGTAAAAATTATGTGTTCCAGGCCAACGCACAACTACACCGGCTGAGAGGTAAGTGAGAGAGAGAAAGAGAGAGAGAGAGAGAGAGAGAGAGAGAGCGGGGAGTGGAGGAGACGGCCACGCGCGTGAGCTTAACAGTTCGAATAAGAGAGCTCCGAGAGATACGCGCGTTCGAGACTGATTCGCTTTCGTGTGCTTCTTTTGTGAATACGCCTCGAGTTCTAATATCCCCTCTCACCACGTACCTCATCTTCGTGGAGGGTACGAGACAGAACTCGCGTGTTTGTACCGGTGACGTGGGTGTGACTCACGTGCACCGTTGCCGAGCCTGAGCGGACGAGCTTTCCGCCCGACTCCCGTTTGCGCGGAATAGCCACCCCGTTCCGGGGTCTTTTGACGAGAGGAGTAGCCGCCTCTCCCGGCGAACTAAGGCGCTGCCGCACAAGGACGTGCTGCGTGTTCTGCGGATGCATCTACTACCTATTGTAAGTAGCAGCCCGTTCTTCTCTCTCTCTCTCTCTCTCTCTCTCTCTCTCTCTTCCCTAGCTGCTCGCGCGCCGTCGTCTCGGCGACCCTCGGTCGCGTAAGGCGTTGTATGTCCGCTAGCCATTAAAGCCATCTTGACTTTTAATCATTCTGAGTTAATTGTTTTGAGTGCATGCAATTAGTTGCCTTACATCTCGCACAACCCCTACGCGCGATTGTTCGCCCCTCGCGAACCACCCGTCTCCCTCGCCGAACTGATTCGGGGCTTAGCCCAGCCGGCTACATATTTGCAACGGCCGTATCCGCCGTCCTCTAAAAAAATATATATATTCATACATATTTTATTATATATTTTATTATATATCTTATTATATATTGTATTATATGTTTTGTTATATATTTTATGATATATTTGATAATATATTTTGTTATATTTCGTGCCCCGACGAATACTCGCAAGTGACGCTGATGCGCGTATATAATTTAATAATTATATTGTATAGAAAATGGTAATATTACACAGTGCGAACGCACTGCACATCGCGAGTGTTTACGTTGAGAGCTCGTAGACGTAAACACTCTCGAAGTTGGCCAAGGCAAACGCTAATTCGGCGAAAGCGGCTGAAAAGCAGCTCAAATTAAATATACATCTAAATTCGACAATACAATATTTGAGCGGCTTTTCAATAATACTGAGATTGATTTGAATGTTGATATAGACATTAGTTGATATAATGGTTTATTTGGAAATTTAATTTAATTACAAATTTAATTTCATTTCATTTAAATATATTAATTTAATTTAAGTTAATATAGAATGAATTAATAATCTGATTTAATATAACATATAATGATAAATGTAACATATAAATAAATGTAATTAATGAGATTAATCGGTTCTACGTAAATAAAACAACTTTTTACACATAGTCTCGACACAACAAGTATAAAAATTGCGAAGTCGTCGATCTGTGTATATATACATACACACACCGCCGCGACTCTACGCTGGACATACAGGTGTACACGCGACTAACGCAAATTTTTCGTTGCTCCCAATTTAATTGATCAAAATTATTTTTCTTTTTATGCTTTTCGCTTTTTGATTTTCGTTTTCATTTATATCCTTAATATTTTGCAGTTTAGTATTTTTTCAAAAATAGAAAAACAAAATTTTTATTCTTCTTTCCTTCTGTTTCTTACATATTTCTTTTTTGCGTTAGTCGTCTATAATTTTTGCGCTTTCGCCCTGGCAATAGTGTTGTCAATCCACATTGTCGGCTTTTAAATATTTGCCAAACAAAAATGTTTTGTTCTTTTTTTTTGCGCAAGGAAAACAACGAACACTAAACAGTTTAACAATCAGCGAATAAACAAATAAATAAAATCTATATATTTTATAAATTAGTACACTAAATTGCTTTGTAAATAATTATAAATAGTATTTAAATATAATATTTGTATTATAAATAATTATAAATGTTGTATTAAATATTTATAACTATTATATAGAATATACAGATACAATTGAAAGTAACAATTGAGAGATGATTAAATAATTGATTCATTGGATCATTTTAATTATTAACTTATTTAATAATTTAATATGTGTTAATTAATTAAGTAAGAATTCTCTCAAATTTGTTTTCTATTTTATGATTTCTAAAATTCCTAGAATTTATATTTCTACGATTTCTATTGGTTTTGCTGTTTTCTAATTGCTGAAGAAAGACAAACTTGGATGCGGCAACAGAACAGCACTGTTCAAGATCTGCAGCAGCGGCAAAATGAAATGCATGCTACGCTGGCTAACATCCAACAACAGCTGCAGAAAACGCCGCGACTCGATCGTGTCACCTTCCAAGTCACGAACGACCTTCAATACTTGGAAAATTACAAAGACTCGAACAGCAATAGATTCTCAGGGTCGACCGGCGAGCCTACGTTCTCGGCTCCTTGTCACCCTCGGTACCAATGGTCTGGAAGGAGGGAGGCATCACATGGATCGAGATGTAATGAGCTCGCCGAAGAATATAACGCGATCAACGCTATCAAGCACCTTGGTCCAGCGCAAGGACATTGGTAAAACCGTGCGCCAATGGAAAATCCGATGGTGATCAATGAGATCACCATCAATGAGATCAGGAGATCAATGGTGCCAAAGGAAAAAGCGTGGAAGAATTTCTGCAGAGGATCGCGGAATGTCGTACATTGACGCCGCTCACGGACGAGGATGTGCTTAATACAATGACGGAGCTCCTCGACGGTGTAGCTCTACACTGGTACCGTCTAACCCGAAAAGACTGGACCACGTGGCAAGAATTCTGCTACGCAGCCCGGAGCTGCTACGGCGTCGATCGACGCTTCCAAGCTGAGCTGATTAGCGAAGCTCAGCGGCGCACACAGGCCAAACACGAACCTACACGTGAATACGTGTTTTGTTTGTTGACGATCCTAAATCGGTTCGAAGAACCATGATCGAACGACAAACAGCTCGCTCTTATCTAACGTAATCTACTCCCAGCGATACAGAAGCTAGTTCCGCGGGAGAAGATTACAAACGTAAATCGGCTAATCGAGCTCGCTCGAGAGGCCGAATGCGTCCTCAACGCGCAGCGCAACTACAAGCCACTTCCGTCACCCGAAGACTGCATAATGCCCCAAGTGGCTTTCCATGCGGCTGACACGTCTCGGACGCGATCGAAGTCAAAGATCGCGGCCGTGGACGTGAAGCCGCCCGACTTCAAAGATTTAGTGCGAGAAGTTTTGCAAGAGGCGGGCTTTAGAGCCATCTAACCTGATTTAGAGGCGCCAGGTGTCGCAGCACTTATCACGAATAGGAGCAGTCGCGACTCACGCCCGAGGTCGCCGCTTACACGACCGGAGCATCGACCTCACCTAAGTCGGAGAGGAAGCCATCCTTCCGGGGAAAGCTCGTACGCAAGCCCCTCAGCGACAAGAACAAAGGTTGGACAGCAGATCCTAATCTGCGGTTCTTATGCTGGGGTTGTAGTTGGCCAGGCCATACCTTACGCAGCTGTCCCGAATGTTCGGGAAATGCGAAAAACGTCGAGTAATTGAGGTCCAACTCGCCGCTACGCTCCGTGAGACCTCTGAAGATCAGTAGGCAGCTGCGAGGATACCGGGTGATGATGATTGCCCCCTCCTGTCTGTAAAGGAGGAGCATCACGACCGTGACTCCGCTGACTTAGCCACAAGTGTCGACCCCGATCGGTATTCACGTTGGTGGGTCCAGGTGGGCATAGGCGAGTTTCGTGCACTGCTCGATGCAGGCGCTGCTCGTACAGCTCTCAATCGGCCTGGAGATTGCATCTGTCCTCAGTCGTCTGGTTCGACCCTTTTCTGGATCTGGCGCTCGACTCGTCACGGGAAAAATTGAGCCGATAATAGGCCAGGTGGCCCTTCCGTTTCCTATTGCAGACGTTGAAATGGAGCTAGATGTAATCATAATTCCAGACTTGGAAAACGACTCTGCTCGCTGCAGACCTCTACCGCGCTTTCAATGCGGTCATCCACCCGCGCGATAACACCATGTCGATCGAGGCTGCTGCGGATTTCGTTCCGCTTCAACTCTGCACCGTCTTAGTAACCTCGACCGGATGCTGCCTCCGGCTGATCAGCCTCTGGGCTGCACGCATCGGACCGACCACGTGATCGATGTCGGCGATGCTAAGCCGATTAAGCAGCGTTACTATCCGGTCTCTTAGAAAATAGAGCTGGAGATGCATGTGCAAGTTCGCAAAATGCTTGATCAAGGGGTAATTTGCTGATCAACCAGCGAGTGGTCTAGCCCTGTCGTGATGGTTCGCAAAAGCGACGGGAGCTACCGATTCTGCGTGGACTATCGCAAATTGAATTCTGTGTCCAAGGTTAGCGCGTATCCGATCCCTTACATGGACGTAATTTTACGGAAATTGAGAAATGCGCGATACATTTCCACATTGGACCTCAACAGCACCTCAGGTCCCTCTTCGTGAGGAATCGCGACACCTCTCAGCTTTCACGGTCCCAGGTATGGGGTTATTCGAATGGACACGTATGCCATATGGTTTCTCTCTCCTATGCTAGTCGCACGATGCCTTGCTGTGCTATGGGCTGTGCGTAAGTTTTACCCGTACGTCGAAGGTTATCATTTTCAGGTGATAACCGATCATAGCAGCCTACATTGGCTGCACTCGTTGCGCAACCCGACGGGCAGGCTCGCCCGATGGGCCTTGGAATTACAGGGGTATGATTATCAAGTCATCCACCGGAAAGTTACCTTAAATTGCGTACCAAACGCCCTCTCTCGTTTGTACGAAGACGAGCAGTCCTGCGAAGTCGCCTCTCTCGGTGTGACCGATGTGCGGGAATCCTGGTATTTGCGCCTTCGTATTGGTGAACGATCCGACCGACCACCCATGGTGGAAAGTCGTTGGGCAATGACTATACTACTACTGTCCTGATGATGCTGTCGTAGATCTAGTTGATGGCCAGGATGCGTGGAAATTGGTCGTGCCTAAAGGAGAGCGCTCTACCGTTCTTCGTGAATGTCATGAGGAGCTCACAGCTGGCCATTTCGAATACCATAAGACGTACGATCGTATTGCACGATCATACTATTGGCCTTCACTGCACAAAGATGTGACATAGTTTGTCCGTGACTGCACTGTGTGCCAGCAATGTAAGGTACAGCAGACTGCACCAGCTGGCCTATTGTAACCGCCCGAACGACGGTGGTAGGTTACAGCGCTCGCGTGAAACCGCGAGTGTTCGCGTGAGTTCGCGAAATAGTACGCCTGAGCCGCGAGGGCGCTGGAAGCGCAACGATAGGTATGACGTTCGAAATGAACTTCACTTCCGCTTCTGATCTTCAGATAGTTCGACGTAGTTTTATCCGTCCCGCTTCAATATCGTTTTTCTCTTTTCGTTTTATATCGTTTCGAATCGAACAGTTTAACGTCGCCCTTGTAGCGTCCTTCGCGGTTGACGTGTTCCAAGTTTATATCTGTGTAAACTACGTGCGAGCCATCGGAGAAGTGGAGTAGACGCGGCGATATCCTCGCAGCAGCCCCGTACCATGAGAGTCCTACCTCGAGGAAGCGCACACGCGCTGCCGTCATGTAACGTTGCGAATAGCGACGCCATCAACAGCTAAGAACCGCAGCCACGCGCAACCGCGCGAGCGAAAAGCGAGAGCTAGTAGCGCGGCTGCCACGTCCTTGCCCGTCCGCGTAAGTGAGAGAGAGAGAGAGCGCCTCCAGCTGCTCTGATACCAGGCAGCACCAGCGAGCACCAGCGAGCTTCAGGCCAGCGACAGCATCGTCGTCGGCGACAAGTAGCTTTGTATTCTTTTATTGCATCAATTTATAAGTGTGTAAGCGTCCCATTGCGTGTTTCCCGTCCCGCGTATTTCATATGATAGCATATCCGTGTAAATAATTATTGTATGATATTTTCGCGAAACCCACAACTAATACATTTCATGTGTATTAGTCTACCTCTGTGAAATAGTGTCATGCATGAATAAATATTAATATTGTCAAAATCTCATCAAGTATACCGCGTGATTCATTTGCCGATCCCTGTCCCCCTTTTCAGCGGAGTTCTCCAGCAGCGGCGTGGAAGAGTCCACGCACACACACATGCAGATAACAGTAAGTAATAGCCCGAATCTGGGGTTATAATATATAACAATGGTGTACAAATTGGCCTAAATATGGATACATAATACAGCAGTTGCAAAAAAGTGTGCCCGGGAGGCCCGAGCCCGAACGAACCTCGGTAAGTACATACGTACAGAGTGGGAATACCGCACGGTAAAGCTCATCGCACTGGTGACACGCACGCACATGGTGAAAGAGAGATAATAGTGAGCGAATTGTCACTTACAAGTCGGTACGGACATCGTCTATCAAAGAGCATGCTGGTGAAAGCTGCTTCCAGAGGAAATATGAGTCGCCTTATTGAATGTGACCGTGTCTTCCTTGTTAACTTATACAAGGCGGTGAAGGGCATGAGAGGGTTCTGAGGAATTCCAAATTCCCATGTTCACAACGACGAGGCTAATAAACCGGTGAAGATGAGGCATAACACACACACATACACATTGGGTGTACAACTAAGATTCCAGAGTTTGTCAAAAAATGGTGTAACCAATTGATACCGGGCAGAAATGTCAGATCTCTCACGTGTTATATGTCTAGATTCGGTTCTCTCAACAACTTTGGAGCCTTATACTGAACAAATTCATAGCATGATTCGAGCCAAATAAACGTCATTCGCGGGAAGCGCTGCTTCTATTCTTTAATATCAGGAAGAGTGAGACGGGGGGCTATTGTTTGCTTTTGGAACCTTATGACTCAGAAAGTATTGGTGAAGCGACGTTCCGCAAGTGCTTAAAAAGGTCGCAAGATGTCGTTTGAAGTTGAAGACACGGATCAAAAGTTTTGAAGAGGAGAAATTAGATATTTTGCTAGATAAAAAACTGTGTCAGATTCAAGAACAACTTTCTGCATCATTGAGCGTTACACAAAAAGTAGTTTACATGCGCCTAGGTCTATAGTCTAGGAATGCCATCTCTATAGACTGATTCGTCAAGCTTCCCAAAATACCCATTTACAGCTTCGATTACTTCTTCATTATCCGCAAATTTCTTACCGCCAAACCATTTTTGACATTAGGAAACAGATAATAGTCACTCCGGGGTAGGTCTTGAGAGTAGGGGGGTGCGGCATCAATTCAAACTTCAGATCGTTGATTTTAGCCATCGCAACGATTGACCTGTGCGCTGGTGCGTTATCGTGATGAAACAAGATTTTTTTCTTGCCCAGATGAGGTCATTTAATTTTCACTTCGTGGCTCAAACGTTGCAATAAATCTACGTAGTATTGATCAGTGAAATTTTTACCCTTTTCAAGGTATTCAATGTATATAATACTTCTTGCATCCCAAAAAACAGTAGCCATAACCCTGTCCGCCTAAAAAATTGGTTTGGCCTTCTTTGGAGTTTTGCCTTCTTCGGTTCTCCTGGTCCAATCCACTGTTTAGACGGTTGTTTGATTTCAGGAGTGTAGTGGTGGATGTAAGTTCCGTCGACAGTTACGAATCGATGCAAAAATTCGCTTGGATTACGCTTATGCAACGCCAAATTGGCGGTAGAAATGTTTTTTCGAATCAGTTTTTGGTCGTCTGTTAGCAAAAGCGGCACGCATCTTGCACAGAGCTTTTCCACATACAAATGTTGCTGCAAAATATTTTATACAGGTTCATATGATATCTTACAGGTCTCAGCTATCTCACGCACTTTTGATATGCGGTCTTTCAGCACTATTTGATAGATTTTTTCGATCATATCTGGAGTTGTGAACTCAATGGGGCGTGCTGAGTGAAGCTCATCAGAGGTGCTCGCACGACCCTTTTTAATCTCGGAAACCCACTGTTGAACGGTTGAATATGATGGGGAGGATGTCCCCAGTGTTGAGTCCATCTCTTCTATAATTTTCTTCAGCGCTAACCCCTTTAAATAAAAGTATTTGCACGATTTTCCAGCTTTTCCATTTTTACGAAAAACACAGAGGCGTCTTGTTCAGTTTGCTTTCAAACCTAAACTAACATGGCGATCGAACTGAAACTATAGCTACAAACTATCTAAAAACGATACTATAGAACGCCATCTCAAGGTAGGCGGAGTGGCGCCATCTCTTGGTCAGGCCGGAAACTTATCAATCCACCCTCCTGCATATATATATATATATATATATATATATATATATATATATATATACGAGCACGAGGAGGGCAGACACAGCCATTGCAAAAAGTGTGCCCGGCTTGGCTAAGCGTCGAATCAATCCAGTGAGGGAGTGAGACGATCCGCAACGGGCGAAGCATCGCATGCACAAGGAAGCGGGAATGGCTAATGCGAGATGAAAACGCACGGGTTGAAAACAAGTTGAAAGTCTAATTTCGTAAAATATAGAAAGACTAGTACTCTAATGCACGAAGTCACGAGCGCAGGCCGAGGCCAGAGAGATCAACTGAACTTCCATTAACAATCAGTATCATGGTGTCGCCCGGCTCCACTCGCGACGGAAAGACGGCAATGGCAGACCCTCGGAATACAGCAGATGGCTCCCAAAGTCACCGAAGGAAGCGGTGTCCCCGCAGTTTTTAGCAACGGGATGGGATGGTCGATCCGCACTAGAGATGAGCCGGGTGTCAGATTCAGTCGAACTCGGTTACTCGGGTCACCCCCGCGGGAAGAGCTCGCGACTCTCACACGTGAAGGCGGCTACTCACGCCATCTAGGCGGTAGCCGAACACAATTTTATTTTTGCTTATCTAACTTTCGGCGTAGCACTGCGGAAACTTAACTAACTTGCGCACGATGCCTGCTCCACTCCTCTATGTTAGTGCTTCGGCCCGTAACATACTACAAACTAAATATACATAACAAGGAATATATATATATATATATATATATATATATATATATATACAGGCTACGGCGGAAGAGAAAGCGTCTGGACGTGGAATAGCAAATACTAGAGGTGCTTGCGATGCCCGTCACAATATATATATATATATATATGTGTGTGTGTGTGTGTGTGTGTGTGTACATGTATGTGTGTTCAATCTCATATAATTTTTATTTTCCCTACATTTAGAATATATTATTTTTTGAAAATATTATTTTATTTTATTTCCTATTGTTTGGAGCCAAAAGATGAGAGAAAATATGCTGTAATCTATTAACTCTCCGAAAATACGTGAGGGAGATAAGCATGCCATTGGGTAGAAACGTCAGTACCCCTGCCAGATACTGCACCTGAGATAGCATTTAGACACAGGCGCATCGTAACTCGGCGCGGCGAAGCCTTGCGGTATCTCATGAAAAAATTTTATTTTTCATGCTTGTTTAAACACCGTGCAGAGCCGTGCAGAGCCGCCTCACAGAAGGTCACAGCGCTGGCCTATCCCGTTGTTTTCATATAAATTATTTGATCTATTTCTCTTTTCTTTGTTTTTACATGAATGGCAACATAACATGACTTTTTTCAGAAGTTTATATTATTAATTAAATAATAGAAATAAATAAATATATATTTAGACTTAAGAATAAAATATTTTAGGATTATATCCAATTATTTCTAATTTAAGCAAAACAAAGTATTGAAATCAATTATTACATAGTTAAGTATATGTAAATAGGTATAAGTACCAATTCGTGTGATTTTCGAAATTATTACTTATTATTATTCAATAAAAAAGTTGCTTATGAAAATTGTGTTTATGCACTTACTTATTTAGAACGTGGAAATATGTGGAGTAGTATGGAAATAGAACTTAAAAATTATTTTGACATGTACATTTATATGTAATAGACTAATTAGGAAAACATTTTATTTATATAAATAAATACATTACATTGATTATATTGATAAATATATTACATTAAAGAGAAGTTTCAAATGATAAGGAATTCGAGTACACTATACTTTCCTTATTTTATACTATCGTAGAAAGTAATTTTAAAGAGATTTCAGAAATTATTGAAAGTTATATCTAATTTATTTATATTCTGAAATGTCATTTGTTTTCTGTGGCAAATAATATATTTTTTCTTAGTTGATTACGGAACGAATTCTAGATGTACTATTACTAGAAGGGTCATTAAATGAGATTTGGATAACCACATGTTTCAATTTTTTATTTATAATTTTGAGTAAAACAGATAATTTAGGTGTGTAGACGGAATCACATCCTGTCCAAGCCCAGCATCAGACCCAGACAGATTTGCGGCAAAGTTAGCGCCGAAATTTTTTGCACCCTGTCACTAAAAAGATCTACCCCGTAATCCTCGAAACAAGATATCTGAAGGATGGGAAGACAAATAGAGTCCAGACGTCAGACTTTTTATCATTTCAGAAATTTTATCATCCTAACACCTCCAATTCCATTTCAGGTTTGGCATTAACAACTGGCATAATAGAGATAGAGATAGAGAGAGGGCGAAGATTGCGGAGGTCAATACCCCAACGACGTGATAGCACCTAATGTCAAGTACGTCCGGGATTCTCGTCGCAGGCGCAGGTACTCCAGGAGCTCCAACAACCGGACATTCATCGTGTTCAGTCCGTACACAACGCAAGATGTCGTAGAAGAACTTGGAAGTGCGAAAAGTATAAAAACGGTCAGCCAAGCATATTTGTAGTTGATGGATATTGAGGCGTCTGCGTTAGAAGATCTTGGAAACCGAAATTCCCAGCCCCCCCACCCTTAACGTACAACCCGCACAACAGCAGTGCGATGATTACCCCCCCCCCCACTAATCCCTATCGTAAATATTGTTAATATCGTTAATGCCGTCGGGTAGAAGAGGCACAGGAGTGCGCTCATCCCGAAAGACGTAAAACTACCACAACATCGCTAGCACAGGAGCGTCTGGAACGACGTAAAACTAGCACAATAACATCAGATAACGAGATAGGAGAGAGCTATAAAGACGCGAATAAAGAAGATGAAAAGGTAGCTAAAGAAGAAGATACAAAGGCAGAAGAAGATAGAAGAGATGATAGAATAGATGGAGAAAAAGAAGAAAGAAAACAGAAAGATACGGACTGGATCTACAACTCGTTCACACAAAAATATGAGGACCTTAGCAATAAGATAGCTGTAGACGATGAGTCGAACAGCGACGACTCTCACAAAACAGGACCATCAGAGGCATCCTGTAGAAAAATAGTGGTGCATTAAAATCCACGAGATGCAATCCCCTACATGTCTGATAGGCAAATCAGGCCTATTTTCACCGTTTCAGCCAGGCCCTAATTTCTGCCGGAAACCCCACACCAACAGGTAGTCCGTAAAGGAGCCAGCTGCCCATTGTGTACGTGAATACAACAGAGGACGGCGAGGTCCGTCTGTATCGCGGCGACCGCTCGATCGCAACGCAAAAGATGGTTTAAATTCCAACGCACTCCAGACATATAAGATGGAGAATGGATTGATGTACCGTCCAAATATAAAACCGCCGGCGACGAAGAGACTGGCAGAAACAAAAAGATCCATCATACCATACCGCACACAAAAGAGCCCCCATCCAGCCATCCCACAAAATTCAACCCCTTCAAAATCCCAGCCTCCAAAAACCAGCATGAGACTACCCCCATCACGAGCGCTGACGAGTCACCTAACGAATGACAGGCGACGACCCATGCCGCCAGCTCAAAAAGAGCAATTCCGGCCCTGATGGCTCTAAAAGTAACACAATCCCCAACTTTGTACCCCCACATCCATCACCACCAGCAAGGCCACTACCAGGATTAGGTAGCATACCAAATAAATTAAAGAAGGCGACTGAAACCGTAACACCAACAACCGGTTGCTGGAATTGTGGAATAGAACATGAATTGTGGGGTCGAAACAAAAAATTCTGTTGTAGGTCTGGCTGAGCAACTCGTGACGTACGCATGTGCATGATCTGTAAGGAGAAATGAACCTCTGACATATCGTCTTGGGAAGGGGAGAGCGACTTCGGGGCATAGTCGGCCCGATACAACACGACAAGTCTCGAAACAAGGATCGGCAGAAAAGGGAGAGGTGCGTCTGACAGACAGAGGCCCCACTGTAGCTCATACGCTACAGGAAGTAGGTGTTGCAGGAAGTAGTGGTGACAGGCCAGCAGACGGTTAGGATTGTCTTGCCGGGCGCAAGTTTACAAACAGCCCCAAGAAAAAAAAGAGGTTGCACATGGCCCCAAGAGAAAAAAGTGACAGGTGGCCCCAGGAAAAAAAGTCAGTTACGAATGGCCCAGAAAAAAGGGTTACAAATGGCAGAAAGTAATTAATCAGAAATGGCTCTAGGAAATCCTTAAACTGCAAATGGCCCCAGAGAGAAAAAAACTTATTTACAAATAGTCCCAGGAACAAATTACAAATGGCCCAAGAAAAAGTTACAAATCAAACTATAAATGGCATGAGGAAATAAAACAGGTCCCCAGAATTCTCCCCCCCCCCCCGTCGCCTCCGTGATTTATCCCTACCGCGAAGAGAGCGATGCCACTTAAAGTCACGGGATGACCGGGAAACATAGAGATAGGATCAACCCCTTCGAAAAAAATACCGTGATGATGCAGGATCGGTGGGCAAGCACACAAGCAATAGAAGAGTGAGAAATGGCTCACAAGTACAGTAACTATAAAACACCACGAAAGTGGTAACTATATAACACCACGAAAAACTGGAATTATATCCAGCCAGCGGGACACCTACGACCGATGTAAAACACCAGCTTGTGTTCTAATAAATTCTATCTTTTATAACAAACAACAACCACTCTCGCGGACTTCGTTTTGTGTATCTGTCGAAAACTTTACAGCATTATATTTGAGCATTTCGGTCGGTGTGGTTTATTTTCTCGAGAAAAATCGTGGCAAGTTTCCAGCCAAATAAACATCATTTGCGGGAAGCACTGCTTCTATTCTTTAGTATGAGGAAAAGTGCCTATGAGGCGTATCGTTTGCTTGTGGAAACTTATGGGGTGGAATATATTGGTAATTTGTCGGTAAATTTGTTGGATGACGATCTGTGTCAGATTCAAGAAGAACTTGCTGCATCATTGGGCGTCACAAAATAAGCCGTTATATTACGTATAAAGCATTAGAAATCATAAAAGGATGCAAATTGTGGACTGTACGAATCGAAACTGAGAGACATTGAGCAGTGATTTTGCATGTTCGAAATGTTGCTACAACGTTATAATGATAAGTCATTTTTGCATCGTATTATTAGCATTGATCAAAAATGAATTTATTATGATAACCCCAAACGCAGAAAATCGTATATAAAACCAGGCAAGCCCTTTCACCCGACGAAGAAATAAAATATTCACGTAAATATTGTCATGCTCTGGATATAGAGGGATCAAAAAGGTGTCGTATACTACAAACTGCTACTGAGTGGTCTCTTCGACTTTGAATTTCAGATACAGGCGATCTACGCGGCCGCCATGGTAAGTATCATCACGTATTTATCTCCCCCACTCTCCCACGTCCGTGCGCGCGTCGCCGCCGCGGTGGCCCTCGGCCTGCACACGAGATAAGCGGCTCATGTGCTGTGAATTGTTGTTTTGGTGTTCTTTGCGTGCGATTGCAGTAAATCATCATTGCCATTTGGTTTTAATTTAGTGCATCGTTCTTTTTGAAAAAAAACCTTTTTTAGCTTCCGCAACGCGTACCGCGAATTTTATTCTGCTCCGAGCCACCCCTCTCTCTCACCAGATTATTTTCGAGGCTTCAGGCCAGCCGCACACATTTACTGGCATATATGGCCGTATTCGCTGTCCTCGTGCTCGAAGCGGACACGTATACCGTTATAATATATACATATCATTATTAAAAAAAAAGAAAGCATATTAAAAAATTATTAAAATCTTGGTGAATAGAACAAAGTGAGAAATGTTCTATACTCTTTTAATTCTATAAACCTTTCTATAAAGTATTTTAATATAATATCGTGTTAAAATTGTACAATATGTATAATTTTTTTCTTTTGAAATACTATAAGGTATTCTAGATATTCGGTCATAATAGAATTACTTGAAATCATGTTTTTGAGTTTACTTTACAAGAGCAAAGTCAATAGTAAATATAAGAAATGCATTAAAAAGGGACACTATATCCTACCGCGCAGGACAAATAGTCTTAATACATTTATAATACACAGCTGAGCGATTTTTAAGTGACGATTATATTTTGCGTTGCATAATATGCATACAAGAATTATACTATTTCAGGCAATTTTTCATTCGAATTTATATTTTGCTCGAACGTATATTACTAATATTTATATCTTTAATATATTGAATCTTGATATATGTAATATAAAGACATGAATCATGAAAATATTACTGTATAAATTAAAAATATATTCAAATAATTTAAAAAATCTGTTTACATAAAATATAGTAGCTATGATTCACAATGCCATTCAGAACAGTCGGTATAAGTACAATTTTTAATTTTAACAATGATTTTTTAATGAAAATTAAGTAAAATAATTATCTTACAAGTGGGAAGAATAGTGGTCATAAAGAAGTGTGAAAACTAACTGTGTTAAATGTATGTGTGAAATATGTGTGACGAGGCATAGCATTTCAAAGCATTTTTGTGTTCTAACCACATACACATGTAGTCAGTGGGCAGTCTTGAAATCCCGAAAGCAGGCCCACACTTTTTCTATTCTAGTCTATGCTTAGTATACTTACACTTTTTATGGAAACAATATACGTATAATTATTCGTAAAACATCTGAGTTTTACATTAATAATTTGTATATTCTCTACGTTTATCTTTTGTTATTCGTCAGATATTTTCTAGTATAAAAATCTCCTCATTTTATTATTAGACTCCACGATTTTGTAATAGAAAAAATGATTGTACATTTAGTTATCATAAATGATTTTTAAAGAAATTTAAGAAATAAATGGCTTATTCGGATGTCATTACTTAAATGATCATTTAAATACAGCAGATTTTGTTCGCTTATGAAAACAGAACATTCGTTTCACGTAATTCAATTTTTTATTTTAAAAGTATTTTGAACCGTTTAGAAGTATATTTTTAACAGTTCCACAACATATAGAAAGAAGCTGTGCTATTTTAACTTAGTAATCATTATTATTATCTTGAACGATGTATATAAGTGATTCAGCATACACTAAATATTATATTACAATAGATAATAGTTATATATATAGGATGTACAAGTAAGTTCCCAACGTTTTCTAAAATGTGAGGCTTTCTTGTAAAAGCATGTTCACATATGCTTTGTTCAAAGTATATGTTTGTCCTTCGTCCATCGGAAGCTATAAATTTCTCCCATCTTTCTGGAAATTTGAAATTTGTAATTTGTAAAAATTGTAGTCATATAGTGCCATGTTTGGACTATAAGACGGATGAGATAGAATTTCCGTTTCACTATTCTCGAAATAGTTTTTCACCGAAACCGCAACGTGTGGCCGAGTGTTAACATCATGAAAAATGACTCGTGCCTGATCTCATATTTTGGCCGATTTTCCTCTACTGCTCGCTTCAAACGATTAAGTTGGGTTCGATATAACGGTCCTTTTTATACCGCTGCAGTAACATTTCAGACAGACGGTTCGACGTCTCTTGGCTGCAATTCATATGGTACTCAGTTTTTAACATTTTAAATGAATCCGAATACTTTCAAACGCAGGAAAACGACTTGTAACAAGTTCTTCTTCAATCTGACATGAATCCTATTATGGATGAACAGATAGGGCCAGTCAATATAAATTCACAAGACCATCTTGGATTTATTTGCACAACATTCCCTACTATAACAAAAAGATCTTCTTTCTCACTTTCTCTTTTTCCTTCTCCCTCCTTTTTCTAATTACCGAAATTTGTATTTATCTATGCAAATTTCGGAATAGCATGTACAGATAAACTTATATTTACATGTTACTATATATATATTAGGTTGTCAAATATCTCCCTTCTGCTTTTTTGTCTTATGGATTTCGCGGCTATGTATAAAGCGCTACAGAGCTCGTATCTGGAAATAATATAATCATTTGAAAAGTCTTGACATAACGTACAAAACGACGCTATGCATGATTAGTTTGGATATTGCGTTCAAAAGTTATAGACGTTTAAACATGGAGTTTACTAACGCCGAATTTCGCGCTATTTTAAGTGCTCTGAGTCGTAGTCAGGTGCTACCGTGGTATGTCGATTTGAAAAAAGACTTTGAGAGTGACAAAGACGAGGTGCGGAGTGGAAGGCCAATTCAAGTCCGAACCGATACGAATGCGAAGCGCATCTGCGCCCTGGTTCATCAAGACTGGCACCTAACCATTCAAATGTTGGATGACAAATTGCATATTAACCGGGAAACAGTTAGAATAATTTTAACCAAAGATTTTACCATGAAAAATCTGTGTGTGAAGATGGTACCGAAGAACCTTTCAGATGAGCCAAAAACTCAATGAATGAATATCGATCGAGTTATTACTGGTAATGAAAGTTCGTTCTTTCAAAATGACCCCGAAACTAAACGATAAAGCCAACAGTGGCTGTCCCTTGGAGCACCAAGGCCAAAGCCTTCTACCACAATGTGCTCGAAAAATTAGGAAAAAGAGTGCTCAGAGTGCGTCCAGAGATCGCGAAGACTTGGGTTCTGCATCCTGACAACGCTTACTGTCACAATGCGTTCAGTGTCTCTCAGTTTTTGGCATCTAAATGCATCACAACGCTACTACAACCGCACATTTTACCGGAGATGTCAACCTGCAACTTTTTCCTAGTTCCTCATTTGAAAAAATTCGTCAAAGGTCGACATTTTGACTCCATTGACGACATCCAAGAATTTGTGACAAGGGTACTCGGAGAGGTTCCAAAAGAAGTGTTCTGGAATTGTTACGGAAACTCGCTGGAATAAGTGTATAGATGCGGGAAGGGACTAACTTGAAGGAGATCGAAGCGATGTACCTTAATTTTTAAATATACTCGATTTTTTAATTTTGTATTTTACTTAATTATCCGACTTATATGCATATAATATTTACTGTTGATATGTATATAGCTGACTTGCCTACAGCGCACTACCATACGTTTTGATATATATTTATGTGTTCTTTATTTCGTTTTTGTTTTAAAAATCTTGCAAAAAATGAGATGTCCCCAAATAAAAATTAGGTGATATATTTTAACCCGTACAATACGAATCCTGAAGTCTTTTTTTTGGAAATCGGGGTAGTACATTGTTGAAATCGGAATTAGTTAAACAAATAGAAAATAATTAAAATTTGATAACGAAACATCTTTTACTGAAAAAATAAATAGATTATTTTAAGTAAAACGTCTTCGAAGCATCATTCTCCTAAAATTCATATACAAATTTTATGACTTTTTGAATTACAAATTTTGCCATTTTTTGTAACATTAACTACATGTAAAAGAGCAACAAGTTTAAATTTTTAAAACATTCAAAATCTTACCTCTTAAGTAATCATTTTGAATGATTTAAAACTAAATTTTGTGAAAATAAATAATCGTTATTTAGCAATATACATTTGACCCTATTTTACGTCATTTTTTGACGCTTATTATTTCGTTCTGACACCATTATCTTATGTTATTTTTGTTCAGAATTCGTAATTATTTATCAAAATTAGTTTATTAATTAATTTTAATTGAAGATATTAATTTATTATATAATAACATACAAACAAATAAATATTGAAACGTAAATTTATATAAAGATTGAAAATAAATTCTATTATTTTTCTTAACAATATTAAATATTTTTTTTTTTATTTATTAAGCATTTGGAGCTACAAGGCCCATTTCAACTTACAAAAAAGAAGTTTTACATGTAGTTTTGATTCGCGAATTTTGCAAAGAATGACAGAATGAAAAAAGCCGTGTTATGCGCGTAATTATATATTTAATGGATATTGTTGGAAAAAATCAGGCATATATTAACAAGCAGTGCTTTCAGGTGCAAAAAGCAGGTTTTATGTCGAGCATGACAGGAAGGTATTGGTCTTCTGGAGATTATCTATAAATATCTTTCTATGATCAACATATAGCCTGAATTACCATAGATGATTAATATCCTCGCTAGGATACCTTTATACCAGGGGTATTTATACTAAATATTAATATGAATATAATTATTTATATACGTTTAATAACAATATCAACAAACTATATGCAATCTTATTAATATATTCCTGAATTGCTACTTTCGTTGGAACATAATGAAATTCATTTGATATTATTCTATTTTGACGGGAAATTAAATATGGTAAAGTAAATACGGCAATAAAAATAATTAATTAAGGATAAAATGTCCTTATCCGAAAAAAATTGCAAAATTTGTATTTCATAAAGTCTTTTTTGTTTAAAATAATCTATTTTTTCCGCAAAAAATTTTTCATTATCAAATTTTAATTCTCTTCGATTTGTTCTATCAGGTATGTGAATAAGTCTTTCCCGTTTTTTTTTTTTTTTTCAAATTTTGAGCCTTTATTGTGAAAAAATGGTTACAAACGAATTATTGAAAGTATTGGCCATCGCTAGCTACAACTTTTTCCCATCTTTCTGGCAACATACGAATCCCGTTGCGAAAAAATTCGACCGGTTTGGCCTCTATCCAGTCATCCACCCATTTTTTGGCTTCCTCGTAGGAATGGAAGTGCTGGTCAGCCAGGCCATGCGTCATCGATCTGAAGAGATGGTAATCAGACGGAGCAACGTCTGGACTATACGGCGGGTGGGGTAGGACTTCCCATTTGAGCATTTCTAAGTATGTTTTCACCGGCGGTGAAACATGTGGGCGAGCATTGGCATGTTGCAAAATAACTTTGTCGTGCCTGTCGGTGTATTGTGGCCGTTTTTCTCGCAGTACGCGGCTCAAACGCATCAATTGTCGTCGATAAACCTCGCCTGTGATCCTTTCATTCGGTTTCAGAAGCTCATAGTAAACCACACCTAGCTGGTCCCACCATATACAGAGCATGAGCTTGGCGCCATGAATATTTGGCTTGGCCGTCGATGATGATGCATGGCCGGGTAGTCCCCATGATTTTCTTGGCTTCGGATTATCGTAACGTATCCACTTTTCATCGCCAGTCACGATACGATGCAGAAAACCCTATCTTTTATGTCGCTGAAGCAGCGGTTCGCAAGTGAAAAAACGCCGTTCGACGTCTCTCAGCTTCAGTTCGTACGGCACCCAATTTCCTTGCTTTTGGATCATTCTCATGGCTTTCAAACGCTTGGAAATGGTTGTTCGGTCAACTCCCAATGCTTCAGCAAGTTCTTCTTGCGTTTGACAAGAATCTTCATCAAGCAAAGTCGACAATTCTCGATCTTCAAAGATTTGCGGCCGCCCGGAACGCTCCTTGTCTTCCACGTCGAAATCACCGCTTTTGAAGCGTCGAAACCATCCGCGAACACTTGAATCATCGATACAACCTTTTCCATAAGCCTCCTGAAGCAATCGATGCGTCTCGGCAGCAGATTTCTTCCAATTGAACCAATAAAGTGAAACTTCCCGGAAATGACGTCGACTCGGCTCAAATTTCGACATTTTCACGATATCAAAAATTTATGATGCGAAAAAATTTTAACTAATGTGTTAGTATGGAATTGTTGACATATGAATAAGCTTTGATTATGACATATGTAACCATTGAATACTCGCACAGTATTGGTGGCGCCATCTCTTACAAAAAAAGGGAAAGACTTATTCACACTCCTAATAATAATTGTGATTTAAACAATGTACTACCCGAATTTCCAAAAAAGACCTGCGGATGTCTATTGTACGGGTCAAAATATATAAGTGAATTTTTTATTTGTGGACATCTCATTTCATAAGGGAAGTACAGCTACCGCGAGAACTAAGCGAACAGCAGGATTTTTACTAGTCATGTACACACATATCAACAGTAAATATTATATGCATATATATATATATATATATATATATATATATAGATATATAGAATACGCGTTAGAATAATCTTTGAAAGAATATATTAATAAGCGCAGTCGCGCTCAGATGGCAAGTATGGGTACTACAGCCTTCGGACGACCGTGCTATATATACATTGATATTGGGTTTCGAGATTTTCAAATAATTATTGCGTCAATATTAAACCATTATATTACTTCTAATTAAGCTTAAAAAAAGATATTCCGTTATACTTCAATTTAAAATAAGTTTTATGTAAAAAAAATTTTATGATACTAAAGATATTAAGCAGTGAATTTTATTACCACCTTGTTCAACATCTTTCTAGTTATTTAATTTTGTCCATCCGGTAAATACTCACTAGATTTGCGTAATATCCGGCACTAATTAACTAAATCAAGTGGACCAATAGTGCATCGAAGGCGAGTTTCATATATATATATATATATATATATATATATATATATATATATATATATATATATATGTTGGATTGATTGGAGGATTAAAGAATAAATAAATAAGCAGAGTTTAATATACTGATCTAATAAGCGTCTTTATTATACGTCTAACTACTCGAACTGATCAAAGGGGTATACTTGACATATATATACATGCACACATCGTGTGCTTATCCATCACGGAGGGCGCTGCATATAACGCCTTAAATCTACAACATCTCGTTACAGCAAGCGCACTCCTCATTTGCATGAGTTCCAGACACACATCTTTATTTTCCTTTCACACAAGTTACATTCATACCTTATTAATTACATTTACATGATAAAGATAAACAATAATAACTACAAACTAATAAATTAATTGACTACAACAATATTGTAAAATAGCTTCTTTTCTTCTAGTATATGATTTTAATTTCTTTAAATGTATTTCAATATATTCATATATTTTTGATTGTGATCAATGTAGTTATTTTCTTAATGTATATATATATATATATATATATATATATATATATATGGCATTACTAGCATGAATGTATCAGTTTTCGGTGTCGCTCCAGTTACTTTCGCACTCATCTGAAAACATATAATATTTTAATCGTTTAATATTAACTTAGTTAGCCTACAATGTGGGTCCTGCCTGAGGCTTTTGGTAAATATATCCGCGAGTTGGTCTGAAGATTTGACCCTTTCTATATCGACTAGCTGTTTACTAACACACTCTTTAATGTAGTGTTCTTTCCTATCTGTCATGTGGCGCAAGCGGTTGCTACCATCGGTTTTCGCACACGCTCGAGCAGCTAAATTATCGCAGAATAGTTTAATAGGAAATAAATCTTACCTGAGTATGATTCTAATAGAATTGTGTAATGCTATGAGTTTCTGACAGGTATTGCTCATAGCAACGTATTCTGCCTGACATGTAGAGAACGCGACGTTTGGCTGTTTTAACATACCGCTACCTCGGTATGTTAAACCTAACTCTTTCGTACCTGAGAGGTACTGGAATAATCTTTTTACCATTCCACACTCATTTGCAGTCGGACTAATTTGATGTCGACTAAGAACATTCACTGTGTACGTGACATCTGGTTGAGTAGAATTTGCTAAATACAATAACGATCCTACGATCTCCCTATAGAACGTATTCGGGATGTTTTTATAGCTATCGCAGTCTTGTTCGCGATTTTTCCGTTTTTATCTGTAGCGTCGGTCACGGCCATGGGTGAGTTTACGTTCCTACCATTTATAAGCCCGAATCATGACTTGTCCTATAAATTTCTCCTGACTTAGTTTCAGAATTTTTCGGTTTCTATCTCTGTCTATCTTAATGCCTAAAAATTCTTTAGGAGAATCGAACTCCTTGATGTTAAATTCTTTTGACAAGTTACGTATTACCTGATCTAGTTCGTTTTCGTAATTTCCCATGACTAATACTTCGTCTACATACAACAAAACTACTACTATGCCTTGACCATTATTTTTAACAAATAGACACGGGTCCGTGTCATTATATTCAAAGCCTAATCTACTGATAACTTCGGTAAACTTCACGTTCCAGCGCTTCGGGCTGATTTTGAGTCCGTAAAGTGATTTTTCTAGTTTTAAGATATTTCTGTTTCCCTAACTCTATCTGTAGTCATTGCCTCTGGGAATTTCAAATAAATATTCTCTTCAATATCTCCGTATAGAAACGCAGTTTCTACGTCTAGCTGTTTGATTACTGAGAGGATTTTAAAGTCAGGATTAATTCGAGCTCTGGAAAGGTTCTAGCTCCGGGAGGAGTTTGTATGAAACAACTTCGGCGCAGTTGGTTCACCGGGCGAATTTTGCCTTTTGCAGGCCCTTTTATAATCAAAAAATAATCGGATAATTCCGTCGCCGCTCTTTTAATTTCGGACGAGGCGCCGAATTATGATAATTATATTAACAATAATAATAATTACAATAATAATCATAATAATCAATAATAATTATAATAATTATTGCTTTATATTTTGTTATTATTTGCAGCCGGTGTGCTGCGCACAGTAATAATATACATGTATACAAGTTTCAACATTTATATACATATATTTATATATTATGCGTACATTAAGTCGTTTGCATTAATCAATTTAATTAAATACAGCGGGTGCATTCGTTTTCGAACACCCGTTGTATATACTGGAATTCGCGCGTTCGCTACATTCGTTGCGGTTCAGGCTGTTTAGTGAAAGCGTACAGTAGTGTGCGTGCGGCACGTATTAGAGAGGATAACGGTCGCCGGCCTAATACATTCAACGCGCTCGCTCTTGCCGCGCGCAGTGTATTCCCTCTACGGCATACTCTGTACTTAACTTAGTGGCTAGAGAGAGAGACTAGATATCGCGTTCTCTCTCTACTTGTTCGAGTTTCGGCAGTTGCGACGACTATCTTCTCCAGTAGTCGTCGCGACCTTTGCCCGCTTTTCGGTATTTATTCTGTGTATACGCGAGTTTTAATTTTATAATTGTAGAAATAATATATTTAATATATTATGTCTAATGATGTTCGATATTATTTCTTGTGGCGTTTATACATCTAAGTCCGTGTATGTATGTAAAGTACATCCACCAAAATTAGATGTAACACCATCTTAAGCATTTTAATTTTAATGCGTGTAATAAATTCTCTGTTTCGAACGAAATTTGCGCGGCCATGTTTTTGGCCGTCGCAACTCTTTGTAATTAAGCATGTCTCGCACTGATCTACTTCTGTCAGATTTGACAGATCTGCTTGACTTAATAAGTTCACGCTTCGTTTAGCATATTCTAATAGATATTTACTCGAGACGTGGCCTAGTCTACGGTGCCACAACATCAATTTGCTAATCGTTTGTTTATTTTTATTTTCATGTTCGTTTATTAACTTTTGATATTCTAACTGTTCAGATTCCGGTATAGTATCTATTGAATTAATAACCCTATCGTTAATCGTTGTCAAGAGATCAGAGTCACTCTTGACATTTTCTTTCGTTTCAACAATCTCTGGTTCACTTGGTTTTGATTCCAATGTTTTCACTGCGCTACTCTTGCTTCTAGTTTTGTATCTATGTTCTATCGACGGTTTATCTACCTCATTTGCTTCGAAATCGTTTGATTTAACTTTAATATTAAAAATCCAAAATGGAGACGCGTATTTTCCTGAGAGAATCTTCCTCTTCGAACCTGGCTCTAGTATATCTATATTTAGATTTATTTTCTCTTTATTTAGATATATTTCAAGTCCCTGATCTACGAACTTCCTGAGTGATATTAGGTTTTTAGATAAGTTACGAGCATACAAAACATTATTTAAATTGAAGCTTCTACCGTCTTTAGCTACTATTTCTATATCTCCTCTTCCGTCTACATTTAAATCCGCGTTCTTATTCGCGCATTTAACCTTGCTTTTGAAATCTAGATTTAAACTATTAAAACTTATTTGACTATTACATAAATACTCTGTGGCTCTAAAGTCCGCTATAACTTTGAGTACATTATTTTTGCGAATTTTTCGCAAGTCACTTCTATCAAAATAATGAAAATATGAATATATATTATTCTTACCGTTTTGTTGTTGCTCTTCATGAATAGTCGACAAACTGAAGGGATTCTTTAGAATCCCACCCTTTCTAACTTCCGATTGCTTTGCTGGGGATTTACCCCTCTTTTGCTGAACGCGAGCGTTCATACCATGGCTCTGCACTTGTCTCTTTTCTTTCTGTTCAAATGGGTTTTCTCTTTTGTTACGACAGTCTCTAGCCACATGAGAACCCGGCTTTCGGCACTTGTAACAAAAGATTTGCCCTGGCGTGGGGCAATAAGCACTTATGTGCCCATTCTGTCCACAGGTGAAACACCTTCTCGGTTTGTTTCCATCACGTCTCTTTCTATTATCATTCTCGCGTCTCTCAAATGATCTCCTCCGTGTAAAGGCCAGAGGTGACCGTTTGTTCAAAGCGCTCAGAGAACTTACTGGCGTGTCTCGTACTGGTCTTGCTGCTTCGACCTGTAAGATCAAGTGTTTCAGCTATTCTAGCTGCATTTCAACTCCCATAGTACCAACATATAAGCAATCAGCCAAGACAGTCGCTTGTTTGATTTCGCTTCGCACACTCACACAATTGCTAGGAAAGACGCACGCTTAGCGTGCTCTTAATTGCCTGATCCGCTTAGCAACGTAAGAGCATGAGGCAGAATCGGCGCGGAAGCACGCGCAGCATCGGTATAATCGCATACATGGATCTAACTATACTGCACGCGCTGCATCATTATGAACTGCGCTACATTTAATCTAAATTTACTTTAGACGCGCATAATCATCACTTCAATTCCAAAATTCTATTTCATATTGATAATTACATATAATAAAATTATTGTTTCAAGTCGCGTGGAATCTAGTCGGATTTCGACAAGCGTAAAACCAGTGCTTAGCACTGGGCGTAAGCCAGAATTTCCGAACGAAAGATTCGGTGGTGATTTTAGAATGGTCGGACACGATTCGCCTCTGCTCTGGCTGCTAAGCATTGCACCTACTCGCGCGCGCGGAGCTCTCTCCCCTTCCCTCACTATACGGGAGCAGTACAGTCTCTCGCCTCGCGCTCTCATTGGCTTGCGCCCCATTCGACGCGACGCGCACGCGCTGCTCATTTCTCTCTAGACTTCGTACGGTGCGAATGGATCTCTCAACACGTAGGTCGCCGCGGTACGGTCCTCTCTCGCTCGCTCAATCGGACCTCTTTCTCTCTCTCTCTCTCTCAGGCGCGCCCCACTCTTCCGACGCGCCTCTCTCTCTCTCTCTCTCGCGTAGTACACGGATGCAGTCCGACGCGCGCATGTTAGTGCACACACACACACTCTTCGCTTCGCTCTCACGCATTCGCTTAGTTTTCTGTTAAGCGAGTATACATTTACTGTATACCCGCGAGCACTAACGCTATCGTTTAGCATGCAAGCTGTCTATTCGTACACACACACATGTATATGTGTGTGCGCATTACTTACTAACTCTCACATTCAATTTCATGTATTAAGATAAAGACACTCTCATATATATATATATATATATATATATATATATATATATATATATAAATAGCGGCATTCATATATATATATGTGTTTGATCTCTTTTGCACTTTAATTATTTAATTTGTTTAAAATCATTGTTCAAACATTTACTCTCAATTGTTACATGCTATTAGTTTATTCAAACTTAATATATAAATCTGTATGTATATATATCATTATTTCTATCTCTCTCTCTCTCTTATATTATATATATATATATATATATATATATATATATACGTGTATATATACATATATATTTATATATGTATATTTATAATTATTATTAAATTATTGCAAACGTTATATATATATTAGTATATATATGCGTATAACTCTATCTCTCTCTCTCACTATATATTAGTAAGTATATATATATGTAACTATCTATCTATCTCTCTCTCTCTCTCTCACTCGCGCGCGCGCACATGTATACCACGCACAGCTGTCAGTTTAGACCTCTCACTCACTCTTGCCCGCGCTCGTACCTCCGCTCATCCTTTTCGTGTTTTTCGTGTTTTTTCGCGGTATTTTCTGCCACGCGCGTGTTCTTATTCCTCGAACTACCACCTCTTCTTTAACGGTTTTCTAAATGCGTTTTCACTTTTTCGATGTCTACGAAATGTTTTTGATTTTATGTTCAACGGTTTTTAGATTTCAACGAATTTCAGCGCGCCATCCCTTTTTCACGTGATCATAGTTGAAATTTATAATTGCGCGATTTTATACAATTTTGTTCTCATAAAATTCGCGCGCTTTTAGATTTCGCTTTTTTTTCTTTTCTTTGTACTTTTAATATTTTAAATTGCGCGTTTTCTTTAATCTAATTCTTTCTTATCTTCTTCTTAATTTTACTTTTAACTATTACTTTTCTACTAAGCTAATTTTGACTTTTCAAACATTAACACCTTCAATTTTGTTACTTTCAACGTTCTATATTTTAACATTTCTGAATCTAATCTTTAACTTTTTTTTACTTCTCTTATTCTAGAATTTTATACTTTTCACATTTTTTAAATCTAAGTGTTTTATAATATTTCTAATTTTCTACTTTTAATCATTATCAATTTTAATTTAACATTCATCACTTTCAATTTTACATCTAATTATTTAAGTTTCTAATTTACTCTTTTCTGATTGATATTTCAATTCACAAAGCTTTACTGTCTCTATATATGTACTTTTTATTTTCATTTCAATTTTTCACGTTGTACTTTGTCTCGACTTTTAGATTTGAAAATTGTCTCGTACATCTATGTTAGTTATATATAATTATAATTTTTGTATTTACCTCGTTTTGCGACTTGGGTGTTTGATCCTTGACTCATCTTTTATTATTTTGATTTTAATGAAAGTATAATCAATATCGAACTCTCTAGGTCTCTTTGTCTTTATGATCTTATCTCAAAGCTTAATCGCAAAGCGTATCTCTATTATTTCACAAGATAACACAAACAAGCCTTAGCGCGCACTGAATTTCCGTTTACACTTCACTATTCTCAAAGTTAACGCTTATTCAATAAGCTCTTCCAAACCTCGAATCTCAGAACAAAGGGTCACGATCACGTGGTATTAACTAATCTAGAGTTTACTAAATCTCTATTAATTTTAATTAATTAATAATAAAACTTCGCGCATTGGAAGCTGCGAGGCCCAATAACCTGTTGGATTGATTGGAGGATTAAAGAATAAATAAATAAGCAGAGTTTAATATACTGGTCTAATAATCGTCTTTATTATACCTAACTACTCGAAGTGATCAAAGGGGAATGCTTGACCGCGAGGCTGCGTGCAGCGGCCGAGCGGCGCATACTCATACATATACACATGCACACATCGTGTGCTTAGCTATCACGGAGGGCGCTACGCATAACGCCTTAAATCTATCTATATATATATATGTATATATATATATATATATATATATATATATATATATTCGAACGAGTCACAAGGCGCCCGCGCCGACTTGTCCAGAGAAAAAAAAGACGACGCGCGCGCCATCCCACGAAGAGAACCTTAGGGCGCTCGCGCCTTGTGCTCGAGACTATCCCGATCCCCTTACCTCCCCGCTCCACGAGTCATAGGGACTCGTCTGCTGATGGGACGGCGAGGGTAGGCCCGAACCTATGCCACCGCATGGACTGGGTGCCGAGAAGCACTCACGCCAGAAAAAAAAGCGAACAGCACATTTTTTTCCTTTATTTCATAAATAATAAGGACAATTGAATAAAGATAAAGAGCAAATATAAACGAAATAAATGAAAGAAAAAGTTAAATGATGATAGAGTGAGTGATAAGAAACAGTAAAACAAATTGTGAAAAAAAAGGAACAATAAGTACTTGTTAACCTAACTTTTTTATCATTACCTTAATTATTAATTATATTACTGAATTATTGCAATGATGAATAAAATAAAAAAATTTTGCACTGTGTTAAATTCTGCAATCATAATACTAAAGGAAGAAGAAAAAAATATTAAATAAATAAATTAGTGAACCTAAACTAATTCTATTAAATAAGAATGATCAAGTGGCAGTGAAAAAAAAACAATATGAACAGCAGTTGTGAATAAGAGTAAAAGAGAATAATTAAATTGAATGAATCTAAAGTAGCACGAACAAACTAATAATAATGATGATGAAGTTAAAGAATCAATAAAAACAAAAAAAAATAAATAACTAAACTTGTGACTCATATGAATACTAATAGGAATAATCAGTGAACCTGAAACAACTATAATAAATAAATAATAATAAAAATTTTCTTGTGTGAATCAATACAAGTAATCTGGAAGTTGCAAGTGTAAATAATTGCAATATTAAATTAAGCGAAGTAATCAATCATAATAGTGTCAATAGATAAGAAATTAATGAAACAAAGGGAAATCTAAACCTATTAAAACAAAGATGGTAAATCCAGAAAGTTGTAGATAAAATAATAAATAGGAAAGTACAAAATGATAGAGACTATGGGTATATTTATTCTCCATGAATTAACTTTGAACCTGGAGAATTGCGCAGACAAGAGATTCGAATTAAGATTATTGGTTTAAAATATTAGACGCAAACAATTCAAGAGTTGTTTCTTTGATCAAACTCAAAATCACTTTACGAATGAGAAAAAATTTTTCATTAAGATTTGGACTTGGATCTTTAGTATATATATATTTTTTAATTAATAAATATTTTTTAATTGGTCTTACAGTCCAATCAAATTAATCGAAAACAATACGTAACAACATCAATACACATCTACATTAACATTAATACATTAATACATAACAATAATAAAAACAAAATTTAAAATTAAAATTAAAAATTAAATTAAAAATTATAATGACAGTCAGACTGTCATTATCTACAATCACCCCCGTAGACTAATCTGAAAATAAAATATTAGCTGAAAAAATTTTTTGTTAGTAAAGTGCAGTCTGACTGTCCCCACCACCCTTACCTAATTGAAGACGCAGTCCAACGTTTCGAGCTCGCTACGGCTCCTCATCACAGACTAAACTAAACCTTATATTCTAATCTATATATACCATATCCCTACTACCAAATTTAGTAAATTAAATATAAAATCCCCCTTTACAAAAATGTTCAAAACCAGTCAATTTAATAAGGAATGATAAATGTTATCTAAGTTACTAGACCGTAACATTAAATTCACATTATTTTAATTCTTGGAATTGTGAATACTGTCAAGACTCTCCCTTTTATGCTGATTATTAATACCATGCTCCAAAATATCCATATTCACAAAATAAAAAAAAATGCAAAAACTTTAAACAATGCTCTTTTAAACCGGAAGTAATATGTGAGCTACGCAAACTATATTTATGTTCTCCTTTATCTTCTTATTAATTCTCTTTTTTAAATATCTACCTGTTTGTCCAATATCGAATTTATTACAATCCATACAATTAATCTTATAAACAACTCCTGATTTTAAACGTAAATCATCCCTATCTTTGCAATTATTTATCAACCTACTCAAATTATTTTTAACGACAATTTTAAATTTAAAAATTTAATTAAAAAAAAAAATTATTTAAATTATAAAAAAATTTTAAACATAAATCATCCCTATCTTTGCAATTATTAATCAACCTACTGCAATTATTTTTAACGAAAATTGTTTTTAACGAAATTACTCAAACTATTTTTAAAGAAAATTTGAATGTTATATTTTCGAAAATTTTTTTTAATTCTTTCAGATAAGCCTCTAATATATGTTAAGACAATAATTTTGCCTCTGTTAACATCAACTCGTGCATTATGTCTATTTTTGGTATTATAAATGTCAAACAATTTCTCAGCAATGAATCTATTAATAAATTCAATAGGATAGCCATTATTAATGAAAGTTTCTCTTACCATCTGTAAATTATTTTGTCTAAAATCTTTATGTGACAATTTTATTGCTCTGTCAATGACACCCTTCAATACTCCAATTTTGTTTCTGATTTGGTGGTGTGAATTAAAATCTAAAAACCTACCTGACCAAGTAGGCTTTCTGTACCAATTAAGTTTCACCTTATTATTACTACATCTAATGACATTAATGTCCAAAAATCTCAACTGACTATTAACCTCAACCTCCCTTGTAAATTTAATTCTGTCATCTACAGAATTAAAAACATCCACCATTTCATCCACAAAAACTTCTGGAACAATTGGAAAGATATCATCAATATATCTCTTAAATATCATTGGTTCAAAAAGCAAATTTGAAAAGGCTATACATTCTAATTTTTCCAAAACTACATTAGCTATAACCGGTGATAAAGGTGACCTCATTGCACATCCGTATCTTTGTTCATAAAATTTATTATCAAATGAAAAAATTGTGGTATTAAAAACTATATTATATTTTATTATATTATATTATATTTTTTTTGTTACGGTGTACAGTGGATTATTTCAATTACATTTATGAAAGATACAAAAAAAAAATCTGGAATACCGCCATTTGAAGATTTATGCTCTGTAGCAAAAATAAGCACTTTTAGTTAATTATTATGGATATTACATTCATGGAAGATCAGTTCATGGATATGCAGATACAGTTTTAGAAACTTTAATTAATGACAAAAAAAAGAAAAAAAACAATCGTTGTACTCATGGAGGCTTAATCCCTGGATCAACGAATCAAGCCTTTATTGTGTCATGATCTTCATGATTTAAAGAAAATTATAACAAACTTCAGATTAGAAGATGCAAATAAAGCTGATTCCAAAGAAGAAATATTTTAGAACCAATTAATAAAAAAAAAGAGACTTTAATTGACGAACGACTGTTGATGTTAATTTTGAGCATTGTCTATTTCAATTAAGAACAAATTGGAATTTTTTTCTTTATTCAATTATAAATTATGACTTAATTTATATTAATGTCAAAAAAAAAGAAGAAATTATTAAATTATTTTTATTATTAATTTATTTGACTAATCTGTTTAAATAACACATTTATAATTTAAATAAAAATCATTTTTAAAGATTGTTCCTAAATAATTTTCTTATTTTAATGTAGCTTTCAACAATCAAAAAAAATTTTTTTTTAATTTATGGAAATATAAAAATAGATAAATTGCACAAAATCAATCAAATATTACAATTATAAGATTGTAATTGATAAGTATTGGTACATAGTTATAGCAAGCTGATTTAGATTGTATCTCATCATTGTAAATATTGTAACAATAACCCCGACTATTATATACTTAACATACTTAGAAATAATTATATCGGATAGTTATTAACTCTATGCGTTTATAGTGTACTGAAGTTTATTGTAATTTATTTATATATTTATGACTTATAAGTGCAAGAATATGACTTACATCAGGAAATCACGAATTTGTAAACGAAACTATTACAAAAATCAGAGATCCTTGATCATAAATACTGATAAATGTACTGATTATTGTATAATGCAGATATCCTGAAAAAGAAAAATTGAAAGAGGATGAAAGAGGATTGAAATTGAAATGACATAGAAAAGGATATTTCTAAGTTACTTTTCGTATTATTTCTTATTTACTCATGTTAAGAAGTATTATTATCTTTTTTTAGCCAATTCCATTCAATATTATAAGTCCATATAAATTGATCATCATTTATTATTTCAACACTGCTAAAGAATAACCAACTGTTTTGTTTAATTAAATTTGAGTTATAAAATTTTATTACAGATAAATGTTAAAGGAAAATTAAGAAAGATAAGCAACGTTGGGTAAGATTAATATTATATTAGTACAAATGCAGGAAAAATGTTAATTATGAGAAGAAATTTATTACAATTATAATAAACTATGGACGCGATTCCTGTAAATAACAAGAACAATAGTAAATAAAAGAACGCTCTGAAAAAATATTATTAAAGATCTAAAATTTTCTGCTACTGTTTGCAAAATTCTCCCATCGATCATATGTAAAATGTAAAGATTTAAGAAAATTGTTATAAATAATGGTTGGGTACGTCCAGATCGCATTCGGCCATCGTCGGCCGCCGCAGTATCTTTCCCACTCCTTAACCCGTCCTTCTTCCCCGGCGAACGCGAGATGCGCGGGACTCCGCTGTCGGCCAACGAGAAGAGAGGAGAAGAGCGGTAGATAGAGAAGTCAAACCGAGAAGGAGGTGAGCTTCGAAAGAGAGGGGGATAGCAGGAAGAGGTGAAAGAGAAAGAGATAAAGGGGAGAAGAAAGGAAAAAGATAGTCCGGAGAGCGACGCGGTTGTCGGATCGAGGGAGACGTCGGCAACGGCGAAGAGCGGGTATGGTCTCGCAACAACAATGGGCTCGCGGTCGGCATTCGGCTCGAACGACGCACCTGCTGCCATCCAAGGCCCGTCATCAGCATCTCCGGAGTCTACGCAGTGAGTGCGTATCGCGCGGCGACGAGCTCTGCGGCGATGCTCCGCACCTCCCGCGTGTGACGTGATAACCCGGCTCCTTCCTTCCCGTCTCCTTGACACCTCCCCCCCCCGGGCGAGCGCGTCGTGTCGCGGAATACCGTCGGGACGCGCCGGGTATGCGAACTGCGGTAGAATAATTACTTAGTCGGGGTTATTGAGTGTAACTGCGGAAATTTATGCATCAAATAAATTCTGTTCTTTAGAAAAATTTTGGTCGTAGAGCGAAACATCTTTCTTTCCTAAATTCCCCGTTTCAGGCTGGCGGGACCTCCTCAGAGATACACAGATGAGTAGGATAAGAAAAGTTGTGTGCGCAAATAAATAGATAAGGAAATATCTAATAAAAATTTCGTGACATCACAAATATGTGGGATCCGGCCGGTCTGAAACGGGAAATTGAATTTGTCGCCACGTGGCGCGGCCATCTTGGCCACGTGTCGGTATACGACTGCATGCAGCGGAAACGACTGTTGCCGCGAGAGTTCGTGCGAGTGGATATACGTGACGTTGTCCACTTGTTACTAAAATCTTTCTTGGATTTACGATTCCTAATTTCAGATTATTAAAAATTTATTTTTTATTTATTAAAATAATATAGCTAAGATTCAGTTATCATAAATTAGTATACAAATGAATTAAAAATTTTCTTTACAGTATAACTAAATAGGAAGACTTGAGAAATAAGTTTCCACCTAATCATTATAATTAATAACCATTTATTTACAGGTTCATTAAAAAGTTATTGCTAATGGAAAAAAAAACAAAAAAAATTTACTTCGGAAACCATGATTATGTATAAATTTATTTAGAATTCGCACTGATGTACGTTCTGTTCATTCCTTGCAAAACTGTGCTGTACGGATTTTGAATTGAAGTTTTGGTATGAATCTTAATGCAGATAATTACTGAGAGCAGTACTCTTGTCAATGTGTGAGAACGTGAGTGGCAGCAAATTTACAATTGAAGTGCGTGAAAGATAATTGAAGGTAATTGGTGTTAGTTGCAGAGGAGATATAGCAAGGTAAATTTAGACATTATTAACTTTTTATGAATTGAATTTTTTCTTATACTTAATATGATGAAACTTATTTCAAAAAATTTATTTCAACAAAAGGTATTTAAAAAAAATTGTTTTCTTTTACTATTTCAAAAAAAAAAAAACAATGCTTATTAACATTAAATTAAACTGATAAATTATTTTATAAGGGCTTGGTTAGCAACAAACAAATTTATTTTGGATAGGCCTGATGTAAGAGTTTGTAAATGAGTTTTACTTAAATTAAAAATTTTTTTTTACTTAGATAAATAGCCAGTTCTTTTACTTAAAATTAAACAAATAAATTTAGACCAACTCATACAAAGAGGAGGAGTATCTCTAAAATTTGTTGATTCTTCTGTTACTTATTTGTGTTTTGAGATTCTTTTTTTTCCATTTATTATCTGATGGAAAGCATCGAGGGCTATTCCATCTTCAAATTTAAATTATAAATTCACAACAAATTCCTCTAAATTTTAAACTACTTAATGCAAATAGTTACAACTTAATCGGAAATTTAATTTCAGAAATAACTGGAAGCTATTAAAAAGTTACCAATGCTCTTATTATATTAATTTGTCATCATATGTGTAAACACATGCATCAATCAAGATATTATACTTATATTTTATTTTCTCATATTGCAAAGCGACATTAAAGTTATACTTAGTATACTAGCTCAAAGAAGCACTAATATATTCAATTACAGAATGATATAGTAAAATAATTCCACCTCACTCATGGATTTTCTCATTTTTGACAGGAGTGCAAACCTTTCTGTTATTATGGGAAAAATATCTTAGTTTATCTCCATTATCGAAATTTATCTTTGAAGCAGTGAGATTATTAATGTGATATTTAATTTTGGGGATTTGATTAGATTAATCTTTTTTTTTGACTAAGTAAGTTATAGTAGCATTCTCATGACTACTCAAACATAATGAAATTCTGAGAGCACAAATTAATTAAGATACGTTTACGAATTTATATTTGTATACTGAGATACTTATTCTTTTAGTTTTTATGGTACAGCAAATTTTTTTGCGGTATTCGAAATTAATGTTCAAATTTCAAATTTAAATTTTTTAACGTAAGAATTCCTGTACTCCTAAAGTTAGGAAACCTGCTAATGGATAACTAAATTGAGATGAGGATATAGAAATTAATTTTTTTTTCTCCTTATACATGTTTGCATTTATTTTTTTTCCTTCAAAGAGGTAGTCAACTTAAATCTATTAAATTTAGTACTGTTGATTATAGATTATTTTTGTTTTATATAAAAACTATAAGATATGCTGAATATCTTTGATGATTGGAATATAAATATTAAATTTAAAAATTTTTTTTATTTATAATATACTATTAAACATTTAAAGATTATACATTTAAACTTAACCTACTCAGGTTTTTCAAGGGTTTTTCAGGTTTTTCCTTGCATTTCAACGTTATTCATGTGTAATTTCGAAGTAAAACAATTAGGCTTATTTAAAATCACTGTCTCGTGTAAATTTTACAAATTTTAAATAATATTTATATGCATCCAGTGAACCAATTGGAAGGCTGGTAAAATAATTGGAGCATAAATTATACAAATATTAAATACGTGGTATCAATATTTTTTTGTTATTAACTCTAGAATCGCGAATGACCGTAGTTATAATTTCTGGGAACTGAAAAAAAGAAGGGGGAAAATAAATTTATTTTGATTAAACGAAATTTACAGGATAGAGTAGATACGTACAATTTATGCTAATTTATAGAGGCAAAGATTTCCAAATTTAGAATACGTAATTTATCTTGAACTTATTACCTGTAAATACGTAAGTCCAGAATTACATTTTTTTCCTTAGTATGAATTCATATTTAAGCGCACAGATATTATGCGACAAAATAATAAAATTTATATCGTAGCTCAATAAATAGTAAATCTTATTACGCGTGTCGCCCGTACTTGCGTTGGAGGGCTGAGATTTCCGATAGAGAAATTTGAAATCTATTTGACGGGGTTCAGCATTGGTCGCCCGAGGGCCTTACATCCTACAGTTGGACCTGTAGAGATCGACCGCCCTCAGGGGTGCCCGAATCGAGAGACGAACCTGGGGTATGGGAGCTCTAACCCTAATTGTCGGGTTGACGTTTGCAATTATTGATGTTGGTTATATGCTATAAAGGTTTGCTATGAATTGATTTGACTTATTGATAAATGTCTCACATTACATGTGTCTATATATTTTGCGTGTGCCGATCGAATAATCCCGATCGCTTGCCAGCCACCCCGCGTTGTTTTCCGTTTCAGGAAGATGAAGCAGTAATCAACCTGAAATTTTACGATCGGGTGGAGTTTGCAAAGATTTTGAATCAGAGTACAGAAGAGATCGGATTACGTAAACGAGATAGTATCGACGGTATTGCAAAGTCAGTATTGGAACTTTGCTCGTTGAATTTTTTTTTGTTCTTCTCTCACTTGATCCCTTTTAGAGACAAAAGGGTTAAGGCAATCGCCAGATTAATTTGAAATTGATATTATATATAATTGGAGTTAAATTGTTGTTTAGCGATCCCGCTGGCACGCGATTCGGGCCCATACCCGTTTACCTCCCATAAGCGTGCACCTTCATTTTTGTCCGATATCCCGCCTCCGTTTGACGATTCCGGACGAGCAGATCGCGTTTCAAACGGGATAATTGTGCCGAGGAGCGAATAGACGAGGTTGAAAGTTTTTAGAAGTGATCATGGCGTCCGCGAAGAGCGATTCGAGTAACGCGGCTTTGAAGCTGATTCTGGACCAGTACGGTGGGGCCTGGGCGATGTATGACTGGATTCGTCGCCTGGACAACGGCTAGCTGAAGGCCATCTTAGATGGGAGATCTATCTTCGTTAGATGCGAGCACGGACGGCGACCGTTGTACGCTACGCATGTCATCATTTTGGGTATGGACTTTTGCCAGATTTGGGAGGTTGAAGCCCGTCTAGGACCTGGACAGTGGCGTATATAAGGCGGTCGATAGAGAGAGTTTAGCCGTACGGGAAAAGAGGCGGAGAAGGAAGAGTTAGACATATATGCCGAATGCGTGGGTATCGTCGAAGCCTGCGAGGACGAAAGGACCTTAATCGAGGACCTCGTGAGTAGGCTGTTGCCCGAGGCCGCTGAAGAATTGGGATCGACTACCTCCACCGAGCATAGAATGGAGATATAGGACGCAGCTCCAGTCAAGCACCGGCCGAGACGCATGTCACCGATGATGATGCCAGTATCGCAGGACGAGGTGAAGAAGGTGTTCGAGAAAGGAGTAATCGACCGCTCGGCCAGTGAATACAGTAGCACGCCTGTTATAGTGAAAAAGTCCGACGGTTCGTTCCGTTTCTGTGTGGACTACAGAGACCTGAACAATGTCACCTTCAAGAACGCCTATCCGGTACGTAGTATAGACTCTATCTTGGATAAGCTGCGTAAGGCCAGATACTCATCGAAGGTAGATCTAAAGGAAGCGTACTTCCAGATACCAATGGACGCCAAGAGTAGGAAGTTCACGGCCTTCGCAGTACTCGGATTAGGTCTCTGGTAGTTCACCAGAATGCCATTTGGCCTAACGAATGCCCCCATGACCTTCCAGCAGCTCATCGACCAGCTGTTCGGACCAGAGTACGATCCTAACGTATTTCCATACCTGGACGACATTATCGTGGCGACGGACGCATTTGAGGACCATATGTTCTGGCAAGAACCCGTGTTGGAACGACTGAGAGGTGCAGGACTATCCGTAAATAGGAAGAAATGCGAGTTTTGCTGTTCTCAAGTGGCGTACCTCGGTTTCCTGTTGGGCCGTGAAAGTCTCCGACCGGACTCGGCGAAAGTACGACCATTGCTAGAGTACCCAGTTCCGAGGACCGTGAAGTAACTACGTCGGTTCCTAGGAATGGTTGACTGGTACTCGAGGTTCATTGATAAAGATTCGGAATTGAAGATCCCGTTAGTTAAGGTTTTATGGAAGGGCCAAGTATGGACCTGGGACGCAGATCAGGAAGAGGCGTTCAACAAACTGAAGGCGTCATTGACGACCGCGCCAGTACTCGCACGGCCGGACTTTTCGAAGCGCTTTTCGGTACAGTGCGGTGCGAGCCATTACGCGATAGGGGCAGTACTGACGCAAGAGGAAGAGGATGGCGAGCACCCGATAGTATACGGGAAGTACGTGTTGACTGCGGCGAAGCGCAATTACACGACCTCAGAAAAAGAGTGCTTAGCGTTGTTGTGGTCAATAAAGAAGCTGAGACCATACCTGGAGGGCTATAAGTTCACGGAAATAACGGACCACACGCTGGGTCTTAGAGATGCAGCAATGGGATTTTCAGATAGTGCATAGGCGCGGAGCGATTCACCACGTCCCGAACGCATTGTCCCGGATGTTCGAGAATGAGTTCGAAGAGATTGCCGCATTCGAACGATGCGAGGATGAATGATACGTCCAGAGGATTTAGGAGGTCATAGAATTCTCATACAAGTTTCCGGGATGGAGTGTGCATGATGGTATGTTATATAGGCGGAGGGTTGATCCTATTTTGGAAAACGCAACAGAGGACCAAGAGAATTGGAGACTTGTGGTACCAACGGACCACCGAGAGGGAGTATTGCGTGAGGCATATGAGAAACCGTCAGTTACCTCTACGGTGAGAGATACCCGCGCTTGACGGGGGTATTGTTTGACGGCCTAGAGCCGATATAGACGCCGTCCGAAGTGGATCCGCCCCGGCGACATTGCTACAACTGTTGGCGGGTGGGGCATGCGTGCCGGGACTGTCCCCGACCCGTACCTGTTGCGTACTGTTGCAACTGCGCGCGGCGCGGGGTCGTCGTTGAGAGCTAGCCTCGCTGCCGGTGGACGTATCGGCTTTATATGGGGTGGCCCATCCGGACTGCAACGGGAAGCTCCACGGCTTTTCGCGCTCCAGATTATGCCCACGCGGCATCAACATCGCCACGTGAGACCCGAGGTGACACCCCGGTCACAAGTGGACCATCGCAGCGGCTGATAGCCGTTGTCGCCCCATGACCTGTTCATCGAGAGTCACGACGCGTATCAGTAAGAGCGTTGGTGCGACTGTTGCTGGAGGCCGTCGCTAAGTATTAAGGGGGACGCCTGGGGTGCAAAGGACCGTGAGGATCGAGGCAGGAGAATATACGATGGATCAGCGAGAGACCCAGAGGTAAGGCGAGAGCTCGTCGTCAGTATTCATCATCAAGAGCGACGGGCGTCACTCGGGGTGAAGCCGACTGCGCGCCGAAGAATAAAGAAGAGAGGTCAGAAGAAGTCGGATCCAGAGATAGGCGGACGAAGTCTAGTTTAGGAGGGGAGATTTGTTACGAGAGTCACAAGGCGAAAGTGCCGACTTGTCCAGAAAAAAGGACGACGCGCGCGCCGTCCCACGGAAAAGAAAAAACATTAAGGCGTCAATATTAAAGCATTATACTACTCCTAATTAAGCTTAAAAAAGTTATTCGGTATACTTCAATTTAAAACAAGTTCTATGTAAAAAACTTTTATGATACTAAAGTTATTAAGCAGTAAATTTTATTACCACCTTGTTCAACATCTTCCTAGTAATTTAATTTCGTCCATCGGGTAAATACTCACTAGATTTCCGTAATATCCGGCAGTAACTAACTAAATCAAGTGGACCGATACACCGCGAATACCAGTTTCATTTATATATATATATATATATATATATATATATATATATATATTATTTTAAATATATAAATAGTTAAAAGAGCGGAACAATAAGTACTTATAAACCTAAGTTTTTTGTCATTACCTTAATTTAAGTTATATTACTCAATTATTGCAATTATGAGCAAAATAAAAAAATTTTGCACCGTGTTAAATTCCGCAAAAATAATATTAAAGGAAGAAGAAAAAAATATTAAATAAATAAATTAGTGGACCTTAAATAATTCTATTAAATAAGAATGATAATTTGGCAGTGAAAAAAAACAATATGGACAGCAGTTGTGAATAAGAGTAAAAGAGAATAATTAAATTGAACGAAGTAGCACGAACATACTAATAATAATAATGATGAATAAGGAAAAATCTAATAAAAATTTCGCGGCATCACAAATGGCGGCCAATGTGGGGCCCGGCCGGTCTGAATCGGGAATTTGAATTTGTCGCGACATGTCTGTACACGACCACGTGCAGCGGAAACGTTTGTTGCCGCGAGTGTCCGTGCGGCGGATATGCACGACGACGACTACGTCTTAGTAAAATCATTCTTGAACTTACGATTGCTAATTTCAGATTATTAAAAATTTATTTTTTATTTATTAAATTAATATAGCTAAGATTCAGTTATCATAAATTAGTATACGAATGAATTAAAAATTTTCTTTACAGTATAACTAAATAGGAAGACTTAAGGAATAATTTTCCACCTAAACATTATAATTAATAATCATTTATTTACAGGTTCGTTAAAAAGTTATTGCTAATGGAAAAAACAAACAAAATTTATTTCAGAAATCCTGATTATGCATAACTTTATTTTGAATTCGCACTGATGCACGTTCTGTTCATTCCTTGGAAAGCTGTACTGTACGGACTTTGAATTGGAGTTTTGGTATGAATCTTAATGCAGATAATTACTGAGAGCTAGTACTCTTGTCGATGTGTGAAAACATGAGTGGGAGCAAAATTAAAATTTAAGTACGCGAAAGATGATTGGAGGTAATTGATAGAAATCGGTAGAAACCCCAGATGAACACTTCCGGTCGTACTGCATCCACGACCCTAGGGACGGTACGGCCAACACCACCGGTTTTTCTTTTGCGGATACCCGGGCGTCACGAAAGAGGAAATGTGCCCTAATCGTAACGTCCACAAATTCGTAAGAAAAACAGCTTCGTTCCTTAAGGGCTCTTGAGGATCTGGGAACTCTCTCTCTCTCTTTATGAGACCCAACAGCAAGGAAGAAGTCTTATTTTTCTTTATTGTTATATATATTTGCTGTTGTGATGTCATTGTAGATAATAAATAAAATATATTTTTCTGTATATATAATTATAAAATTATGTCCTTTTTCCTATCCATATTTCTTTTAGTTATCCCTTGGGTCATGTCGCAGAGTTGCTTTACTGTGGTATACGCAACGTCTGGAGGGGCGTGTTACATGTATAGGTTATCTCACCCTATAAAAGTTAGAAAAAGAGGGAGAGAGAAGGAAAATACATTATTAATATAATATAGCTTAATAGAGTTTTTTGAAGAAGTCGAAGTGCCAAATTATGGATATAAATATTAATAATTCACAAAGTACCAGAACTGAAAAACTAGTTTTCAATATTTTCTTGGAGAAAATAGATCAGTAGAGATCTGTGGAGTTTTAAATATATTGATTGTGCGAACGGCCGGTAGTTTTCTTTTTATAAAGAAAACATTTTGAACGGAATTCAAAAATAAAATTTTCTTGACCAACGTTGGGTGGAAAAGTTCCAGCGTTGCTTCATAAGATTGGTGGATCTTATTAATATATATCTAATTAGGTTTCGTTGAATAATAGTTCTTTATTATTGGATTTTATTCAATATAACGTAATTAGTATAAATATCTAATTATCGTAGAAAATTGGTTTAGTGAAATAAAGTGTAAGACAGATATTGAGATAATAACATAGAATAGTAATCATAAAAGCAACAAACGCGCTCGCAGCTTTCAGTAATAGTTCCCCTTGTTCCTCGTAAGATGGGGCTCTTGTTGCTTTATATCACTGTTATACTTATAAATTTTTGTCTCTCACACCCTGTGTGAACGGAATACTGCGTTAACTTAGCGCGGGTGCATATTAGGAAGAGGTCGTATATTATTTATTATAATTTATATAATTTAATAAATCTTAATATTTCTTTTTCTATTTAACTAAATAGATTTTTTTTTCTTTTTATCAGTAATAAAAAATATAATAATATCCCTCTGTACCTGATAAGTAACCCATCCTTTCCTGGATCATTAATTATTTATTAATATAATTTATTATTCATATAGATGAAAAATAAATAAATTTCAGGATAAGAGGTAAGTCCGAGGAAAAACAATAGTAAAGATACCTACGGTCTACCGAAATTGTTTTTAAATCAATTTAATCCGTTTGGGGTTCTTTACACCTCTCTTAACGGTTGCTTTTACCGGGAATTTGTTAGATAAGCGCCCCGTTACAATATATATATATATATATATATATATTGTAACGGTCCGCGTGTCCGCCTCGAACATGAGGACAGCGGGCACGGCCGTTGCAAAAGATGTGTCCAGCTGGGCTTAGCCGTGAATCATTCTGGCGAGGGAGAGGGGTGGTCCGCGAGAGGCGAAGTATCGCATGCAGAATAGCGCGAGACTAAATGATCATACTAAAACAGGACAAATAAAATTGAACGCGGCTTTAATTAACCATATACGTGCGACACATATACGCGAAGACGCGAGACACGCAGGCCGAGGATCGCTGAGGCGACGGCCCAGGTGGCATCAGGGATGAGAGAGAGAATATGTGTAACGGGCTGTCACTTACAGTTGGGCGGTGGTGTGGTATCGTCCGCTGGCAGCAGGAGGTGGCGACGGTAAACCCTGCACCGGTGGCAGCATATCCTCGTGCAACAACGTCTCGTTCGCCGGGGGAGGCGGTGTCCCCGCTCGTTGATGGCCACGGAATAGGGCGGTTACTCCGCACAGACGGGAGTCGGACGCAGTACGCACGAAAGCAACGAAACTCGCACAACAGGCACAGGGCACCTCGCGAAGCAAAACAAAGCATGAAACCGACTCTCTTTTCGCTTTGTAACAAAAGCTCGTGTGTTCGAAAGAAAAGCAAGCTCGATCGCACGTCTATCGTCGAGTTTTCTCTCAAGACTCCTTCCCAAATTCGCGTGCGACGATCTCTCCCCACTCCCCGCTCTCTCTCTCACTTACCTCTCCGCCGGTGTATAAATATACACGCTTATAAATATACCGCTATTATAAATATACACTGTTCAGCGTGATTATGAGGCTTATAAACCAACGTTTCCAAATCACGTTTAAAGCGTCACCGGCGAGCCGGGAGAGGATAGAGATAGTATGTTGATCCTACATTATCGTGCGCTTGCATGAATATCGTAGTGCGGTAAAACCGCTCTAAGTTGTTCAAAACATTCTATCTCCTCGACCGCAAGCGTCTAGATGACTTTAGACTATTCGAGCATCACTCTCGCTGATCGGCTTTCAAACTGTACGGTGCGTTTTCTCGCGGAGAATATATTCGCTAAGCGTTAAATTTCGGAACTGTTTGCGTTCCATGCGATTCTGTGTTCGGCCTGTAAACTTCTTGTAAATAAAATTGTATATATACTTTTAAGAATAAACTCGTTTAATCGCACCCAAAATTAATTCTCCTTTAGTCACCTCGCGAATATTTCAAATTTAAACTTAAAATTTAACTTTAAATCTATCTTTTTAAATCTTATCTATTTAATCTTTTAATCTCTTTCAAGTTTAAATCTCATTCGAACATACACAGTATAATATTAGTAATGTAGGCAGCGCAACGCAACTTAATTTGAATTGCAAAATCTCTGCCGTTCAAACTTTACATATATAGTTATAAAGGTGAAGAATCTCTTTATAAAGGTAGTAACTGGTAGAGTTATGCATTAATATGCGAATTGCGATGAAAATCCTGGATGCACCTCAAATAAAAATGTTGAAAACATTTTTATTTTTAGCTAACCAGATATGAAAATGAATGATATGCTTATGAAATGAAATTTAATGCTTTTAAGAAATTGAAATTGATTTACGCAATTGAAATAAATTCTTTTTAGACAATGAATAATATCTTTTTAAATTAAAAAATATCGTTTCAATTAAATCAGTTAAGACATTTAAATATATATTTTTCATAATGAAAACAGTTGTTTATATTAAAGAAATGTTTCATTCTTTCAATTTGAAGAAATCTTTTTATTTAATATTATCAAATTGTGTTTTAGTGTACTTAAATTTACAAAAAGTATTTCAAACAAAACTTGTACAACTTATCAAAATACATTTTCTGTACTATGCGCTGAATTTCTAGAACCAGCACTCAAGAAAAATGTATTCGAATGTATCTATATTTCGTATAAACGTGGAATTGTTCCGAGGATCCCGAGACGGAAATGTTGAACTTTTTTTCGAATATATAGTTTGTATCGAAAAATTATATGGAACAAAAAAATATATTTTTTAATGAGCTCTATGAATTTGGTTTTAAATGTCTTAGCAACTTTTTTCATTTTCTAAGATAAATTCAGCAAACGATGATATTTATGGAGTTTTCGTGGATTTGGTAATACATATTTAATTTCGATCTAACGTTATTATGATGCTAATAATCCACGCTTCAAAAAATATAAGTATGACAATTTTCAAAAAAATACTGACAGGATTTATTTAATGCAGTGACACCACTGCCGATGCTTCAGAGGGACCCCAAGATTACATTTTTGATTATTTTTCGAGAAATATTCTCAGAGAATAAATTATCTATAGGAATATATTAGGAGTGTGAATAAGTCTTTCCCGTTTTTTGTAAGAGATGGCGCCACCAATACTGTGCGAGTATTCAATGGTTACATATGTCATAATCAAAGCTTATTCATATGTCAACAATTCCATACTAACACATTAGTTAAAATTTTTTCGCATCATAAATTTTTGATATCGTAAAAATGTCGAAATTTGAGCCGAGTCGACGTCATTTGCGGGAAGTTTCACTTTATTGGTTCAATTTGAAGAAATCTGCTGCCGAGACGCATCGATTGCTTCAGGAGGCTTATGGAGAAGGTTGTGTCAATGATTCAAGTGTTCGCGGATGGTTTCGACGCTTCAAAAGCGGTGATTTCGACGTGGAAGACAAGGAGCGTTCCGGGCGGCCGCAAATCTTTGAAGATCGAGAATTGGCGACTTTGCTTGATGAAGATTCTTGTCAAACGCAAGAAGAACTTGCTGAAGCATTGGGAGTTGACCGAACAACCATTTCCAAGCGTTTGAAAGCCATGGGAATGATCCAAACGCAAGGAAATTGGGTGCCGTACGAACTGAAGCTGAGAGACGTCGAACGGCGTTTTTTCACTTGCGAACAGCTGCTTCAGCGACATAAAAGAAAGGGTTTTCTACATCGTATCGTGACTGGTGATGAAAAGTGGATACGTTACGATAATCTGAAGCGAAGAAAATCATGGGGACTACCCGCCCATGCATCATCATCGACGGCCAAGCCAAATATTCATGGCGCCAAGCTCATGCTCTGTATATGGTGGGACCAGCTAGGTGTGGTTTACTATGAGCTTCTGAAACCGAATGAAAGGATCACAGGCGAGGTCTATCGACGACAATTGATGCGTTTGAGCCGCGCACTGCGAGAAAAACGGCCACAATACTCCGACAGGCACGACAAAGTTATTTTGCAACATGACAATGCTCGCCCACATGTTGCACCGCCGGTGACAACTTACTTAGAAACGCTCAAATGGGAAGTCCTACCCCACCCGCCGTATAGTCCAGACGTTGCTCCGTCTGATTACCGTCTCTTCAGATCGATGACGCATGGCCTTGCTGACCAGCACTTCCATTCCTACGAGGAAGCCAAAAAATGGGTGGATGACTGGATAGAGGCCAAACCGGTCGAATTTTTTCTCAACGGGATTCGTATGTTGCCAGAAAGATGGGAAAAAGTTGTACCTAGCGATGGCCAATACTTTCAATAATTCATTTGTAACCATTTTTTCACAATAAAGGCTCAAAATTTGAAAAAAAACGGGAAAGACTTATTTACATACCTGATAGATTTATAGATAGAGAATTTTTTACATAATATTATTAAACTGTTTAATAAATCGGTTACATTAGTATTTTGAGTAAAGCCGAGACGTCGGATGCTAATATACACACATATAATATACACAACAATTTTAAAAAAGTTTTTTTTTAATAGTGCATGCTTGCAAAATGATCGCTATGATGTCAATTTCGCGAAGGTTTTTTGATAATACAGCCTTGTTCCAAATTCTCCTTATTCCAAGCCTTGTTCCATCTAAATGTGTGCTCGCAGCTTGCTCCAATAAAAATTGCTATGTAAGTCTATAACAGAGATCGTAGATGAATTTCCGAAAAACGAACATAATCGATTTGTCGATTTTCTTTGGATGCTGATTAAAATGATCGTAGTGACGTTTGATGAAAATTTAATTCTCAAATTAAAAACTATAAGCACAGAGTCTTTTGGACATATCTCGCGAAATATTAAAATTTACAAAAATATATTTTAAAAAATCGTTGTACATTTCATTAAAATAAATATTTAATATTCTATTTCATTCGTCTCTGCAAGCAATATTTCTCGGAAAAAATGTATATGAAAATACCTGTATTGAGTATATGCGGGGAACCGTTCACGGGACTCCGAAACGGAATAGTATTATTTGCACCGAAAACTGTATAGAACAAAAAATATGTATTTCAATGAGCTCTATGATTATGGTTTAAAATCTTTTTGCATCTGTTTTTATTTTCTAAGATTAATTGAACAAACCATGATCTTTATGGACTTTGCATAGATTTAGGAATAAAAATTCAATTTCCGTTTAAAGCTATTACGATATTCGTAATTAGTTGCCCAAAAATTATAAGTATTCAGAAAAATAGTGCGGGAGAACTTTCTTGGAAATAAACTGAATACAGTCACACCACTGAAATTGTTTTGGCGAGCCCTGAACTTCGTTATTTTTTCTGTAGATATTTAATATATGTTAATATTATCATAAGAACATTATCTAGACAATATATTTTTATATATTTAGTATTTTTTACATAAGTAGTATTTAACTGTTTCATAAGTCGGTTATGTTACTATCTCGAGCGAAGTCGAGACGGAAATGCTCGTATATATATATATATATATATATATATATATATATATATATATATATATATATTGTGATGCCGTCGAAAATTTATTTAGGTTATTTTACCTAATTTTTCGCGCACACAACTTTTTTGATAACATCTATACTTACTCACCTAAATGTCTCAGAGGAGGTCCCGCCGACCTGAAAAAGGAAATGTTTGGGAGAAGGGAGGGATAAGAAATCATGCGCGGAAGTGTATGTTCTTCCAGCCAAATTTATTTCTAACATAAAATTCATCTCTTGACCTTTCCGCACGAACTCTCGTTCTACACGCACTTAAACTACTCCGGTCCACGTGTCTGACGCAACCCGAACGAGCCCTGGATGGCAGTAGGTGCGTCCATCGAGCGGTCGCCGCCCACTTACTGGCCTGTGGCTTCTCGGGCGAATCCCCGCCGCTCTTCACCATAAAAAAGTTGCTTATTAAAAATGTCACCATGCACTAACATATTTATAACGTGGGAATACAGTGCTATAAAAATATAATTTAAAAATTATTTTGACATGTACATGTTATCGAATATCTTTTACTTTCTTATATTATATTAGTTTATATTATATATATTTTACATATTTTTTACTTCAAAAATTATACAGTAATGATTGAATTAAAGAGTTAAAATACCATATCAAATTGGAGGCCTACGATGGCTCGATCGCTAGAGCGAAAGACTAGTAACTCGGTGATCCGAGTTCAAATCCCGGTCTCGGCCGATTGATACAGACACCGCTGTAATTATTTACATGTGCTTTGTTTACAAACACATCGTAGACCTCCGTCGCTGATTAGCACCGATAATTGGAAGCATAAATAAAGCGACGTTAAATAACATAAAAAAAAAAAAAAAAAACCATATTAAATTTTTACAAATTGTATAGTATGTAGCTTACTAAAATATTTCACAAATTCCTTTAAAATTGTAATGTAAAGTATTATTTGCAGTCTTAGGAAGCTTTTTTGGCTTATTTGTTTTAAAAATAGATAAATAATTAAAGTAATTAAATCAGGATAAAATATTATTCCGAAAATTGCTTCAATAAAGATGTGTTGTAAATCATTATTTACGCATACATCTGAAAATATAAAAGAACTGTTTATGAGCGATTATTTTCAAACTTGACAGATGACCGCGCCAGATAATGTATCTTTCTTTAAATTTCGACTCATGGTTTGGTAACTAATTTCCGATCATACGTTCTCAAGAGAGCGCCCACTTCACCGACCAATCTCGGCGGGATGCTCGTTCACGATAGCTAAAAAGTCGTCCTGTCTTGTTATATGGTCTCTGGCAATCTCTCCCTATTATCTCTGGTCATAGCTGATATTGCTTTTAGTTCTGATCCATGGCACTAGTAATGTATATTATATGTAAACTGTCATCGTTGTTATACTTACCACTTTTACTTTTAATTATTATCAGCAGAGGGCGTATTTCTTTTTGAGAATAGAGTTCTGGTTGTGATTGATTTTGTTTTTGGACATAGTATACAAAGAGCGTACTTTTATAGTGGAGCACGGGCAGAGTAGTGTCGTATTGTGATATCGTAGTTTAAGTATGCGCATATATATATTTAGTTAAAATTGCCAATGGTTTATTAAATTGTAATATATACATATATATACATACACATACACACACACACACACACACACACACACACACACACACACACACACAAATATATATAGTAAAAAATATACAAACAAAAAATTCTTAATAATAATAATTCAAACATAACTAATTTAATATGTTATAAGATAATAATTTTTTTATATTATTACAATTTATTGTTTTGAATTATTTTATTTTGTATATTATTGCTTATTCTAGTTTTTACTAGTGTAATTTACAGAATTATTATTTTATTACAGTTTACCTACAAGAGAATACAGATTTTTTTAACATGCAGAATATTTTTAAAGGCTTAAAAATTTTAACATTGCATGATAATGGAGAAACATATCCAACTTTTAATGAAACTGTCACTATAAAATTTAACTATGAATCACATGGTCTAATTTTGGAAATAGAACCAGGTATAATTTTTTATTACTTCTAATGATTAATTTGAAAATATTTAAGATATTAAGAAAATATTTTCAACTGGCATACTGTATTTACATTCATTTACTTAGTTTATAATTTATAATCAAGATTAGTTTTATATGAATACTTAATTATAATTTCTTAAAAAATTTCAATAGCAATATTATTATAATAAATAAAAAAAGAAATAAATACTTTTAGTTTTGATGCAATCATTAGTCTTACCAATTTAATAATAATTTAAAGTAGATTAGAATATTTAAAACAAGTTTTAAATTTATTAATTATATGAAGTAATTTTTAAGTACATTTAAATAAATTTAAAAAATTAAATACAGAAAGAAACAAAATAAGTCTTATGAATTTTGTGAGAAACATGTCTATCTCTGTTTCTTCAAATTGATAAAATATTTGTTTAACAGTCTTTATTTCTATTGCGGTATGCATATATAGTAATTCTAAATTGTAATTATGTTAAAAAATTGTGAACTATATTAATAAACATTTTTATTGATCTTACTGTTCTTCTTAATAATATCATATACTAATATGACAGTCAGACTGTCCTTGTTTTTAATTACCCCCATATAATTTGAAGTGGAAATTAATCCTAAAACTATTACATAAAAATTAAAGTAAATTAAAAATTAAAAATAAAATGATCTATATTCTATGCTAGTAAAGGACAACCTGACTGATTCCAGTACCTTAAATTTAAATTTACTTTTTATGTCTGACATTTCGAACCGCCTTAAGAGTATAAATTATTTTTAAATGTATCAAGATTATTTTAGAAATACTTATAAATTAAATATTATACATATTTTTAAAATGGAAAATATTGTTCCCATTTCAATAATTAATTAATAAGTGAATTATAAATAATAAGCTATTAAAATTTTGAGGATATATAATGAAAATTTTTGTTAATAACATTAATAAAAAATTGCGAAAATGTTCACAATAGTTTTTGAATTGTATACAAATAACTAATTTAATTATGTAAAATTTTGAAGAATAAATATAATTTAGAGTGTATAATAATATTTACATTGAAAGTGTTTGATTTTATGTTATTTGGCATGAATAATTATTTATAATGTTAAACAAATTAAGCACTATTGGTATATTTTATATACTTAGTAATATTAAATAAAATATAAATATTTTGTTCACTAGTTAAATACTACATTTCAATACTACATTTGTATGAAGCAATTAAAATAGTTCATTATTGAAGAATCATTTCAGATGGTTTAAGAGATTATGTATAATTTTTTTCTGAAATTATTCTCATAAATGAAAGTTGCAAAACTTTATGTTTTTTATAATTAATTTATTATAACTAATATAATTATTTATTTTTACTTTTTTATTGAGATTAATATAGAAATTGATGAAAAAATAAAACACTTTTTTTCTTATTTTTGTGAAAAGTTTTTTTTTATAAGATGTTACATATTGCAGAGTACCTAAATAAAAGTTTTTTGTAAGATAGATAAATTATTATTAACAGTTTTAATATATTTTGTATTATGTGAAATTATGAAATATTACTTTATATTTAGACTGTATAGTTTTACTTTGTTGCTATTAAAAAAGATATCATATTCACAATTTTATTTTTGAATAGATAATTTATAAAGTGATAGGATAAAAAAAGTTTTCATATTTATATCATTAATCAAAGTTAATCATTTTCTATAGCATACTTTTTCCTTTTTTTAGATTTTTTTGTTTAAATTATAGAATATTTAAAAGAAATTGCATTTATTTTCCATAGGAAGATACATATTGTCATAGTAATTGCTGAAAAATCACTTTTCAGTATTTTGACCAATATAACAAGACTGAGAAAGGGTTAAGGAAAAAGGAAAACGGCACAAAAAAGAGAAATAACGTTTTTTATATTTTTTAAGATGAAGATATAAAACAACACTTTGGTTTTCTTTTAAATCGTCATTAAAGAAACTTTTTACATTTCGAGAAGTAGCCAGAAATAAATAAATACCTTAAAAGAATATCATAAGTTTTATTATAAAAGTGTCCTTCAAATATAAAATAATATTATTTGAAACATTCGATGGTTTGATTACTAGAGCAAAGCACTAGTAATTCAGTAATCCGAGATCATATCTCGGTCTTGATTGATCGGTACAAGCTTCATTGTAAGAATTTACATGTGCTTTATATATAAATATATTTTCAATTTTTGCCACTGATTAAGACCAATATATGGAAGCATCAATGGAGTGATGTAAACTAACGTAAAGATTACACACGCGCGCGCGCGCGCGCGCACACACACACACACACACACACACACACACACACACACACACATCATTTCCTTACAAAATCTTTCACAAAGTCAGTTAGGCAAGTTTGAGTTCTCTATTGAGCTAATATTACACTTTATACTTTTAAACGCTTTTTACATAAACCTAAATAGTTGGCTTTCTATTCACAAATGGTCTTTTTATAAGATTGATTATTAGTCTTTTTATATGATTGATAGTTTGTGTTATGATACTACAAGCAAGTAGATTCTGACTTAACATCGTCGCTCCAGATTACCTCCAGACTGCGAACACGAGAGACACACGGGTTGGTGCCATCTGTTGACCACGTACAATATATTCTATGCCCTGACTGGATCCACGTTTTGGACCAAAATATATACGAGCCAAATTTGCATTCTCATTTATTGTATATCCACAATCTTACTGCAGCGGTATAAAAATAAATCATTTTTGCAGTGTATTGTTACTAGTAATGAAAAATAGGTTTATCATGATAAACTTAAAAGTAAAAAATCTTTTACAAAGCCGAGCGAACCCGCCCAATCGCCGCCGGAACGAAATATTTACGTAAATATGATTATACTCTGGATATGGTGAGGTCCAAAGTGTGTCGTATACTACGAACTACTTTCGAGTGGTTAAACCATCAAAAGACCATTGTATCGAACTCAACTTATTTGTTTGAAGCGAGCATTACAGAAAATACAAGCAGAATATGAAACCAGATATGAATTCGTCATAGTTCATCACGATAACGCTCGGCGACATATTGTGGCTTCGGTCAAAAACTATTAGGAGAATAGTGGATAGAAAATTTTCTCTCACCCGCCTTACAGTCCAGACTTGGCATGATCTGAATACCAGTTGTTTCAATCAATGCAGAACACTCTTACAGGAATATGCTTTAGTTGAGTAGATGGAATAAAAAATTGACTCGATACGTTCTTGGGCTTGAAAGACTAGAATTTGTTTTGGTACGGAAGTCATAAATTTCCAGATAGATGAAAAAAAGTTAAAGCTTCTGGTGGACGATGCTTTAAATAAAGTATATGTAATTATGTTTTCATAATAAAAGCTCATAATAGGGAAAAACGCTGCCAACTTACTTGTACACTCCATACGTATAATGCGTTAAGGTTATGCTTCTTCAGCATTTGATCATATTTGACTTTACATAGTCTGCGATTTGTGTAGTGTAATTAGTTAAATATTTTTTTATGTTATTTAACGTCGCTCTATTTATGCTTTCAAATACCAGTGTTAATCAGCGACGGAGGTCTACGATGTGTTTGTAAATAAAGCGCATGTCGATTATTACAACGGTGTTTGTGTCAATCGGCCAAGATCGGGATTTGAACACGGATCATCAAGTTACTAGTCCTTCACTCTAGCGATCGAGCGATCGTAGGCCTCATTAGTTAAATATGAATTTATTAAGTTAAATCTTATATACTATAATATACTGTGGCAAAACTATGTGTCAGATTAGCAAAATGAAATTTTATAGAGAAAATTTTCCAAAACAAAAATTTTACAATTAGAAATATAAAGAACATAGTATATAATAATATAATAAACGTGGTATTATAATGAAATAATTTCTAGATTAAAAAAACGTGGTTTAAACAAAAAATTTATATCCAAGCAGAATACATTTTTTATATTCTATATATTATTGTTTTAAAACTCTAATTTCGTGAGCAAAAAAATTAGAAAGTGCTTGTACTTCACATTTAAAAGGGGTAGGTAGATCCATGAGGTATAGACTAGACTTAGGCTGATTAGGCTCATTACTCATAGCGGTTTTCTTGATAATTATTAGTTTAGAGTAAAAATAGGTAGGATTTAAAAAAATGTTTGGATGGCCCGTGTTGACATATTTAGATAAATTGCTGCAGCGAAGGTTCACTACGCTTTCGAGCATACTCAAACAAATTATTTAAACTAATGCTCGGCTGAGGAGAAATTTCTGACAAAAAATTGTCATATTCGTCGTACATCGTATAAGATACATCATAGATCCGTAAATAATTTTAGTATAAAGATTTGTTAATTTTTAATGTACAAACTTTTAAAAACATAGTAAGATCAAAATAAAGAATCGACAATTGGCGTAGAATTTATATGTTAGGCGTACAAATAAGTTTCCGCCGTTTTGAAAAGATGACGCCACCGATAAGAGAACATCGAAATTGTCAGCTGTAAAAAGTCGAATAGTATATGTGGACATCTGGACACAGTATAATCTTTTAAAACCTCTAACTTTTTGCTAGCATCACTTAGTTTACATCGTGTTAAGATGTAAAGTTTTGAACCAAGTAAGTGTCATTTGCGGGAATTATTCATTTACTTTTTTCATTTAAAGCAATCTGCAGCTGAAGCACCTCATCTACTCATAGAAGCATATGGTAATGTTAATTTGAGTGAGAGAAGTTGGGAGTGGTTTTAAAAGTTTAAAAGGGGTAATTTTGACTTGGAGGAGAAAACACGCAGTGGAAGGCCCAAAGTGTATGGTGACATAGAATTGGAAGCTTTACTGGAGGAAGAGCCGTGCCAAACGCAAGACGTACTTGCACAAGAGTTTGAAGTGACTCAGCAAGTTATTTTACAACCTCTTCAAATCCTGGGTATGGTCCAAAAGCAAGGAAATTGGGTTGCTCACGAACTGAAGCCAAGAGACGGAAAGTGGATTTACTACGACAACCCAAAGCGTAGGAAGTTATGGGGTAAGTCCGAGCATGCCTCTACTTCGATGGCCAAGCCAAACATTCATGGCAAGAAGCTAATGCTGTGCATTTGGTGGGACCAGCTTGGAGGAATCTATTACGAACTACTCCAACACAATCAAACCGTCACCGGGGACGTTACCAACAACAGCTGCTGCAATTAAGCCGAGCATTAAAGATTAAACGTTCACAATATGCCAAAAGGCACGATAAAATCATTTTTCAGCATGACAACGTTCGACCACATGTTGCAAAAATCGTAAAGGAAACGTTTGAAGCACTGAATTGGGACGTTCTATCCCATTCGCCGTATTCACCAGATACTGCTCCTACGGACTACCACCTATTCCGGTCGATGGCTCATGGTCTAGCTGAGCAGCACTTCACTTCTTACGCGGAATTGAAAAAATGGGTCGATTCATGGATCGCCTCAAAGGGCGAGCAATTTTTTAGACGGGGTATCCACTTGCTGCCTGAAAGATGGTTAAAAGTCAAAAGTAGTAGAAAGTGATGGGCAATATTTTGAATGACATTATTTGTACATTTTTTTACAATAAATTCTTATTTCTTTATAAAAAATGATGGAAACTTATTTGTACACCCAATATATTAGATTACATTATTACTTATGTATGTATATCAGCCAATGTGGTGAACTTATTCGTAAAATAACCTATTATTACTATAATTAATGAAAAAAATACTTTTTTAATTAAATCTATAGTTTATTTAATAAAATTTTAATAAACTAAATTTATTTCAAATGAGTATTGGTTTAAGTCACTATTGCTGATTTGTTTTAAATAAATAATATCTTTCTGGAAAGGTGTTGTTAATGAGAATTCCAATACATTAATAATTAAATTAATTCTTATAGCATTACATAATTTTAAAATTTTATATTTGACAGTTTCTTATAATAAAATTAGATAAATGAACTTTAATTGCTTTTCATAGAATATTTCAATAAATTTTAAACGAATAATTTATTATTTAAAATTCTTAAACACAGTTAAAGTTAATTAATTTAATTATATTTTAATAAAAACTTAATATGACGTTTTAATTTTTAGCAGCATCAAAAGAAATAATTTAATCTAATATATTTTAATTCACATTGAAAAGTCACTTTCAGCAAGATATTATGTGATGCAGTGGCGTCACGATGAAGATTTAAGAGCCATTAAGACATGGCGCGGTCGCTATACCATTTACTTTTATGTTTACATTTCGACATTTCAAATCATGAAAAATAATATTGAACTATGTTCTACGAACGTTTTGGCAACGTATATATACTATTTATAAGCTAAAGAGTTATTTACTATCTAAATCATGGACTCAAAGAAGCTTTATATATAAAACCATGTACGTCACATTCAAAATTATGTTTTTTCCAATATATAGTTCTGAAAAGTTGATGCATTCATAAATATTGTATAATAATACAATGCAATAGTTTATTAACTATCATGGTGACTCCAATTTAAAAGACTAATTTCTATTTATCACATTCTAATAATGTATTCATTATATCAGAGTTTCAGAGTGGCAAGGACTCATCTGTTTTATTTTATTTATTGCTGTATATTAGTGACTACTATGTTCAAATATTTATTTTTAAATATATTAATCTCATAGTAGATTTTGAGTAAGTAATCTAAAAATATTTTTATATAATATGTTGTATAATAATTGAGAAACTTGTTCGGAATCTCTATTATGGCTTTTGTTTACTTTGATAACTTCATAAACAATATTAAAAAGTTGTTGGAAAAATATAGTGTTAGGTTCAAAATATATATTATTCTAAATATATTATTATTTCCAAAAATATAGTGTTGGTGCGTAACTTTGCTTCTGGTAATTTTTACGAAAATTTAAGGCTTTATTCTTACAAAGTTTATACTTAAAAACGACTTGTTTATGATTTGAAGTACACTTCTGCGTTTAGGATTATCGTGGTGAACCCATTCTTTGTCACCAGTGACAATGCAATGTAAAAATCTTTTTTAATTCTGTCTATGAAGTAGCTGTTCACAACGAAAGAACGGTGTTCAACATCTCTCCACTTCAAAATGCACGGAACCCCATTTTCTTGCTTCTGAATCATTACCATAGCTTTAAGATATTTCAAAATTGCTTGTCGAGTGACTTTCAATGATTCTATTAAATCTTCTTACATTTGGCATGATTTTCAGCAAATAATACCTCCAGTTTAGAATCATCGAAAAATTTTTCTCGTCCGCCATCATTCTGCATATCAAAATCATTTAAATTTTGAAATCATACACAATAAATTGTTTTAGTAATAGCAGTCTCACCTTAAGTACTTGAGAGCATGAGAGCATTCGATAAATGTTAGACGAAGGCTTGTAAAATGAATGATGAAAATGAACACTTCCCGCAAATGATGAGAATGTGACTCGAAAGCTGACATCTTAGATCGAGAATATTTTGTAGCAAACACAAATTCACTAATATGGTGCAAAAATTATGTTGTCAGATGTCCCACCTTACGGTATCCAATTTTTGACCTGCCAGGGACTTACACAATAGGTTTTTACAACAGGCATTTATGTCTCCAGCCATCTGTTAAAAGACGGAGGAGCAGTTACAAAGTTTCGTATCTAATAACGCAGAGCAATGGGTTATGAATGAACTAAAAAATGAAACTTGAAGTTTCTAAAAAAAGAACTGTTAAAAGTAAAATGGTTAGGCGAGTTTATAAGATTTTAGCATAACAAGAACTTTAAAATCGATAAAGTTTACTATCTGTGTTATACAAAATTTATCTAAAATACTTTTCTAAATTCAGAAATATATTTACACAAAAAATATTATATAACGAAATTAACAAATTTTGAAATAAATGGTGAAATGGTATACAATTTTTTATTCATGTTTTCCAGAATTTCAGAAATATTTTAATTAAAGAATTTCATAAATTTTTAATAATGCTTTGTGAATTCATTCTGTGACCAATCAAAATTTGAACTACATTTATATGATATTGATGACACATGACCAGCAGATGTTATTGAAATGCAACCTTAAGCTAGAGAAAATAAAGGCCACAGATAAATGATTACGGTCATAGATATCTCATCTAAATTGGTATGGGCTTTACTTTTAAAGTGAAAAACTGAAAAGATATTACAGCAATTTCCAGTACTATTCATAAGCATGGACGTATACCAAAGAAACTACATAGATCGACAGAACGAGCTTTACCATGCAAATTTTTAAAAAATAGTGAAAAGAAAAAGAAAATTAATTTATACTCAATATACCGTAATCTGAAACCATCTATTTGCAAGCAATATAATGGTACTTGAAAAGAAGAAAGATGAATATAGTTTAGTCTTTGCGGAAATTACAAGTAACATTTTACCGAATTTAAATAGTGCTTATAATGCGATAAAGTCTAGAAACTATCGGTGTCAAACAAAAAGATGTTGACAACTTAATTGCAAAGTTTAACATTACTTGGTAGAGCACAAATAACAAAACAAATTAATAGATTTAATTTTGGAGATAAAGTATGAGTGAGTTACTTGAAGCAGACAATTGAGAAAGAATATACAGCTAACTAGTATAAATAAATATTCATTATCAGCAAGGTTGTAGCGAAGAATCCAACAGTCATTTAAAAAATTATAAAAATCAACCTATCGCTGTTACATACCAATCACCCAGATGTTTCTGTCATTGAAAAAGTTGTCAAATATTCAGGGGATAAAGGTTTTGGATTGGATTGCATTTAATAGTACTCATAATAATTGGACTAATAAAAAGAGTCGTATAACTTAAGTGATAACAAAATTATAAAATGATAATATGCAAATTAATTTTGTATACATTCTTGACGAGGACTAATAAATACGAGGTGTGTAATGTAATGTAACGAGAATTTTTAAATTTCGGAGCTTTGGAGAGTCCGTCTGTATAAAATTTTTTTGATTATGTTGGTACGCATGCCATTGTAGTACGATCAAATTTTCAGCAATATTCATTGCTTACTTTTTAAGTGGCAGCTGCAAACGTTAGAGGTATTTTTTGAGCTCGGCGATTTTTGTTTTTCGAGCCTTTTTCAGTCATTGCGATCCAGAATGCCTCCACTGGGACGATTGAGTCTTAGTTTCGACATTATATCCGTAGTAAACCAATGTTTCGTCACCTGTTATAACACATTTTAGTAGTTCTGCATTGTTATTAACGTCATTTAGTGACTCCTGAGCAACTTCCATTCGCCGCTGTTTTTGTTCGAAATTCGACAATTTTGGAACAAATTTTGCTGCCACACGTTTCATATAAAAAACATCCGAAAAAATTCTATTGCATGAGACAACTGACATGCCAACATCATTAGCGACTTCTCTAATTGTGATTCGGAGATCGTTCTTAACCATTACTTTCACTTTTTTCACATTTTCATCGGTTGTTGATGTGCTTGGGTGTCGGGGTCGTTCGTCATCTTCAATGTTTTCGCGGCCATCTTGGAAACGCTAATATCACTCGTAAATCCTTGCTTTACTCATAGCAGACTTACCATGTGCCTTTGTTAACATTTTACAAACTTCACTAAACTTTACTTCATTTTTACGCAAAATTGAATACAAATTGTTTGCTCCATTTTTTTTTTTCACAAATGAAAATAGCCGAGCTCAAAAAACATGTCTAACATTAGTGGCTGCCACTGAAAATTTTATTGTATTTCAGGAGCATGCGTACCAACATATTGGGCGTACAAATAAGTTTCCGCCGTTTTTTCATAAAGCAATAAGAATTTATTGTAAAAAAAGGTTAAAATAATGTCATTGAAAATATTGCCCATCACTTTCTACTACTTTTGTCCATCTTACGGGCAGCAAGTGGATATCCCGTATAAAAAATTGCTCGTGTTTTGAGTCGATCCATGAACCGACCCATTTCTTCAATTCCTCGTAAGAAGTAAAGTGCTGCTCAGCCAGACCATAAGTCATCAACCGGAATAGGTGGTAGTTTAAAGGAGCACTGTCTGGTGAATACGACGGGTGCTTTGATTTGCACTCTCATTCTCTCTCTTTCCTTCCGTCGTTTCTTCCTTCTCTCTCTCTTTCGTTTTCGGAGTTCAATGGCCTCCTTCCTTCTCTGGCTCTTCTCCGCTTTACTTTCTGGATGTACGATAGTACGACGGTCGCGCAGCTACGGGACCTCTCTAGGATAGCGTAGCGAGTCGGCCTGATCACCTGGAAGCTGGTAGACACCGGTGGAGAATCGGGCTCGAGGTAGAGGTGATTTTACACACACATTTTCTTATGTTGTTATGAATTCAAAATTATTTTTACCTGTACATTTTATAAAGAACTTCAGTTGTTTTATATACTCGTAAATATTATTGAAAAATCTTTCATATTTGACTAAGGCCTTTTTAAATTATACTCCGTAAAAACACTGAAATTCATAGTCAAGTTTGACCACTATCTTCCATTCAAATTTAGTATTAACTTTCTTGATTTTAGTGATTATGTAATTTTGATTTTTTATTAAGTCACAAAATCTTTTAGAGGAAGAAAGCAACCTCGTGCAATGTTATTAAATGTTTTCAAATACTTTTGAAATACCATATATTACTGCGTACAAATATGAGTAAGACTTTTCAATTTAAACTTCCTGGGCTTATGGATTCGGAAAAATGGTTTTATTTTTAAGTTGACAGTACGGTCAGAGTTATCTGTGCGAAATTTCACTCAATTATCTACATTTGTCGTATAGTTACGCTTGTATTTTCTAAACAAAGAAAGGTTGCATCTTCGGTTTTTATAATGTCTGAAATTATCCAACAAAAAGTAGCATTAAATTTTGTCCGCGACATTAAATATCGGCTGCCGAAACATTCAGAATGTTGCAGGAGGCTTTTGGTGAGAAGTCAATGACAAGAGTAAATGTTTTTGATTGTCACAAATTGTTCAAAGAAGGTCAAGAACGCATTGACGACGAATCACATCAAAGACGATCAAAAACATCTACTTATGGGTTACACGTCGACAAAATCAAAGAATTGGTTCTGCAAAATCGTCGATTGACTACTAGAGCGCTTGCTGATATTGCTGTAATTTCAAATGGGTCAGTTAATACCATTTTGAAATACATTTTGTATCTGAAAAGAGTGAAATCTTGATTGGTGCCAAAAACACTCAATTTTTTGAAAAAGCAGCGTCGCATGGATGTCTTTGAAACGATGCTTTCAGACTATTAGGACAAGATGGAACGCATAATAACTGGAGATGAGACTTGGGTCTACGCTTACGGTCCAGAAACATTCGAAAAACTCATGCTAAAGTTGCTCAAAAATCAAGATTATACTCACTGGTTTCTTCGATTATAGTGGTGTGGTGTATTATGAATTCCTTCCAACCGGTCAAACGATTGGTTAATAAAGTATATTATTTAAGGGTTATGCATCGGTTGCGTAAAGCTGTTCGTCTCAAAAGGTCAGATATATGGTTTTCGTATATTTTGCATTCTTCTTGATAATGCACGAGCTCATACTGCATTGATTTTACCTGAACATTTTGCCCAAAATTTAACCAATATCGTTCTGTAACCACCGGTTGCTTGTTGTTTTGGTTGTTCAGTCGGGACACGATTTTAATTCGATTGAAGAAATAAATGACGAATCTAAGAAGGAATTCGTGGCCATTCCGAGTATAAAAAATGTTTTGAAAATTGGAAAAAGCGTTGGCATAGTTGCATTGCTTCCAGGGGGGATTATTTTGAGGGGGATGAAATAGGCTAAGCAATTCTAATTTTATTTTGTGTACTCTAGCATTGCATCCCGCAATAGACGAGTAGTGTATAGTACACAGTATAGCATTATAGTATAGTAATATGGTATATGGTCTGATAATGTGCTAGCTCGAGATCGTAAGCTTGAAAATCATTGTTTCGGAAGTTTTCGAATATTAGGCAAGACGCAATACATTGATTTTAAAATATGAATCTGAATATTTGACAAAACTAGTTGGGCATACTTATAATTTTCATCAGTAATAGTTGAGTTATATAAATTAATATAAAATACATCTTTGACTGGCGATCTATGCTTTGTAATTTTAATTTTTCTTCAGATAGAAAATAATGTAGACATCTACTGTAACGATGAATTGTCTCATTACATTTTGAGACTAGCAAACTTATCAAGCGAGATAAGTTCTTAATCCAAACTTAGTGTTAATGAGCTGAGAGATCACCATTATTTATGCTTGTATTTACAGGTTCTTTATCTTAATAAAGTTAATAATTTCTTTATCTTAATAATTTTAAAGTAACTACCTCGTATAATTAGTAGATTTACATGCTTTTCCTTCTTTATAGATGCTATATAGCATATAGATACATCAAAGACTTTTTCTTTTTTAGTATATGTAAGTTAATTGAAATATTTTTATTCTATTTTTGAAAGTTAATTATATTTTTCGTCTTCACTAGAATAAGATATGTCTAGCTTTTATGCTGAAAGTCGATTAGCATTTACTTTAGCTGAATATAAGGAAGAGAAAACGGTCCATATGAAACATTGATCATCATTAGTTCTTAGATTAGTACACGAACATTGTTTTCTATTACTGCAGGTACTGCAAAGTATGAGCTAACATTACCAGGATTAAATTTATATATTAAGTGTACAAGTAAGTATCCAGCGTTTTTTTTCCAAAATGTGAGGTTTTATTATGAATATATGGTTACATATCCCTTATTCAAAGTATCGTCCATCTGAAATTATAATTGTTCCCCATCTATCTGGAAATTTATGAATTTGGGACAAAAAAACTTTCTGATCTTTCGAGCCCAAGAATCTATCGAGATACAATGGTCCTTTGATGGTTTGACCACTCGGAAGAAGCCGGTAATGTACGACATCCTTTTCATCCCACCACATACAGAGCATGACCTCATTTTCGTGTATATTTCATTTTGGCATCGATTAGGCGGGCTTACCGTGCTTTCTATACGATTTTCTGTGCTCAGAGTTATCATAATTAATCTATTTTTCATTACCGGTGACAATACGATTCAAAAATGATTTATTTTTATACCGCTACAGCAATATTTCGGATATTTAAAATCACCGATCGACTTATCTGGGCTTCAGTTCATATGCCATACAGTTTCCAACTATTTGAATGAATCCCAATGCTTTTAGGCACAGCGAAAGAGCTTGTTGCGAGTGCCTAATGATGCAGTGAGTTCTTCTTAAATCTGATACGGATGTTCATCCAGAAAAGCGTCTAGTTCTTAGTTTTCAAAACTTTTCGGCTTTCTGGAGCAATCCTTGTCTTCAACTTCAAAACAACCACTTTTGAACCATTTGAACCACACGCGGCACGTCAATTCACCAATACATTCCGACCGATAAATAATCGAACGCAAACGATAGGCCTGAGTTGAACTTTTTCTCATATTAAAGAAATGCAACAGCGTTTCCCGCAAACTACGTTTATTTGGCTGGAAACTTGCCATTATATTTTTTTCGATAAAATACATAGAAATACTTACATATAATGCTGTAAAGTTTTTCACAGATACACAATTTACAAATATACACACGAAGTTTTACATTTCTGCCCGGGATCTATTGGTGACGCTAGCTTATATCAAACATTCTGGAAACTTATATGTACATCATATATATACATGTATATATATGTATATATATATATATATATATATATATATTGACTGATAACCTTATACTAGACAACACCCAACCAGAATGTCCCTTTGGAAATTCGTCTAAATCACGGTGGTTGGGTTCTTTGACATGCATTGCATATCAGCCTTTCAATTTAATAAATTCAACTATTTTAACATTAGTATCTGAATTACTATCTCTACTATTTGCACTAAGTTTTCAGATATTATTGATTATATTTAAATATTGTATATTTTTATATATTTAGATATTAATTAGATATAAATTGTTTTCTTTTTATAAATTTCAGAAAAATTAGGCGACTAAGTGCATTAATTCTCACCGATTAAAAGAAATACTAAATAAATAGCAAACTTTCTTCTTTATTTTTTTATACATTTTGATTCAATTGTATGTTGTTAAAAAAAATTTTTTTGTTTCATTTTTGTTAAATTGTATATTGTTAATATATATTTTTTGTATTATTATTATAAATAATTGTTAAAGTATTTTAAATTTAAATAAATCTCAACGGAAGAAATATTTCAAAGGAAAGTAAAATCTATTATTGATTCTTCTGGCGACTTGAGCCAGATAGTCAAGAATAGATGTTTTTATTGAATTAAAATCAATAATTAATTGTGCACTGTTGCAAAACTTGGTGACATCCTAAGTGACCAAGAGCTAAGGTATCTCAATTTAAGATTAACGTGCAGCGCACAAGTTTCAAAGAAATAAATGTGGCTAAATACATAGAGAATAATTCAAAAGGTTGGAAATTAGATGCCGTACGAATTGAAGCCGAGGGACGTGGAACCGCGATTTAAATGAATCAAAAACTATTTGCAGAATCTTGGATGGGCATTTCTACCTCACCTGCCTTACAGTCTAGACTTGGAACAATCTGACTACTACTTGTTTCGATTAATGCAGAACTATTTTACGGAAATATGCTTCAGTTCCTTTGGGAGAATCACAAATTGACTTGATAAGTTCTTGGCCTCGAAAGTCGAGAAATTTTTTTATCCAGAATTCATAAATTGCCAGAAAGATGGGAAAATGTTATAGCTTCCGATGGACGATAGTTTGAATCAAAGATATTTATCCATGTTTTTATAATAAATCCTAACATTTTGGAAAAAATGTGGAAATTTATTTAAACATCCATTATATATATATATAACAACCCGAGGTAATTATTTAACGTATTTATTATACATTAAAATTAAAAATTGTACTTATAGCTGTATAAGTCTTTTTATAGGCTTGGGTAAGCTCAATAAAAAAAAAAAAAAAAAAAAAATTGTACTTATGTCGACTGTTCTGAATTTATTCAATACATATTTTTATCGGTCTTCGTCTTTATAATATAATAAATTAACTAAAATAATTACAATCAGACTGTCCTTGTTTATAGTCACCCCCGAAGAATCTGAAATAGAACTTTTTACAACAATAAACTATATCTAAAAATAATTAAAAATAATAAAATAAATATAATAAATAAAATAAAAATAATAAAAACAATATTCTATGTTACTGAAGGCAAACTTGGCTGTCTCTAACAATCTTAAATTTAAATTCACCTTTGGTGTCCGAAGTTTCCCATTGTTTCATCCTCTGGAATGAAACACATGCTTAGTTTACGGTATATAATTATAATACACACACACACACACACACACACACACACACACACACACACACACACACACACACACACACACACACACACACACACACACACACACACACACACACACGCACGCACGCACGCACGCACGCACGCACGCACACACACACGCACATATATATATATATATATATATATATATATATATATATTATGTATTAAATATTTATTTGACTTATATTTAATATTAAAAAATGGTACAATAAATGATATCTCGAGTGAAGTAGAGACGGGAGATGCTAGTATATATATATATATATATATATATATATATATATATATATATATATATATATCTTAGATTCTAGTAACTTTTCAACGGAAGAGGATAACAGAAAGTTGTGGAAAAGACTGAGAACTAGATTTAAAAGAAAAAATGTTCTAAAAATCTTTATTCCTTTATATCTTTAAAATATGAAACATGTATTTATTGCATGGAAATTTTTTTATTCCATTGAGCAAGGCCGCAACTTTCTATTGAGACTAATCACATTAAATTTTGATACGATTCGTGGATGCTTATAAATATTTCAATTTCTGAAAACCAAGTTCCAATTTATATAAAGCCCGACCAAATGTTAGTATATATCTTATCTGCCATACATGAAATTAAATTTTAAGTGAATCTTAGTGAATTTTGAGCGTTAGGACTGGCCATATTGTCCATGCATATCATAACAACGAATTTCAGCTTTTCTTATTACATTGTCTAGTCTAGAGTTGAAATATTCTCCTTGTGAGTAAAAAAATCTTTAAGTACAAGTACGATGACGGAAGTAAAAATTATTTTATCTTATGAAATAAATAAATTGTGTAACATAATGCATGTGCATGCTATTCGTGTAATTTTCTACTGTATCTCTATTCCGAGGAAGTACTCATAGATAGATTATATTATGCTTTTATATATATAGATTTTACATAACGTCTGTATGTAAATACCTAAAAGAAAATTAGTCGATTATATGAAATTTACCATAGAATTTAACAATTCTAATTATTGTGAATAAATAAGCATTAATATCAGGGATCGTACAAAGTTAAAATAATAACTATTAATCTCTTATGAAGGATGAAGTATATAGCAGTACTAGATTCCAAGCTAACCAATAGCAGCTTCCAATCTTAATATTGTCATTTAGTGCTAAGTAACTCCGTTGATGGGTGTAAAAATGGCCTGCTCGACAATAGCCTCTTATCCGTCCTGAACTACCAATATCTGAAAAGGATTTTTAGACGGTGAATCCTTCTGGTATGATACTATATCCTTTGAGTAGTCTTTGAGGTTAACCATATCCATCTGAAATTTAATATTTATATTTATAATATAAACTACTCAACATTACCTTTCGATATTAATAAAAACTAAATGTCAATATCTATTTCATATATTCTATCAATATTTAAATAGAAAATTGTAGTGGAAAATAAAAACAATTGCATAAATATTGCTTATTATCTTTTTCCTTCTATAGTCAAAACATCCACCTATATGTATCTACTGCAAATAACTAACCATAAAGAATACTGTTATTTATTAATCAACTTATTTTAGTAAGGACTTACCCACGCTAGCAACTAGATTTTATATAAAAAAAATACATGTATTGCAGGAAGAGTCATGGATATTTTAAATAGGCACCAATTCATAACTTAATCAATTCCATTCAACCAAAACTATAGTAAGAAATGAACATGCTTTCTTTAGATAAGTATCTATCTCGATATATCTTTTAAGTAACAAATTTTAAGTAAAATATTATATACTAATATTCATATAAATATTTTTCATTTTAGGTTTATTGTGTTCATCTATACGTTACTGTATCTAGTCAACTTCCTTCATCATGACATCTTAGCTGATCGATCCTCTCGAGATAAGAATATCGTCCTAGAAAAAAATTATTAACGTTCTCTCCTTTCTTTTCCTGGTGTTTAAGGGTCTTTTTACTACTTAGTTATAATAAATCTGCTTATTTATATATACTGTAACAAAATTAAAATTAAAAAAAAAATCGAATTATTTCTATCTATTTACATAATTAGAATCTCGTTATAGTTTCCCTGTAATAAGAAAATATAAAAGAATGAGGATTTATAATTTCGAACTGTAATATTCTAAATTTACTATTCCCGATACGATTTAATATCTTAAGACTACCTAGCGTCGAGCTTCTAAAGGACTTCGCTTATTTTAGAATCTTATTCTAATTCTCTGGCGCTTCAATTAGTCTGCTTACATGACTTTGACTTCTATTCATATTGCATATTTGCGTAATACATTCATTTTCAAAATGATATACTTATTTCTTTATTTTTAAATAACACGTGCCTTTCAGCCATGAAATATTGTTCCGCGAAAAAATCAATAATTAAAATTTTACATAAATGTAATAAAAAATTAAATAAATAGTTTGCCATTTCTAATAAAGGTGAATACTAACGCGCGCACATACACATACACGCATACGCGCGATTATGCGCACACACCGAGCTCTTCATGTCTCAGAGATACTTTACTGAAAATAATGATATTATACTGTTTGCCCGGAGATCCCGTTAACAGATTGGTAAAACATACCCCGAACGGAATGAGTTAATTTTTAATTGATCTTTTCGTATTGTTTTACAAACCTAGATTGTTCCCTCTCTTTTCAGGATGGATGATATGTTTTCTTATTTCAAAATGATTTATTAATAAATTGATTTATATTAACATATTTAAAAGGAGGGGATAACGTTAAATATAGCGGAAGTGGTGAATTTTTATAAGTAATTATATACTGTTCTCAACAACTTCATTTATTATTAATTAATAATAATTCTTAGGTGTAGAAATAAGTATGCAGCTTTCGTTAAAAGATAGCTTCAATGATCCCCAGGTATAATTGTTAGATTTCATGTATTCTATTTGTAGGTTGTCTATCTGTCAACATATTTGCAGTGTTATATTTGAGCATTTTTTTCGGTGTCATTTATTTATGGAGCAATTGACAACTTTCCAGTCAAATAAACATCATTTGCAGAAAGCGCTGCTTCTATTCTTTAATATGAGGAAAAGTGCGTCTGAGTCCTATCGTTTGCTTTCGGAATTTTATGGCTCGGAATGTATTGGTGAATCGACGTTCTGCAAGTGGTTCAAATGGTTCAAAAGTATTCATTTTGAAATTGAAGACAAGGATTGCTTCGGAAAGCTGAAAAGTTTTGAAGACAAGGAATTAGACGCATTGCTGAATCAGGATCCGTGTCAGATTCAAGAAGAACTTACTGCATCATTAATCGAGTCGGAAATACGTAGCGATACGTTAGATTTGATCGTCGTCAATAATCCGTAAATTAGTAAATTAACAACGTATTACCAATTATCAAACCCAAATTTTGATAATTATGCATACGAAATAAAACCTAGACTATATAAAATAAATTAAAAAATTAAAAATTAAATGTCGAAAATCCTAATTTAAGACATATGAAATATGAATTTTATGAAATTATTATGCGAAATATGTTTATTAATGACAAGTCTGAGCAACCATTAAGAAATAAAAAAGTAAATAACTGATCGAATGAATATAGAAGAAAAAGAAAAAATTATCAGACTGTGTCACAAATATAAAGATTGCTTCTACAACGAAAACGAGAAATTGTCCGCAACAATAGCAGTGATTTACATCGTCAGAATACGAGACGCTGAAGTGCGATATATTGCAAAAGTTTTACATATCCCTATCATTTAAACCAATACAAGAGCAACTAAGAAAGGTATTAAACAATGGAATAATATAGAACAATTGAATTGTACTTCTGTCGACTGCCCATATACAAATTAATAAATATTTTTTTATTGGTCTTACAGTCCAATCAATTTCAACCAAAAATAAAATAAAATAAAAATAAAAAATAATAAAAATAAAAAATAAAAATTAAAAATAAAAATTAAATTAAAAATTAAATTAAAATGATAATGACAGTCAGACTGTCCTGGTTTACATTCACCCCCGTAGACTAATCTGAAAATAAAATATTAGCTGAAAAAATTCTTTGTTAGTAAAGTGCAGTCTGACTGTCCCCAACACCCTTACCTAATTGAAGACTTGTCCAATAAAAAAATATTTATTAATTTGGAATAATATAGAATAATTCCTAGCAATTCACATTATGTATCACCCGTCTGGATTGTGCCTAACAAACCGGATGCAAGTGGAAATAGGAAATAGAGGATACTTATAGATTACAAAAAATGCAATCATAAAACTATTGAAGACAAATATCCTCTACCGAGAATGGAAGACATGTTAGAGAATTTTGGCAATACATATTTTACATTTCGATAGAATTTTAGCAATACATATTTTACATTTCGATAGAATTTTAGCAATACATATTTTACATTTCCATAAAATACTGCTCGATCATAATTGAACAGAAAAAACAGCTGTTACCGTCGAAAACGGACATTACGAATACGTTCGTATGATGTTCAGATTAATGCCTCTGCAACTTTTCAAATAATGATGGATAAAGTTTTAAGAAAATATTTAAACAAATTTTATTTTACTTATATGATACGATAATATCATATTATCTACCTCCTGTCCAAGAACATCTAAAGCATTTAAAACTTATTTTTAATGAATTGAAAGAATATGAATGAAAAATTATACCGATCAAAAGCAAATTTTTAAGGAAAAAGTGGAATTTTTAGGTCATATTTTAACACCAAAAGGAATAAAGCCAAAGTCTGAAAAAAATTAAATCTATAATAAAATACCAGATTCAAAAAACGTAGACAGAGGTAAAATCATTTTTAGGAGTTACAGCTGATTATCCAAAAATTTCGAAGTTCTTAAAACGGATGAGAAGACCGATTCTGAAAATCAGGATACAACAAACTAAAATGTACCCCGATTTGTCAAAACAATTCATTATTATTTTAGACGCTTCAACTGTAGGTAGCGAAGCGAAACTCTCAACTTAAGCATCTCATAATTATGCTATTCGCGAGAGTTAATTTCAGCATTTAAAATTATTCTACCATCGAAAAAGAATTATTTGCAATCGCAGAAGTATGTAGACACTTTCGACCATACATTTACGGAAAAAAATTGTTATCGAAACCGATTATAAACCGTTGACCTGACTTATTTTTCAAGAAACACCGAAAGAAGATTAATTCAATGGAAGATAAAATTCAAGGAATACAACTTCGAAATAAGAAACAAGGTCGAGAAAATAGTGTAGCTGACGACTTAATCAGAATTCAAATTAATACTCTGCAAGACAATGAAGATTCACTATCAATGATACCGGAAACTCCTAATATTGCACATCGCAAGATCGAAGAACTTGACAGCCATATCGATACAGTGCAAAGTGCAGACCAGAACCCAGTCTTTTCGCTACTTTTAACGGAGAAAAATATACATGCATTTAATTATAGAGTAATCATTAAGTCTGGAAGAGATTACAACGTGAAAGAAACGGTGGACAAATTAAAAATACAATACGTAGTAAAAATAAAATCAAAAAGTTGCTGAAGCACAAACTACTAAAGTTTCTAAATCAAAATTTTGAACCGAATAAATAGTGTGGTATTTATTTAAAAAATATGGAATAAGAAATTTTTATTTATAGAATATTGACAGTAAATTTTCTTGAAAACTTAATGTTGGTTAAAATACTTGCATGGTAATAATAAGTTGTAATAATTTTATGAAAAAACTGAAAGACTATCGTGACAAAAACCACAACTAAATACAAGAAACAACAACACATCTTAAGAAGAAATTCTATATATTAAATATGGATATCATTATACATAATTATATAAATAAAAGCGAAATGGGCTTAAAGCACATATAAAAGGAGACCCCACAAGAGAAAAAATTATGATACCATTAATGCAAACCACTACTTCAGCATATACATAGGACCATATTTTATGCGAATACGAAAAATTTTTAACAATGATGGATATTTTTTCAATATATGATCAGGTTTGTCATTTACCAGACGGAAATACAATTACCGTCTTAAGTCCATTAAAGTATTTCTCTTCATACCAGGGCTTTATTATAGGCAAAATTAATACCGATAACGGATGTGAGTTAAATCCGCAGTATTCAGAGATTGTCTAAAATACACCAAATTGAATACCATAAATCTATTGTCAAGCGACACACTTCGAATGGACCAATTGAAAGACTACATTCAACCCTTAGAGAGAAATTAAGTATTTTAGTAAGCTATAATCCGAACAATGTTATTAAAAATCACATGACTACGAATATTTTTATATACAATACCAGTATTCATTCTTCTAAAAAATATACCCTAGTTACGCTTTTATATGTCCCATACAACAAATTACATAAGCATATTATAGAACCAGAACCTGATGCCATCGATACAATCAAATTACTAAGTGCTAAAAAGAAGTGAAGAGAACTTCAGTGGTGGTAATAATCATCATAACCATTATGAACAGTAATGAGATCGAAACGAATGAAACATCTTATGCTTACCAACAGGGAACGGCAAGAAGTTTTCGAAGAGTTATATAATATTATGATTTTGGAACGCACTTGAGAAATCCAGCTTACTGAATCAGGCATTTAAATAATGTAAAGAAATACAACAAAACTTATAGCAAATAATACCACAAAAGGAAAGGAAAGGAAGAGGTCTCTTTGATGAACTAGGGACAGTAATCATATATATCTTTGCAAATTCAGATGTTAAAGATTTGGAAAAGATAAATGATTATCTAAATTTATTCCGTCATTAACAAAAATCATATATTATTATACTAAGTAAATTATTATATTAAGTCTTATAAACAAAATAAGTAAAGATATTAATAGTAATACCGATATCATGAATAAAAACTTGTAAAATATATCAAAGGGATTGTAAGATAAGAACATAAATTAACCTTTTTGAATCAATAGTTACACGCTCATAATACAGGAATAATATTTCCTGGAATTGCTAAGCAAAATTAAAGAATCATTTATATTCTCTGAACAATTATTTAATTTGGAATTATTACAATATAAATAAATATTACATATTGGTAAACATTTATCGGAAATTTATGCTCATAAAGAACTTATATTGGATTACAATAATTCACTAGACTTTTGTTTTGCTAAACGAATAATCGTATTTACCAACGATTCCATTATTTACACAATTAACATTCTAATCCGCAATTCTATTGAATTCTTTATCATTCAAATATTATCAATAATAAAAATCAAACGGGAATTATTAGCATACCTTGGGCTTTATTCGGATCATCTTTGAAATTTTTATTTCACAAATGCCACAAAATTCCCAATAAATCTACGTGTGTCGAGAGATTTTTACACGGAAAGCTAAACCTATCATTATTCCTAAACAATCATCTTCAATTCTTACGTACCAATTATCAGACGCATTACTTGTATCCACTAATCATGCAATTAAGATCATTATCGACCAAACAGAAATTGTCATGAAAGGAACACAAAAAATAATATAAGGAAGAGATTCAAATTCAAGGATATAATTTGTATTAAAATATTGGAGATATACAGCAAACAAATTTCATCTTGTCAGTTATCATAAAAAAACAACTACTTTTTGAAATATTAACGGTGTCAACCGTGCCAACAATAATTACATTGAAACCAGATCTTCATGTATTCCAAATAATATTATAGCAATTCTTCCTATTTCATTTATATTACTCTTTTGATTTACTTAGCATATAAAAGTAAGGCAAATAAAGAATTCATCTGCGGCAGAAAGGAGTTCTATGACCAAGACCAAGACACTGATACATTGAAGCTCCTTCTCGTTCCATTGTTTTCGACAAAACATTCTGTGACGACTAAATGCAGATACAAACACATAGAGAATATTAATATAACGATGATAAATAATGCTATACGTTCTGTTGGGCTCTCAAAGAGTAAACTTAGTAAATTATAAAATTTATTTTGTCAATCATCTTTATTATTCCTTAAAATACACATACATATCTATCTACCTATATATATATATTTTTCAGGATGAATTCAGTGTTTGTAAAATATTGTGATTTAATCCACACACGCGCGCGCGCACACACACACACACACACCAAAGCACACATACATACGCTTTTATGTCGTTTACTTTTTATTGATTTAATATAATTATATTAAATAGAATAAATTATTTGTACTCTAGTATCTCATTTTCCAAACTATTGTATAACATGTTACCAGGAAGTTAGATAACATAATACTATCAGGTATGTGAATAAGTCTTTCCCGTTTTTTTCAAATTTTGAGCCTTTATTGTGAAAAAATGGTTACAAATGAATTATTGAAAGTATTGGCCATCGCTAGCTACAAAATTCGACAAACTGCGAAAAAATTCGACCGGTTTGGCCTCTATCCAGTCATCCACCCATTTTTTGGCTTCCTCGTAGGAATGGAAGTGCTGGTCAGCCAGACCATGCGTCATCGATCTGAAGAGATGGTAATCAGACGGAGCAACGTCTGGACTATACGGCGGGTGGGGTAGGACTTCCCATTTGAGCGTTTCTAAGTATGTTTTCACCGGCGGTGCAACATGTGGGCGAGCATTGTCATGTTGCAAAATAACTTTGTCGTGCCTGTCGGAGTATTGTGGCCGTTTTTCTCGCAGTGCGCGGCTCAAACGCATCAATTGTCGTTGATAGACCTCGCCTGTGATCCTTTCATTCGGTTTCAGAAGCTCATAGTAAACCACACCTAGCTGGTCCCACCATATACAGAGCATGAGCTTGGCGCCATGAATATTTGGCTTGGCCGTCGATGATGATGCATGGCCGGGTAGTCCCCATGATTTTCTTCGCTTCGGATTATCGTAACGTATCCACTTTTCATCGCCAGTCACGATACGATGCAGAAAACCCTTTCTTTTATGTCGCTGAAGCAGCTGTTCGCAAGTGAAAAAACGCCGTTCGACGTCTCTCAGCTTCAGTTCGTACGGCACCCAATTTCCTTGCTTTTGGATCATTCCCATGGCTTTCAAACGCTTGGAAATGGTTGTTCGGTCAACTCTCAATGTTTCAGCAAGTTCTTCTTGCGTTTGACAAGAATCTTCATCAAGCAAAGTCGCCAATTCTCGATCATCAATGATTTGCGGCCGCCCGGAACGCTCCTTGTCTTCCACGTCGAAATCACCGCTTTTGAAGCGTCGAAACCATCCGCGAACACTTGAATCATCGACACAACCTTCTCCATAAGCCTCCTGAAGCAATCGATGCGTCTCGGCAGCAGATTTCTTCAAATTGAACCAATAAAGTGAAACTTCCCGCAAATGACGTCGACTCGGCTCAAATTTCGACATTTTCACGATATCAAAAATTTATGATGCGAAAAAAATTTAACTAATGTGTTAGTATGGAATTGTTGACATATGAATAAGCTTTGATTATGACATATGTAACCATTGAATACTCACACAGTATTGATGGCGCCATCTCTTACAAAAAACGGGAAAGACTTATTCACACTCCTAATAGAAAATCTGGCGTCACTATGCTTATAGCTAACGATATATGGTTTGCTCGCAAGCCGTAATACACTCATATGTGACAATCGAGAAGTATATCATTGTAAAGGCCAAGTTAGGCTCATAACATCTAGAAGGCGATGAACATCGTATATATTTCTTTTAGACAGGAGACCACAACATTTGTATGCCAGAATAACTAATTTTTTACCTTTACCACTACCACGTCTATATATTTGTAATCTTTTGAATACTCCGATCGTAATGGTTAAAGTACTTTTTATTCATCAGCTTTTAACTATTAGCAGAGTGCAACCTTTCCTACATTAGTATGCTAATCGAAACATCATCGATTGACTTGTTAATTTTGTTAGTTTAATTATTATTAACATATTTGTTAATTTAATTTGTTGAAATGTCAACATTCTCAACAGAAGTATAATTAATTAGATTTTATTAGAAATAAAATTAATCAGATTTTAATACATTTTGTTTATCTTTGTACGTTCGTTTTTGCTATTTTACTCTTACTTTAGACTGATTTTATTCGAATTTTTGAACGTAAAATACAGTAGAATTTCGTCGTAATAAAGTTTTGCCTACTCTTACTTGCATTTACTCCTTCCTTGACAGAACTAATCCTTTTCTGAGTTCCTGTTCGCCTTCACAATTGGCTTGGATCCCGCATCGATTCTATCGATCATGTCATTTCTTTTCAATACAGAATCTCGCTCAGCCAAGCAGCGTTCCACACTGGGTACCTTGAAATTCTCGATTAAAAAGTACTTTTGTATAAAATTGTCAAATTTCTCAAGCCCTAAGTTACTTTCTTCTGGGAACGATTCGACTTCTATACGTGTTAGTTGAGGCCGTCGCAAATTCTGTTTTTTAAGGAAATTTGCGAGTTTCTTCATCTCGGTTTCTATCTTTTTGATACATAGGGCATCCCAATTTTGGATTCGATGCAATGGTCCTCTTATGGTTTCATCACTCGAAAGTAGTTTGTAGTATGCTTCCGAGACACCCTTTTGATCCCAAGGTATGAAGAGCTTGATCCTGTTTACGTAAATATTTCGACTCGTCGTCGATTGGGTGGGCTCTCCGGACCTGTTGGTATACGGTTTTGTGGGTTTGGGGTTATCATAATAAATCCATTTTTACAATCTCGTGACAATACAATGCAAAAATGATTTATTTTTATACCGCAGCAGTAGTATTTCGAACATGTGAAAACACCATTTTACGTTTCTCGGCTTACGATACCCAGTTTCTCACCTTACCCAGTTTCTAACTTTTTAAAGGAATCCCAATGTTTTAAGAATCAGGGAAATGGCTTGCTGCGTGACGCCTAATGATGCAACAAGTTTTTCTTGAATCTGACACGGGTCTTGGTACAGAAAAGTGTCTAATTCTTCATGTTCAACTCTTTTTGGCTTTCCAGAGTGATCCTTGTCTTCAATTTCAAAATCACCACTTTTGAATCCTTTTCACCACTTGCAGTACGTTTATTCACAAATATGTTCTATTCCATAAGTTTTCGAAAGCAAACGATGATAGGTCTCGGCAGCACTTTTCCTCATATTAAAAAATAGAAGCAGTGCTTGCAAATTACGATTATTTGGCTGAAAACTTACCATCATTTTTTTTTGATAGAATAAACCACATCGCAGGAAATATTTCAATATAACGCTGTAAAGTTGCTGACAGTTATACAATCTATAAATATAATACATGAGATCTGATATTTCCGCTCGGGATCCACTTCTGACGCCATCTTTTAGAAACACGAAAAACCTGCTTGTACACATAATATAAAATAAAAGAATACGTCAAAAATTTGAGAAGTAATCGGTAGAATGAAAATAACGGAATCAAAATCGTGTTTTTCATGCGTACGAGAATGTAATTATATATATGTATGTATATATGTGTGTGTGTGTGTGTGTGTGTGTGTGTGTGTGTGTGTGTGTGTGTGTGTGTGTGTGTGTGTGTATGTTTTATAGGCATAGGCAGAGCAAGCTCTGCACTAGTGGCCTCTCGAAACCAGCATCCCGCCGGAACTATCCGGGAATATTACTTCGGCGGGGCTGTTAGTTAGCCTGTACGACTCCTCTTCTTATGACACTATCCTACGTCCCCCATCCACACAGGTGATCAGGGGTTCGGTCTTCGTCCTCTGTATCTTAAAATAGGATCAGTTGGCCTGGTTCATCCTGGGCGATTCGCCTAGTTCTATCGGCGTATCTAAGGTCGGTCATCACCTCTTTTGCGAAACTGGCTACTGCCTTCCAGTTTTCAGAAGATTCCAGCATTATTGATAGGATGCTCTCTGGTCTTATTGGCTTATTGATGATGTTCATCAAGTGCTCACCTTGTGTTCTAAAACGAGGGCAGCTCACTAATATATGCTCGGCATCCTCGACCAAAGTCGGATAGATGGGGCAGAGATCATTATTATCCAGGTGAAAGCGGTGGAAATAGGACCTAAAACAACCATGTCCAGTCAACAACTGAGTTAGGTGGAAATCTTATTCCCCGTGTTTCCTGTTGATCCATCTGTGTATGTCTGGAAGGATACGATAAGTCCATCGGCCTTTGCTAGAATCGGTCCATCGTTTTTGCCATATTTCTATAGAACGATGACGTTCCACATTTTTAGCACCTTGTAGGGAATCCACTGCGGCCTTACATATGTTATGCAGCCTAGCCAGTTCATCTGCAGCTAAATCGAAAGGAAGAATTCCGGCAAGTACCTCAGCTGCGTCGGTGGATACCGTCCTATAACCACTAATAATACGTATACAGGAGCGACGACGGGTCGCAATGGCCAACTCACAATACGATTTAATTCCGCATGCATGATGCCAGATTGGTGCTGCATACATGCTGACAGAATTAACAACATAAGCTAATAGTTTCCTCTGGGGTGGACGTGGGCCACCAATGTTAGGCATGAGCCGACACAAGGCAGCTGAAACTCGTTGCGCTTTTTCGCCAGATATCTTTAGATATTCTTTGAAATATAACCTGGCATCAAGCTGGACACCCAAGTATCGTAAGGATGGCGCAGAACTAATGCGGCAGCTACCAGCTTTAAGAGTAATACTATCTACCTTCTTACGACTGCTGACAAGAACTACTTCTGTCTTGTGCTCCGCTAATTGTAGACCAGCCGTCTTAATCCATCTACTGATGTTGCTGATTGCCTCATTGGCATTTTCAGTAAGTTCATCAAGGGTCTTAGCCGTCACTACTAGAGCGATATCGTCGGCGTAGCCTACTGCTATTGAACCAGGCGCTTGTGGAATCCTCAACACGCCATCATACATAATATGCCACAATATAGGTCCTATAACTGAGCCCTGGGGGACTCCCGCAGTAACCTTATGCGACACAGTGCCTTCATCCGTTCGGTATAATATTATCCTATTCTCAAAGTAGCTGGCCACGACATTCTGTAAATAACCAGGTACTCCGAACTCTTTAAGAGAACTCAGAATACCAGCGCGCTGAATTAAAGGCATTCTTGACATCTACAGCGACGATGGCACAATACTGTTTAGTGCCACCTTTCCATCTCTTACCACTGATTGCATTTCTTGCGGTACACACTACCAGTTTAATGGCATCGACTGTTGATTTTGATTTCCGAAATCCAAATTGGCGTGAGGATATGCCGTGCAATCCTTCAGTGAATGCTTCCAGTCGGCTACATATTATTTTTTCAAATATTTTACCTACCGTGTCGAGCATACACAATGGCCTGTATGATGAAGGATCATCAAGTGGCTTATTGCCCTTAGGTAACAGGACTAACCTTTGAGTTTTCCAGCAATCAGGAAAAATACCCTCAAGAAGGCAAGCATTATATACTTTTAGAAATATAGCTGCATTCTTCTGTATCGCCAACTTAACTGCCGCATTAGGGATACCATCAGGGCCAGGGGCAGCATTGTCTCTAGTCTTAGCGTAAGCATTATGTAGCTCCATTTCTGTTATAGGAGGTATATCGTCCGAGTGTTGCGTGCGCAGTACAGTCCCATGGATGTCATTGGGAAAGAGAGCAGAAACAATCTTATCAATCAATACCGTGCTAGTGGGTTGTATTGGTGCCCTACTCAATCGTGCCATGACTGTTTTGTACGGTCGTCCCCATAAGTCATTGTTGGCCTCTACACACACTTCAAGCCAGCATCGACGCTTGCTTGCCTTAATGGCCTTGACAAGCGCTCTCTGTGCTTCTTTAAATAAACTATTAAACGTATCACGATGGGTGCGGGCTCTTTGGGCAAGTCTACGTGCGCGATGACATTGTTTGCGCAATTCTGCAATTTCATTTGTCCACCAGTAGACAGATTGACGATGTTTAAATCCGCTCTTAGTCCTAGTCATCGATGCATCACATGCTTCAGAGATATGCTTCATGAGTGCATTTGCCAGATGGCCTGGTGCACCATATTCTAAACGCTCTTCTGATATTATAGTGGCGAACACTTCACAGTCTAGCGATCTGATGTTCCATTTCCGTGTGGGCATCCTCTCATTGCACTTGTTCTTTACTTTCTTCTCTGCAATCTCATACAAGATCGCCCTGTGATCACTGTGGGTGTAAAGGTCGCTTACTCTTCAATTAAGGATCCGCTGAATCAAGTCATCACTGGCGAATGTTACATCAATGACTGATTGTTTATCACCCCTAATGAAAGTGGATTCAGATCCCTTATTAACCACGTGGAGTTGAAGAGAATTAAGGCCATCAAGCAGCATACTACCTCTATTATTTGTTGAAGCGCTTCCCCAGGCTGTGGACCACGCGTTAAAATCGCCACCGATTAATAATGGTTTCTTGTCCATGGCTTCATCAACTAATTTAGCTACGAGGATTTCAAACTGCTTGTCCGTCAAGCTTGGAGGAGCATATACACTAAAGACGTATATTTCTTGTATTTTAGCCCAGGATATCAATTCGCTCCGATGACTCGACTGCTTTAGTACCTGTCTATTTTGACCAATCCAGAGGGCAGCTCTATTGCTTGTGTCACTTATCCAGCGCTGTGGTCTGACCCTGTCACAATATGGTTCGGAGATTACAGCAATGTCTATTCTTAGCTCCTTTATTGTCTGTTTCAGCAGGTCATGAGCTGCTACGCAATGGTTGGTATTCAATTGGAGTATTCTCATGTTTTATGTCTGTTTAAAAACTCCACGGTAATCGGGCACTTATAGCTGTATGCTGGATGGTTAATCTCCTTTTTTCCTTCGCATTTACAGAGTAAAGAACAGGGCCCGTTTACACACAGCTTGGATAGATGGTCTTTTCCACCGCAGTGTCTGCAAAGTTTAGTTCTGCCAGGGCCCGAGCACACGAACGCTAAATGGTCAATCTGCCAACACCTGAAGCAGCGCTTTATTTCTGTTTTTTTTCGAACTCTGCAGCTGACCCATCCGATTCGTGTGTGTGTCTGTGTGTGTGTGTGTGTGTGTGTGTGTGTGTAGATGCAGTTATTCGAGCATACGCAGCTATTAATTCCTTTGCTTTTTCTGTTTGTTATAGAAATATTATTAATTTTTTAAATTTATAAATAGTGGGAAGTATCAATTCTATAGTAAAATAAAATGTTTATTATTGTTAACTACGAGCAAATAAAGATTATTTTCATTAATATATTTTATAAAGTACACGTAATTATAATAAACAAATTAATATAAACGAAAAAGTTACAAATTTTCTTAAAAATTATTAGGAGTGTGAATAAGTCTTTCCCGTTTTTTGTAAGAGATGGCGCCACCAATACTGTGCGAGTATTCAATGGTTACATATGTCATAATCAAAGCTTATTCATATGTCAACAATTCCATACTAACACATTAGTTAAAATTTTTTCGCATCATAAATTTTTGATATCGTGAAAATGTCGAAATTTGAGCCGAGTCGACGTCATTTGCGGGAAGTTTCACTTTATTGGTTCAATTTGAAGAAATCTGTTGCCGAGACGCATCGATTGCTTCAGGAGGCTTATGGAGAAGGTTGTGTCGATGATTCAAGTGTTCGCGGATGGTTTCGACGCTTCAAAAGCGGTGATTTCGACGTGGAAGACAAGGAGCGTTCCGGGCGGCCGCAAATCGTTGAAGATCGAGAATTGGCGACTTTGCTTGATGAAGATTCTTGTCAAACGCAAGAAGAACTTGCTGAAGCATTGGGAGTTGACCGGACAACCATTTCCAAGCGTTTGAAAGCCATGCGAATGATCCAAAAGCAAGGAAATTGGGTGCCGTACGAACTGAAGCTGAGAGACGTCGAACGGCGTTTTTTCACTTGCGAACAGCTGCTTCAGCGACATAAAAGAAAGGGTTTTCTTCATCGTATCGTGACTGGCGATGAAAAGTGGATACGTTACGATAATCCGAAGCGAAGAAAATCATGGGGACTACGCGGCCATGCATCATCATCGACGGCTATGCCAAATATTCATGGCGCCAAGCTCATGCTCTGTATATGGTGGGACCAGCTAGGTGTGGTTTACTATGAGGTTCTGAAACCGAATGAAAGGATCACAGGCAAGGTCTATCGACGACAATTTATGCGTTTGAGCCGCGCACTGTGGGAAAAACGGCCATAATACTCCGACAGGCACGACAAAGTTATTTTGCAACATGACAATGCTCGCCCACATGTTGCACCGCCGGTGAAAACATACTTAGAAACGCTCAAATGGGAAGTCCTACCCCATCCGCCGTATAGTCCAGACGTTGCTCCGTCTGATTACCATCTCTTCAGATCGATGATGCATGTCCTGGCTGACCAGCACTTCCATTCCTACGAGGAATCCAAAAAATGGGTGGATGACTGGATAGAGGCCAAACCGGTCGAATTTTTTCGCAACGGGATTCGTATGTTGCCAGAAAGATGGGAAAAAGTTGTAGCTAGCGATGGCCAATACTTTCAATAATTTATTTGTAACCATTTTTTCACAATAAAGGCTCAAAATTTGAAAAAAAACGGGAAAGACTTATTCACATACCTGATATAATTCTTAAATTGAGAAAAAAGACTGATGACAATGATCGAATATAAACTGAGTACACAAAATTTTTTGGAGAAAGCTGCTTAAAATACTATTTTTTATTATCTTATACCTCTTTCAATTGTTTGTAGTTAATTATGGATAAATAGACCCGTTTCAACATATCTCAGCTCCTGGTGACTCAGTGCGTCATCAGGTTTGTTTCTATAACACCGTATTCAATTTAATTATACACTTTATGTTAGCTTCGGCTCAGCACGCCATCAAATTTTCTCACGGTTTCCAATTTTATTTTTATAAAAAAATCTATATCTTCCTCTCACTCAAAATGGCAAAATTACAAATGGATTATCAACCCCTTTTAATTTTTTCCTATAGATTTGTTGTACCTGATTATTTAAAAAAATTTGACCAGTTTACTTAAATATTAAAATGAACAAATAATTAATTAAACAACTTTAATTGTGTTTATGTCGACGGTTCAAAGGTAAAATGAATAAATGTCTCTATTGATCTTAATTATAATTAAAGAATTAAAAAATGATCAAAACTAAAACAATTATTACACAATGAAACCAGCACAATCATAATAATAGTAAACGCGGCTACGCTTTCGGCCGTTGTTTTTTTGTTGGCGTTTCGCATATTTTCAAAATTTAGATGCGAACACAATGAAATATTAATTGTAAAATTTATTAGATTTAATTACATTAAATTTAAATTCTATTAAATCCATGCATACGATTTTACATTTAATATCTATCAATATTCAATTAATATCTTTTTAATTATTAATAATGAATTCTCACGTTAAATTCGCGCGCGCCGTGTGTGCCTGAGATTTTTTGCCTTTTAACGCGAATCCCTCTTTAGTGTAAAGGCTGATTATTTTCTTATTATAGTTTCTTATTTACAGAGTTCTAGACCGATGTATAGTGCTGATCTACCTATATAGGAAAAATAATCTGTGTATTTGTATGTATCTATTTTGATTTTCAGTATATGATTATTGATTAGAGTATAAATTGACCGTCAATTCCAAACTGTTATTTCCCTACCACCTATTCAGGTTCCTCTGTGATTTCTGCTTTGAGCAGATATTCGATTGCTTCAATAGATTCCTTAGTTTGGAGGAGTTCTTTTGCAAGTTTCTCAAGCACTACGAATGTCTCTTGGCTCAACAAAACTCGTACCTCAATGGAGGTATTATTCTCCCTTAGGAACCTGATCCTAACTTCATCATATTTGGAACAGACGGACATTGCGTGCCCTAGTGTATCCACACATGAGCTCCTACTGCTCTCTCTCTCTCTCTCTCTCTCTCTCTCTCTCTCTCTCTCTCTCTCTCTCCGATGGAAGCGAGAGAGATAAGACTCCAAGATTCCATACCCAGTGAGAAATTGGATTAACCAGCGCGGCAGCCCGATCCAGTCCACCCCGATTCTATCTCTGACACTAGGTAGGTACGAATGTCTCAGTCTACTTTTTGTCTAGTTATCCCAGTTTTCCTGCCAGTCATTGAGATTTTTCTGATATCTCTCGTGCGGCATGACGTTGGTCCTTAAGTGACGTTACATTTTTACGGTTTGCATACAGTTCCGCTCTACGTTTGCATTCTAGCACGATGAGGAGTTTGCCCGCTATCACTGCTAGTGCGTCTGTCGAGGTGGTGTTGTACGCATCGGTGACTAACGAGCGCATGCCTTTGAGTACTTGATAAGTTGCGTAGCTCACATTAAATCGTGCCAACCTGCCGCTGCGTATACAGCGATAGATGTGAACAGTCCGGTATAGATAGTACTAAGCGCCTTAAATTTAAGGCCCCATTCCCATCTTGCCAGGCATCCAATCCTATTAAATAAAACGACACATTTAAATTCCGCTGCTTTCAAATGACAACCGATTTTTAGATGTTCGCCGAAGTGGATTCCAAAGTATCTCACGCTTTCTAATCTCTTCACCCTCGAGTTGCTAATCTTAATCAGAGGGGGGACTTTCGGGTGAAGCTGGCCTCTCAAGATCAACATTCCACATGTATGAGAGGTCAGCTTCATTTTATTGAGATGACATCAGGATTTTAATTCTTCAATGTAACTCTGGTCTATCCCTCTTTGTCTTCCTCCTTTCGGATTGTGACGATTTGGCCGACCTTCCACTCGTTCGCGAAGACCGACAATCTCAAGCCCGAGTTGTATATATTGATCAGGTCTTGCCTGATGGTCGATAGTGCTGTTCGAATGATGGTCAAGTCGAAGCTGTCTGGACCAGGGCTATCAGCACACTGAAGTTTTGCAACTCTAACGACTCATTTTACATTTGAGTAAGGTATAGTCCTAGCTTCACGGCTGTTTCCTGCTTTCTGCACCGCACCATCCGCGCCTTGCCGCGCAATGTCTTCACTGTTTTGTGAAGCGCGTATCGGCCTGTAGAAAATGAAAGGAGGGGCGGAGTATGCACTCAAGCGGCTTCGCGCACGTGGTATTTTCATTTTCTTTCTAATGAACTTGCAAATTTGAAGATGCGTTCGAAATACCTATGCATGCAAGATATTACATTATTATATCATATATGAAAAATGATTTTACAGTGGTATATGATTGCGGAATTCTGTTTTCTTTAAAAAAGGCTGAGACTCTATGTTGTAATAGACACTTTTAAAATTTGTGTACACATCGTATAATATCGAATACTCATTTTTCACACTTAATATTTAAATATTTAAATTATCGTATGGATAGTATTGAGAATAATAGAAACTATTCGTATGAAGTATCAGAGTGATGATAAATCTGGGTTGTACTAGTTTTTAATTCCCACTGTCCAGACCTGCTTAGATCTAGATCGCAGATACGTAGCTACCATAAACGAAAACTAATAAAAATCTAATACTATGATGTATATCATTAACATTCGATCTTTTTAATTTATATTTTGATATTTTGAAACACTATCACATTATTGGATGATTTTATTATTGCTATTTGCACAACTGTATTTAAATTATTGCGTGATCTATCACGAATAAGTCCATGCTTTACATAAATTATAATTTTACGCTAATGTTCAGTGAAGCCAAAACTCATGATCAGGGGGAGAGGAGGGTCAAAAGAGTCCAAATTATTTGTGATTGTGTCGGTCCTTTCTATTTCGAGTCCCTCTGGATTTTCTATTATTATACTATGATTCAGACTTAAAGTAACCCCACCATTTGTGAGGCTTCTTATTCCAGTATTATTACATCCACCGATTTATTTACATTTAATTCATATCAAATATCCGCAAATAAATTGTAAATAAGATTGATTACAAATTTTGTATTATTCAATGTAGTACCGTCACCGTTAGCTTGTTTATTGTAAATACTTAGCGAAATATAAGAAGATAACAGGCACAAGTGTTGATGTTGAGTAGATATACGAATTTCATCACTGTTGCTAAAATTATTTGTTGTGTAAGGTTGATGAACCTTGTAATGTACAATTGAATCATCGAATACGACAGGCGATTATATACTTAGAACTTCACCGTTTCTTTGTAAATAATTGAAAAATACAGCTTATTTTCATCAGAAGCTAGGACTTTTAGACCTGTATATTTTAGGATTTGATTTTATAACTGCTTTGACTGCTGGCTTGTGGTTTGTACATATCTGCTGACGAGAACGTCGACAAATTTTTCGTTTTGTTACTTTTTTCGGATAATGGACAGGTTTGAAAGTCAAAGAATAAATGGTTGTTTGCTGACAGACTCGCTGTTAATATAAACACCTGAGCATTGTAAGTAAATCCCAGCGATCTCTAAGTTACTCGATTCGTGTATAATGGTATGGTTATCACCTATCTTTGAAAATTTACTTTATCTCCGTTTTGATCGACAATGTGTAATTCTATATTATATTTGCACTAGTCGGAAACTGGGGGGTAAATGACATGTGAAGGCATACCAGTGATCTTATATGCCGGTGACACTACAATAAAGTATGTGAGCATACGATACTTATTTACATAGGTACGAGATGTAATACTGCATTCTATTCTCAAGAAATTTACCTTTAGCATAGACATTGGTAACTCAGAATGATGAGTAACATCGGCCAGTGAATTCAGCTGTTAAAAGTCCAAGAGTTTACCATCTGACTCTTTAGATTCAAAGTGAATTTTGTGACTACACTTAATAACCCTATGAAGAGTACTGTTATTGGACTTGAAACTTAATAGTATATTTTTAGGAGTTAATCTCTCCTTCAGATAATTTTTGATATCCTCGAATCGAACTAAAGTTAAAAGCTCAACTAAACCCAGAACATAATTTTTATTTGATGAAAAATAAATAGATAAAAATAAAAAATAAAAATATTGAGCTTCAAGTATAAACGATGTACAGGAAAGGCTTAAAGTAAATGTTTCATTCAGCATAGTTACTTAACACTGACTTGTTTTAGGAGACCTCCGAGATTATAAGAACTGCATCGATGATCTTTACAGAGAAATTACGCATATAAATGACCACAGCCTAAATATGAAAATCCTGATCTATCATAATTATACATAATTTCAACATCACCAACATAGAATATAAGGTCTAAGGGGGAATTTCAGTCACTAAAACTATCGAAACTTAACACTCTATTTCCCCGTTTCTAACATACAAGCCAATCACTTCCACAACCACTTTCATCATGAAGATTAACAATACCTGATTTATTATAATGAACACCATTACTACTGAAACGCAAAGATTTTCAAAATATGAGTGTATTTTATTAAATCAATGTCAGTTAATGGTCGCTCTAAAGAGTCTCCAGGAAAACTATTTTTTTTTTAAAAATCTTTGTCTTAATATTGTTACATGTAAAAACCACAACCATTTTTGTAAAGTTTCAAATAAAGACCTTTTCCAAAAGGACTTGTTTCTATTGTTTTATTATGTCTTCGATTTTATTTAAATTTTTGCTTTACGGTATCTGCATCAGAACAGCTTGTGCCATTTCAGCAGCACCCTCTGTCAATACTCCACTTGCATTGAAACCGGCAAATAAAGGTATTAAAAATGGTAAAATACCGCCAGTTTTTGAGGAACTCGCATAAATCTTTGGAATTCTTACATTGCTTTGCCGCCCGCCTTTTTATCAGTATTTTTGAAAATTCGAAATTGGAATCATAAAATTTGCAGCCATTTTAATTTTTTTTTCAATATTGATTTATTATTTTTCCGAGGTCATTTTTGTTTCCTACTTTTCTTCAATCGCATTTCTAACTTAACTTTACGTTTCATTGCATTATAGATGGTAAGTGCAGCGATTCTTCGGCCATTCATGTATTTCTCTATTTAAAACGTAACTGAGATTTGTTTACGAGAATTCGATCTGCAGCATGCATAGCTTGCATATTGTTAATAATGTTGGAACATGTTCTGTCATGTTGTTTGCAACAGAATCGAGTATATTTATCGGAGCCATATGCTTTATTATATACGTTATTGAAAATCGATAGAAAGCGTACAATATTTCTTAAATAAGATTTTATATCTAATATTATATTCTACTCTTTTCGTTTCGTAAAGGTAGAACCCAATCTGAATATACCGACCCCCCTCCACCCTTGGCAAGCAGCCTTTGTAACATACACGGTTTGCAATTTTACAATATATATATATTGGGTGTGCAAGTAAGTTTCCAGCTTTTGCAGAAGATGGCTCACCAGTGGATCCCGGGCAGAAGTTAATATTTACCAAACTTTTCATTAGTTTGTCGTTTTCGGAGAAGCTGATGATTTGTTAGTATAATATTTGTTCGGAAGCCTGTGATATTTTAAGTTATATATTAATCTTGGCCGAAAATTAGTTTAAATGATTCGTTTCAATGTACTATAAAGCGTAGTGATCGTTCGCTACGTGAATTAATTTGGATATGGCACCACCAGGTACTCAAACTTTGTGAAAATGTTAAAAAAATTATAAAAACCAGGTCTTATGGGATAATTTTGAGTTTAGAAGAAACACAATTAATTATGAATATTTCGAGCTGCTATCAACGTCAAATCATAGTCGATACGTCAGGGATATACTTATCCGCTCAAATTATAAATGGTACAAGTACTTTTGAATTATATATTTTGCTAATAAAATCATCGTTTTCAAGCAAAAATATATTGAATGTAAAAAATTTATTTTCGGTAGATATTCAAATTTTGTTTAAAATAATTATTAACAATCTCTCGATTGTTTCATATACTATCCTTTATTTATGATTATATATAAAGTTTTTAATACTTTTCACTATTTCAGGATTAATTCAGCCAATCTGATGTATAATATTAATGATCCAAAGCTTCAAAAATTATTTGTAAAAACGTTTTTCCAATTGTTAGAAATTTGTTATTACAAATAAATCAAAAATACATACATAAAGTTTATTTCTTTAAATATTACAGAGTTTTTTTCCAGAAAAATGTATAAATTATTACAATAATATACAAGACTCTTTAATTTATAACCTTGTGACATGCGTATACTTTTATAATGCATTAGATAAAATCATTTAAAAGTGCTTGCAAAATTACAGGAATTATGTGCACACGTATTACATTTTGTCAGAGAATATTAATATAACAGATAAATATTACAAAAATTGTTCAAATGACAATAAGATTCTGAAATATGTATTAGGTGATTCGATGACAGTGCACCACTGGAGATATCTATCGTGTTCCAAGTCCCTCGAAAGCGCATGCTACAACTGCAGTTTTACGTTTGCAAAGCAAACGTAAAGTTGTTAATGTTTGCGTAAGTAGACTTTATTGTCCTTCACCTACTGCTAGTGTAAATATGCGTGTTTAAAGCCAATTTTTGAACACATAGTTGTGATAGAAAAGATACTTGTCCACTAGTATGTTCTTCCCAAATGTTACACTATAATTCGGAAAAATATAATAGTGTGCTGAATTTTTCTGAAAACGAGATTAAATCGCAGATTCTGACGTATTTACCGGAATTAACATATTTTATTTGACCACTTCACCAAATTTGGTTTTAATTTTTTCTTCTAGTTGAAATAAGACTTCTCTAGACATAATCAAAATTGGTTTAACATTTTCATGAAATGCAAATTTATGTTTAAAATCCATTATTGGCTTAAGACGATTGTTCATCATATATTATTTCTTTAGTACAGTTTGAATAACAATTTGCTCAGTATTAATTATATTTATATGTACATATTAAGAAACTGTATTTGTATTTATATATTACTTGGTACCAAGATTGATTCTAATTTCTTGATGCTTTCACTGATAGTCACAGGCGGTAGTCAGATGGTGCCAAGTCTGGACTGCGGAGCAGACAGAATTCCTCATCCAGTATTCTTCAAATAGTTTGTGACCGAATTTAAAACAGGTGACCAGGTGTTATCGCGATAAAAAATGACGGACTCATGCCTGGTCTCATATTCTGTCCGTTTTTCCTGTAATGCCTCCAAACCAATAAATTGGGTTCGAAAGAATAATTTTTGATGTTTTGATGACGGAGTCAAAATTTCGACTTTTGACGAATTTTTTCAAATGAGGGAATAGGAAAAAGTTGCAGGATGACATCTCCGGTGCATAGTGCGGTTTTGGTAACGTTGTGATGCCTTTAGACGCCAAAAACACTGAACACACTGTGACAGGGAGCATTGTCGTGATGCAGAACCCAAATTTTTCGCGATCTCTGGACAAACTCTGAGCACCCTTTTTCGTAATTTTTCAAACACATTGTGGTAGAAGGTTTTGGACTTGGCGCTCCAGGGGACAGCCACTGTCGGCTTTATCGTTTAGTTTCGGGGTCATATTGAAAGAACCAGCAAGAACTCAATCCATATTCATTCAGTGAGTGTTTTGCTCATCTGAAAGGTTCTTCGGTACCATCTTCGCACACAGCTTTTTCATGGTGAAATCTTCGGTTAAAATCTTTCTAACTGTTTCCCGGTTAATATTAAACTTGTCATCCAACATTCGAATAATTAGTCGCTGGTCTTGATGAACAAGGGCGCGGGCGTGCTGCGCATTCACGTCGTTTTGGACTTGAATTGGCATTCCGCTCCACCCCTCGCCTTTGACGCTCTCAAGGTCTTTTTTAAAATCAAAATGCCAGGGTAGCATACCCTGGCATTTTGATTGACTACGACTTAGGGCATCACTACCATACACTTTAAACACTTTTTCATAAGTTCCAGTCGCGGTTTCACCGAGTTTCGCACAAAATTTTATCGCATATCGTTGTTCTAAATTTCTCTGTTCCATTTTCCTGACATGCACTACTCGTGCATTGTTACAAAACACAAAACAGCCGGCAAAGAAATGATTGTACAAGGGTCTTCAAGGTCTTAATCGAGAGAGTCGGAATCTACTATTACGGTGCCGGAGTTACACGTTCGCATGTTACTACAGGCCGAGAAATAAAATCGGTCGCATTACTTAATGTCTGAACACCTATATAAAGTGGTCGAAGTGCCAACCGAAACTCGATTGAAATAATTTAGATAAAGTGTCAATTCTTACAAAAAAACTGTATATTTGTGATGCATTGTTGAAGCTATCTGTGAATAAAATAAAGCAATTATGAAATTCCTGAATACTAAAAATACTAAACGTGTCGAGAATTTTCTTGGTATCACTAGGTATTTTATATCATTTATTGAATATTATTTATTAATAGTTCGTCCACTTAATAATTTTTTGTAAAATATAGTAGATTTTACATGTATTTTTAAAGAAAAGCCTCCATTCAATTAACTAGAATAATCACTTGTAAACAAAATAGGAGCTCATATAAAACTACCATATGGTCAAATTTGACTCATATTGGTGCATTTAAACTCCTCGCGTAAACTGAATCGATAACATTTTTTTGCTATATTGGTACAACCTTTCTTGATGTTTGGCCATATCTCCATTAGTGTGCGTTTGTCAGCTATTTGTCCACGACGCAAGAAGTTTGGTTTGTGAAATTGTCTCTGGAAAAAAAAGTTCATCAACGAGTTTGTTTGAAATTTTGTGTTGCCAATGGAATTACGGTTACGGAATCGTTGAAAATGTTGGAAAAGTATTTTCGGGAATCTACTTTATCGCGAACGCAAGTATTTGAGTGGCACAAAGCATTCAGTGCAGGTCATGAAGTCGTCGAAAACTTGCCTTATGTAAGTCGCCCATCCACCTCTGTCAAGGACGATAACATCGAAAAAGTTGATGAAATAGTGCTCCAAACTCGTCGTACCAGCATCAGAGACATAGCAGACACTCTTAACATCTCTTATAGATCAATTTAACATATTTTGGTTAATGCTTTGCATATGAAGCGTGCCAATGCTAGACTCGTTCCAAAACATCGGAATCTTTTGTATGAACCACGTCCAGTAGAGATCGTAAAAGAGATGTTTTAAAACGTATTATTCACCAAACGCATTATTACTGGTGACGAGATATGAATTTATGAATATAATCTCGAAACTGCCAAACAATTTAGCGAATGTCGCTCCAAAAATGAACCGAAACCGAAAAAACTATGTGAAAGTCGGTCGAAAATCAAGGTGATGCTCGTGGTTTTTCGATTACTATGATTTATCATGAATTCGTTCCAGGAGGTCAATCGGTCAATAAGGAGTACTACTAGCACGAACAATACACTTCATCCTATTTATTATGCAAGAGCCAAGATTCTGATAGTTGAAGATGTCGATAACGAGCTTTCGAACATTGTTAAGGAGGAAAAAAAGAAGCATATGAGCGGCTATGCAATTAGAAATGGTGTATAATATAAAGACGGAAATGATGAATTATTGCTTGTAGTACCAAAACTCGTATAATCTCCAATTGCAAGAAAAGCGCACATGGCCATTTTGGCGTGAATAAAATTGAATATATAGGTAGAAAGGTTAAGAGTATGCGACGTAAAGGTTCCGTGTAGTTGGATTGTCTAAGTAAAATATGCTTATGGAGCATGTAAATTAAACTTGTAGTCTTTAATATAATTTATTTTTTATTAAAATTGTTTTTTATTAAATTTATTGAATCATAATTTAATTATTTCCCCACATCCCAGTTTTTACATATCTATAGTATTATTATTAATGGAAAAACGCTCAAACCGTTACATCGGCCTTGCAGTTCTATGATCATGACAGTTAAACTGTCCTGATTTATCGTTACCCTTGTAAAATATAAAGTATAAAAAGCACTTATTATTATGGCTACAACTAGTCTAAAGTAACCAAAAAAGAGCCAAAACGGTCTTAGACGTTGGACTGAACTTAATGGAATATGCGTAGATAAGTTGGTCGAGTCGCAGTCAGTTCTTTATCTTTTAGAGCAATTTCACCAGAACAGTTTTTAGATTTCAGATTCTATGGAAATCAAAATTCATGATAATCAAAACAACCTATCTGAAATTATTATAGGACTGTAAGGCTGACGAAACAATTTGACAAAAAATAGCCTATTTGTAATTGTAAATCTTTCTGTATATATATATATATATATATATATATATATATATATATATATATATATATAATTTATTCTAATTTGTATATATATTACCATTTTATATAATATATACTAAAAAAGCAATATCAGATTTATTACACATATATTCTGCCAAGTTCCATCAGACAGTAAATGTTTTAATTCTATTAAAATGGCGGGATATTTTCGATTATAATTCAGATGAAGCAATATTCAAAAAGGGAACACAATTAGGAAAAAGTCATACATAAATGTTTTAGTTCACGCATTATGAACATTATTAGAGAACATTAGAGAACATTTTTGAGAACAACTAAAAGAAGCAATTTAAGCGTGAAAATGATGAAAGTCTAAAAATTTATAAAATTTATAAAAATGTATGAAATTTAGGTATTTTAAATAAAATTGTTTCTAATAAAAGTTGTAGATTTTAAATAAAATTCACGATGATTATGTTTTAATGTAATCAAACATAACTTTAATCTCTTATTGAGATGTACTATTCTGTACTAAGATAGTTATTGTATAAAGCCTGCTAGAACCATCCGGTAAGTAATAGTCAAATATTATTCGAGACATTTTTGCTCTAGAACCTTCACTATTCGAGGCAAATGAAAAGTAAGAATGTGCTTATGCCTAGAGTTATGCTCTATCATGTGGGCGATGCTATCCTTGACGTATCAACGATGACTTTGGGTGATTTGAAGCTCACAACGATAACTTTTCATTGCCCCTCTTAGCGCATTCTTAGTTCTAAACCAATAATTCGTGGGTCATTTGATAAGTATCTAGCCTACAAATCAAAGCACAAAATTTTACAAAAAATTGAATTTATTTTTCAATGTATTTTCCTTTTAGTTGAATACACTTAGTTCAGCCGTGTTCCAATTTTTTTAACCCCTTTGAAAAAAATGTTTTCTCTTGGTCTGCAAAGTGAGCCTCTGTGGTAACCATTATTTCGGTATTGGAGTAAAATATTTTCCCAGCGAGCGAATATTTTAGGTTGGGAAACAAGTCTAGAGAATACGGTGGATGGGGCAGCAGTTCGTAACGTAATTTGGCCAATTTAGCCGTAGCGAAGTGTGTATCTCTATGGTGGAAAAACAGTTCCTTTTAAGACAAATGGGACCGTGAGAATCCCAACAAAAAGTGCCCATCACCTTTCCGGCTTACGAGACCGTCTTCGACATCTGCGGAGCAGGTTCACCGGGTAAGGTCCACTGTTTTGACTATTCCTTGATTTCTGGAATGTAGTAGTGAATCCGTGTTTCGTCGATGGTAACGTAACGATGCAAAAATTCTTTTGGATTGTGATTAAAGGAGACTAAAGTGCTTTGAACTGATCATACGGATGCACTTGTCTGCAGTTAGCAAACGTGGCATCCACCTTTGCTTTCACACGCTCTCAAAAATAAACTACCATTACAATCCGGATAAAATTTCGTCTGTAACCATTGACATGAAGACACTGGACTGTAATGTATTTCTGGTGCGATAGTGGCACCAACTGAAGGTAAGGCTAGATAGTTTTCAAATGACCCACGTATATTAAACATAAAACATATAATTTAGTAAAATACCACTTTTGTATGGAATATTTTGTTAGGTTCTCAATATTGTTCTATTATCTTGTTTTGCATATATATATATATATATATATATATATATTTTTTTTTTTTGAAGATAACATTTTTACTGAGACAACCCATTTCGAATTTTTTCCTTATTGGTACACATTTCTAACTTTCAGACTAGTTGTATCTGCAATATGTATTAAAACCAAGTATTATGTTTAACTTATTAATTTTATTTAAATAAGTGAAAAGCACTAGATAGTAAATTAATAAATTCCATTCTCATTAATACATTTAATAAAATCATAATTTTCCATATGCTTGTTATCAACGTGGTTGAAAAAAATAATATGATGTAAACAATAATATACTATATATATACACTGATCGTGATACAGAAAGTATATACAGTAAAATATGATATTGTGCAAAATAAGTAATTACTATTTAACATGTTTACATGTTACACTTTACCTGATTAATATTATTGATTTTTTAGATGATAACTTTCAGAAAAGTAAATCTTCGATTGAAATTCCATTAACACAAGAAACAGAATTTTGCAAAATATCAAATCATAGCTACGTTTTCACGATCGATACTGATAGTTTTCTTCTAACGTTCCCCGATGATATTGGTAAGTTTTTCAAAGGAAATAACTCTCATCAACTAGAACTAAGAAATAATTGTATAATTTAATTTTATTCAATTACAGTAATAATTTTTTCAAATTTCTATACATTATTTTAGAATAATTAGTAAAATAATACATAGTTGTATGTAACTTACATTCATATTATAAGAACAATCTGATTGTCATTATAATAGAACTTTAAGACTATTAAAAATATTTTGGATTTTAGGTTGTTAAACAAGAGACAACATAAGAGATTTTTATTTTTTTAATAATTAGTAATAACAATCTTCACTCGTCATGGAACTAATTAAACACCTTCAATTGTTGATATTTGCTTCAGCGATTTATAAAACCATTAATATATTAGTTCGATATCGCAATTTGTGATAAATATTGTAAAATAAATATATCGTAATTTCCATCGTAGAAATCTAAACGATTTCCTGAGATATACAGAAAATCAAATTGGAACTGTTGTAGAACTTAGATTAATATACATGTTATTAAATTAATAAATATTTTTAATGTAATAAATAATAATAATTTGAATATTTTATTCTTTTTAATAACAAGTAAAAAAGCGAAGAAAGAGAAAAATTATTCATATCAATTGTGAAAAATTAAATTACGAACAATATTTTTTCTGATTTTAATCATTAATTGCTGTAGATATGTATGCCTCTATGCGCGCGCGCACACACACACACACACACACACACACACACACATATATATATATATATATATATATATATATATATACACACATGTATGCATACATAAATATGTGAGTATATATATGAAAATGTATATGTATATATATACATGTAAACAATTATTTGTATTGTATTGTAAAATTATCAATGTATTGTTCGTAATAAATTACACTGTTTAAATTTTCACTTAACGTGAATAATGTAATTAGTTATGGATAATACTCTCTATAAGAAAACGGGGAATGGGAAACTAAAATGAATACAATATATGTCTTTCAAAACTATTAACAATTTATTATTAACACTCGCGACCAACCAAATATCATCTTACTCGACTTTCGTCGAACACGGCATTATAATCTCACGATCTCAGTTTTCCGTGCGGCGATGACATGGATGGACACGACAGGGATGGGAAAGAGGGGACGCGATGCGTAGTGGCTTTAGCACGGAACGCTCGCACGCGCTGCCGTGCAACAATGGCGCGCGCTCATACCGGGACGCGCTCTCCACATATTAATATAATGAGAGGCTACTTGCTGACGAGTCCTCGGCGCCGCTACTTCCATTCGTGCTGAATCCCTTCTCTAGATTCTTGATCTTCTTGTTCTCTCTCATTCTCTATCTCTCTCATTCACTAGAGCTTCCTTCCTTTGTTCCTTCCTTCTGTCCCGAGCTCTCGATGAGCCTTCGGAGTTCTAGCCAGGACGACCGTGAGGACGGTTGCTCGACCTGGTGTGGCTGCTCGGAATGTACCGATGTAGACGCAGATGGAGGCGTCGGGATGATCTGGATGCGGATGGGCGACAGGCTTCAGAGAGTGTTCTATTATTTCGGGCGTTTCTCTTACCAACGCAACTGTCCTCCTCGGCAACTCGGAAGGGAAGAATGATTCTTCTCTCAACTTCCTCCTTCGTGCGTGCACGTCGCGCACTCTCTGATTGACGCACGTCCTGAGTTATTCTCGTTACTAGTTGTTCGCGGAGTCTCACCGTAAAGGGTAGTAGGGCCGACGCCGATAGCCTCTTCCCCTAGGCGTTTCCCGACGTCCTTCTGTTAGGCTCGCAACGCGTGCAATTTACTGTTGTCATACCATCTTCGCCGCAGTTGTAGCAGAAGTTGCGTTTCCGCTCGGGGTATCTCTGCCCAGGAGTGTCGTCTACTGCATATCCAACACGGCCGATCATCTTCGCCTTGTTTCTTCGTTCCGTGCGTGGTCGCCGTGACTCACGACGTGTTTTCTCATAATCCAGATATTTGTCGTTGCGTTCTCTAGTAGGTGATTTGGGGTAACGTCTCTGGTCACTGATTTCTCGAGCTGCGCGGTAGTCGCGAGAGGGGCTGGTTATTCGGGTCGTGTTACGTGGGGACGGTTTCCTTGGCATGTATCGAGATTCATCGGTCGATTTTGATCGAGACCGAGGAGGTGTCATCGAACGATATCTGGGAGAGGGACTTCGGTATTGTTTTTCCCTTGGTTCTCTTCTAGGTTCATCCCACCATCTTCTGGGTATGGGGCTGTGGCTATCTTCTCGGTTTTGTCTTTTTAACGAAAAGCTTTTACTATGATCTTTCGTAGGTGTTATAATTAATGCTACGGGCAACGTTATGTGTTTTGGCTGCTCTTCGTCAAATGTTGTCAGCCAAGATTGTTTGGTCGTTCTTTTACATGGCGGGCAGGCTGCGCTACTCATTAGGTAAGATTCTGTTGCTGGCGGATTCTTGTAACGACGAGTTAACTCTTTCTTAAGTTCTATCTGTTGGTCTAGTATCTGCAGCTTGTCTAGCATCTTAAAGTCCGCTCTATTGATTTTGACGATAAAAATAGTGTTTAAATTTTGTACAGCCTATCTAATTGTGTTTCTGGTGACAATGGTGGCGACACATTTCCCAATATTGCTCTCATACCTATTAAGTATGATCCTATCGACTTGTTAGGACCGTGCATCCTATCTCTTAGTTCCAATCGCAAAGTATAGTCGATAGCTCGGAATTATTGTCGCAGTGCTGTCTTCAGGTATTCTAGTGTTTGTCACTTTTAATAGATTGGCGTTGCCCATGTATCAGCAGATCCGCATAATATCCCTGGCATTGAATTCAGTATATCTGCGGCTGGAATGTTTAGACTGTTGCAGGTCTCTGAAAGTCACTGAACTCTTCTACGTCCTCTTGAAGCGTTCCTGAATACTTTACATTCTATTGTCTCAGCAGCTGATCTGCTCGTGTTTCTTTAAGATACGTGCTATTATACGACCTGTTCTGGTGCCAGGTTTGTGTATTCGGAGCTCCGTTTGACATATGCGGTGCGGCAGTGGTGGTGCTGGACCTTCTGATTGTCTGTTATTGTATGGGGCTGTGGCGGTAGGTAGTTCTAGTTGTATATAGTATACTGCTGCATCCACAGGTTATGGGGGTCACTCCATGGTCCTGGTAGATTATATCAAGCGTTTGCCATAGTTACCGGTATTTTCTCTGCACTGGGCAGGTTTGTACTATCGGGCGGTTGTGATGGCCATTGGCCCATATTATACCCTCCGACCGAGGTATTAATGGGGCAACACCATGTTGGTGTCGTCGTAATTGTTTTTCATTGGGGGCTCTGATGAGTGGCAGTCTTTTGTTCATTCACATTAACAGCTGTTATTTTGTTGCCTTTTGTCTCGTCTACCGAATTTAGTTCTGTGGAGCTAATACTTTGGATATTTCTGAAATATGTGGATGAATTTTGTTGTTCATTTCATTCCATTCAGCAGCGCTCTTTCCAAATAGTCGTCGTAGCTCAAATCGGACCCTTCTGTCCCGAACAGCCTCGATATTATTTTGTGTTTTGATGTTATGTTGTCTTGCTTCTTGAGTAAGTTGTTATAGCATCATCTGCATGAAAAGGCTATTTAACCTTCTTTCCTCGTCGGCCAGTGCATAACTTGTTGATGGCTTTGCTTTCATTTTACTCGAGTATATATGACGATATATATATATATATATATATATATATATATATATATATATGTATATATATATATTTATATAATTTAGGTCTTGTTCATATAATGATATATATATATATATATATATATATATATATATATATATATATATATATACTATAGGTTATATATAGTTTACTATATAATTATGGATTAGGATTTCATTTATTATAACTTAGTGTTGTAGTCGTTAATATACACGTCTATTCTAAAATTTATGAATCCGATAAAAATTTTACTACCTATACTTAGACTTATTCACAACTTATAATTATCAGTCTTTCTTAGTCTATAGTTAGTTTATTTTATTAAAATACTGTATTTTCAAACTTGATTCTTTTTCAATCAAACTTTACTTTATTTTTATTTACTTGTATAATTCTAATTTAATTGTTATCTCTGGTAAGTACCTTCTTTCTTCTTTCTTTTTTCTTTTGTTTATTAAATAATGTTATTACTATTTTTATTATGTAGTTTATTATGCTTTTTTGTAGTGAAAAAGTTGTAAAAGTTATGGAATATTGTTCGAAAAAGACTCGAAGTTTAAATTGGAACTATTGACGAGGTGACTGAAGGAGAATTAATTTTGTTTGTGATTAAACGATTTTATTCTTAAACGTATATATACAATTTTATTTACAAGTCTTCTTGAACAGGCGGTAAATGTTGTCCCATTAACTGAAAAAATGGTGCTACATAGCCCACGTCGAGCTGTGAATCGTGAGAAGGCGGCCAGGAACACATCCGTAGATAAATCAGAGACTCTTTCGATATGGATCGCTTTCACGACGAGACAAATAAAGATCGCTGCATAACCTTTTGTAGTTTTAGCTCCTCGTACTTTTGAAAACAGTATTGAGATAGGCCCGGCATAGTCTAACGCGGTGATTGCGAATGGTCGCCCTCGGACAATCCAAAATCTACGATTCAGGATATTTTTCATCATTTGGACACCTCCATGAAGAGTAAGACGGTAAGTCTCGTTGACGAGAAGCCGAACGAAGCTGGATCGCCCGCGCAGAATTATTGGATGTCGTTCAGCTTTAGACAATGTAGCATTTTGTAGTGTTCCGCCGACTCGAAATAAGCCGTTTATATCCAGGAACGGAGTTAGTCTTACAAGAGGTCTGCGTCGCTGGAGTTGTTTACCTGCAGAAATCGAAATCATTTCAGAATTGACATTGAATTAGACAAAATAGAGCGAGTTGGGCAGCAATACATGAAGGTTTTTGATCAGCTTTTAGCTTTCAGCGAAGGACGAATGCTAAGATTCGAATGATCTTCGAGAAACAGGAGAACTTCTCAAAGATCGTAAGTTCATCACACTCCATTGGCGATTGAGCTAGCCTCTCGGTCATATAGTGAGCATGTCGCTGTTCCTGAGATAAAGTGGTATTGACAGCATTCGGAGGGTGGGCGAGAGAGCCAGTCCGGTCCTTCCCACCGTAATGGAAATTGAGCCAGTTCTTCAGGGGGCAATCCTGGGTAGCGCAATCTGCTGGATTGTCCTTGCGGCAGACGTGCTTCCAAGTTACTTCTGGAAACGAGGTACTAATTTCGCTGACGCGGTTTGCTACGAAGGTTGGCCATTTTGATGGATGGCTATCAAGCCAGTCGAGTACGACCTTTGAGTCGCTCCAAAGATTGATGGACGAGGGAGGTCGAGTCATGCCTGACAGCAGTTAAGCGCATCAGAAGTATAGCACTACAAAGTTCAAGTCGAGGCAGTGTCTCAACTTGTACCGGGACGACTCGAGTTTTTGCCATGAGCACAACCGGATTGCATCCTGGGACGACTGCGTAAATGACTGCGGCATAGGTTCGCATCGATGCGTCTGCAAACCCATGAAGGCTCCAAGTTTGGTCACCGGAGCTTCCTATCCATCGTGGTATACGGATAGCTGGTAGATGATTCAGCGAAGAACGAAAGTTGAGCCATTTATTCAGCAATGCGTGTGGCAGCGGTATATTCCAACCCAGCTGATTGATCCATAAGTCCTGTAATAGAATTTTTGCTTGAATTAAAACAAGCGCGATAAGTCCTAACGGATCGTAAAGTCTAGCAGTATCAGATAATACTGTTCTTTTCGAAATGACTCCCAGTTGTTTTGATTTCCTGAGAATTTCGGTAATGAGACGGGAGGAACGTTTACGTGATGCGTCGCGGTTGATGAATCGTTCGACTTAACACCTTGGAACTGGCGAGGTTGCGTAGTAGAATCTGCACGCAGGCGGTCTATTTCCGCATTGATATCTGCGAGCGCAGAGACGTGCGAATTTTCCGCGTATGTGAAATAATTTTTTTAAAAAAATATTCATGCTCTCTTTGCACAATCGAATGAGAAAGTAGTTCATCATGGCGCATGAACAATTCATTGTAGTAACATTCTAATAGTTTGAGGTGTGCAGAGTGAGAGTACCAGAAGATTTACTGTCTTTTGTATTTTTTAAAAAATTAGATATGAACGTTACTAGACGGATTTGTGCCTGCATAAGCGCTTCAGCCATCTTGAACACACAAAATTGGCAGAAAAGATGATACTAATGTTTCTTAAATAAATCGCGGCGCCAAATTAATAAAATAATGCTACAGAAGATACGCAATTATATGCCGGCTTGCAATTGAAAAATTCATTCATGAGTTAATACCGTAATATTTAAATATAGTATCGCTATACAGTTCGAAAAGATTAACAAAAAAAAATTCTTACGAATATTTTACACAAATTCGACTTATAAATATACAAATTTAACGCAGAAAATGCTTCAAATTAATTTACTGTTTCCACGGGATTAATTTGAGAAGGATACCGTCTTGAAATTCTAGCTGCGGAGTATTTGTGTAGCTCGTCGAATAAGCTCTTAAGATGGCGTCTGTTCGGCTCCGTTGACTGCAGGTGAGGAAGGAGAGACGATGTTCCGCCCGATCGTAGCCCGGTTCAGCACCGATGACGGTCTATGAAGCGCAAGAGGCACGATGCATGGAGTCGGAGAGGGACTCACTCTACTCGCTACTTGACGAGTGAAATCTTGAAATCTCTGTTCGCTTGCACGTAGCCCGATTCGATGGCGATAGCCGTCGATGAACGCATGCGACTTAATGCACAGCCACGGAGAGTTTATTAGATATATGCTGTACTAGGCCTTGACACACAATTTTATTTTTAAAAAACACTCCTGAAGTTCACCTTTTGATTTCGCGAATAATCAAGCAATTTTGAGATTAACCACGCTCTGCTACCAGAAATATTCGAAAAAGACTCGAAGTTTAAATTGGAACTATTCGTGAGGTGACTGAAGGAGAATTAATTTTGTTTGTGATAAAATTGTGTTACCCTTTTTAATTGGTTATTTTAGATGTGAAATTTATTCTCGGATCCTTTTTCCAAGTTGTATGTTATTTTTTTATTTTCTTCTTTATTTATTGATCTGTTATTATTAATTATTTAGGTTGTTTGTGTTTTAAATAATCCTCTATTACTTCTGTGTCATCTGGTTTTGCTTATGCTCGATTATTTTCCTTGTCGTTATATCTTGATTTTTGTTATTTATTATTAATTATTATTTAAATTATTTATTATTTCAGCAGCTGCTAATTATTTAATTAATACATGTCGATTGAATACCAAGGTGGACAATCTCTAACCTCCTTCGTTGACAGAAAGAAAGAATTTACTGTTTTAATTTTAAATCATTTCAGAACCTTGTTTATTAAAAAAAAATTTTTATTTATACTATTGTTCGTTTAAAATTGTTGTTATTATAGTTTTATATTTCCTCGATATTTCTTCTATGGTCTCATAGTTGTTCAAGTTGGTTCATCTCGTATATTTGCACCTTGTTATCTCTAATATCTGTATCTATGCAGGCTGATCTGGTGACACGCTTTATCTATATGTGTATTTATTTATTTAAATATTAATACCACATTTATTTTACAATCTTACGTCATATTAGGAACGCATTTTTACACATATATTCTTTTTATTACATTTATACTAATCTCATACTGTGCAACTGTTAATTGTTTATTTATCACTTATTAACTTTCAGTTCCTTCTGCCTATTGTCAATGTACTTTGCAGTGAAAGTGCGATATTTACAACCAGTTCTGTCTGGCTGTATGTTATATGACACATAGATCTTCGTGTGGTACAAAATACTCTTAAAAGTATTTTTGCAAAAATTTATAATTATTTATGAATGATTCCGAATTTAATTACCACTAGTGCTGTGGTTCATACACTTTGTCCAATAAGCTTTATTGGTCCAGAAAATTCCTCTTTCTTCCACACTTTTGATGGTTTTAAATTCCCACCTATAGATGCTACACTTGACATGTAGGTTATACGTATACTGCATGTCTAGTATAGCAGACAGATGTTAACTTTTTGTAATTGTTAAAATGACTCGCACTTTCACTGATTTTTATTAAACATATTGAAATGCTTTATTGGAAAAAACATATGCTCGCTGGAACTTTCGCTGATTATCTTTGAATTGCACAGGGGTAAATCACACAATATACATACAGATATTACTTATACAGATACTTCTTCAGATATTACTCGCTCAATTACTTTTATGCCTCCTCGCCCGCCGACACTGTTCCTTCGCAGTGCTTCTACTCGCGGGCGTTGGCTCTAATATTCTATGTATCCCGATCATCCCTTTCATGATTGGCATCGCACTCTACTGGGATGATTTCCCGGTAGGGTTATCGGCAATTATGGGGGCGACATTGGAGAAAAACTATATTAGCCATTTGTAACTACTTTGGAGGAAGAACAATATTAGCCATTTGTACTTGGTTCAAATTTTATCGGCTTTCTGATAAAATAGCTAATAATTCGGAGGCCATCTACGCTATTCGTATCTTTGTATATTAGTCATTTGTAATAGTATTGGGGAGAATCTATATTGACCATTTGTTACTATCTTGCGAAAAAAATTAATTGGTCATTTGTACCGATATTGGAGGGGGGAATGTATATTGGCCATTTGTAATGGGTTGCCGTTTGTAGGCTTCCAGGTACAGTCGCTGGTAGTTCTAGGGTCGTGTGCGCTTTAGGTCCATTTTCACTTCTGCATGTAAACCTTTACCCCTGTATGAGGATAACTGCCTACGCATTTCTCGTTGTGCCTGCCATCTCTTGCAGGGTTTGTGCAACTGTGGGGCCCTCGCTACTCTCTCCTGCCTCTTCCCTATCCGACACACTTTGCGTAGACACCTGGCGCGTCGTCTTCGCCTGTGTCTCCGGCTGCGGAGCGCCCTCCCCCTCCCAAGACGATACGACAGATGTCGCGCGGTCTTGGATGCTTGCGCACGCGCGCGTGTCGCGATCCGCTCTGCCACACTTATAGCAAAATTCCCTGCTCCACAGGTGTAGGCAGGTGGCGTAGCAATGTCCGTTTTCACCACAGCTCCAACAGCCGCATGGGGGTGCTGTTGTGTGCTTATTGAGCACAATTCCTAATTAGGACACTGGCCTAGCAGGTGGTGAAGAATATGGCGCAGGGGGGAGTAAAATTCAAGGGCAGCGATTTCTTTAGGATCATCAGGGCCGGTAGTACTGCTACTGAGCTGGCGGAATTGTGCGTCGCCTGTGGCTCATCTGATGGTTGTTCGATGATTGCTAACAGTGAGACAGTTCTTCAGTGCATCGGTGGCGTCGGTAGTTTGAATGGATTCCATTTCGGGCATTTTTCTGGGCACGATAAAATACTGGGGATCTCTTCTTTCAAAAATGCAAAAACAAAATTTGTTCTTTTAAAGGTGCAACATAGAATTTTTTTTTTAAAAATCGGAAAATATTTAAAAATTTTTTTTGAAAATTTCTTTTTTTTTGAAAACTAAAATTAAATTTTTTATTTTTTTTTGAAAACTAAAAATTAAAATTTTTTTTTTTTGAAAACTAAAAGTTAAAATTTTTTTTTTTTTTTTGAAAACTAAAATAAAATTTTTTGTAGAAGTTATAAAAGAACTAAAAATAAACTATATTTTTATTTTTTTTGTTTTTTTTGTGTTTTCTTTTTTTTTGTATTTTTGTATTTTTTTTTTACATTTCTTAAAAAATACAAAAAGGAAAAACTATTACAATTTCAAAATAATTTTTTTTGGAAAATCGAGAATCCGAAAGCCGAAATAAGAATTTTGGGAAAATTTTTGGTAAATTTTTTGATAATTTTTGACAATTGTTGAATTCTTTTTCTCTTATATTTTCTGGTTTTTTTGCGTCAGCCGCCCCTAATTTTGGCGTTTTCACCCTCGCACTCCACTATCTCTTGAGATTGCCGGCTTTTAATTATCTGCTTTTAATTATTTAATCGAAAGTTTTGGCTGTAACGTTCTATTTTTCTCACGTTGTATTTTTTTTTCTTTTTCCGTTTCTTCGTTTGTCTTCTTCTAATTTTCAACTGAAGAAATAAAAGATGGCAAATCCGCCAAACGAATTTAACGACTGGCTTCAAAGCCTATGTGAGGAAGAAACAAACTTAATTACAGCGGAACTAGAATTAAAAAATGAGGGTTCCCCATTTCAAAGGGCTGCTAGGCTATACCATAGACTAGCAGGAAATTATAACCCGGGAGATTTTCTGGAATGCGAGAGTGACAGTGATAGTATAAAAACACGCGCGCGTAGAGATAAAAATCTGTTAAAGATAATCGTCACCTCGACAATGTGCGACGCAACAAAAACTTATATTTTGGATCGAATGGAAGCAACGTACACCGAACAAGCGGACGAATCAGCTGACATACAGCAGGCTCGGGAAATTTAACCGAGCACAGAGCAAAGAAATAGCACAACAGCTGTCGATCACCAAATACAAAATCTAATCGACTTCAATTTGGCTGAGATGAACAGGCATGAACCGCTCGCATGGAGCACTGCCAACGAATCGCCGATTCAGGCAGCCACCACGAGCGTAATTACGCCTCCCGACTCGGGTGTCACGAATGACACCACACGTCGAACCCAATTCGCATCTCAGGCGACGAATACAACAGTCGAGCCTCAACCAACTGACCTCGAAAACAATGTAAACCTTCGTCAGGGATTACATGGCCTGCAAAATATGCTGCAAACTTGGATGCAACACCAAAACTGCACTGTCCAAGATTTGCAGCAGGGGCAAAGTGAGATGCACGCTACGCTAGCTAGCATCCAGCAGCAGCTGCAGAAATCGGTGCGACGCGACCGTGTCACTTTCCAAGACACGTACGATCTGCAATACTTGGAAAGTGACAAAAACCGCAACAATAATAGGTTTGTAGGGTCGACCGGCGAGCCTACATTTTCGGCTCCTTGCCACTCTCGGTACCAAGGGCCTGGAAGGGGGGGGGGCATCACATGGATCGAGATGTGATGAGCTCGCCCGCGAATATAACGCGATCAACGCTGTCAAGCACCTTGGCCCAGCGCACGTATATTGGTAAGACCGTGCGTCAATGGAAAATTAGATTCAATGGTGCCAAGGGGAAAAGCGTAGAAGAATTTCTGCAAAGGATCGCGGAATGTCGCAGGTTGACACCGCTCACGGACGAGGACATGCTCAATGCCATGATGGAGCTCCTCGACGGTGTCGCCCTGCATTGGTACCGTCTATCCCGGAAAGACTGGACCACGTGGCAAGAGTTCTGCCACGCAGCCCGGAGCTGCTACGGCGTCGATCGACGCTTCCAAGCTGAGCTAATCAGCGAAGCGTAGCGGCGTACGCAGGCGAAGCGCGAGCCAACACGTGACTACGTGTTTTGTTTGTTAACGATTCTCAATCGGTTCGAAGAACCATGGTCGGACGACAAACAACTCGCCCTGATCTACCGTAATCTACTCCCGGAGATATAGAAGTTAGTTCCGCGGGAGAAGATCACAAGCGTCAATCGGCTAATCGAGCTTGCTCGAGAGGCCGAATGCGTCCTCGATGCGGAGCGAAATTATAAGCCACCGCTGTCACCCGAGGACTGCATAATGCCCGAAGTGGCCTTCCATGCGGCAGACACGTCTCGAACGCGCCCGAAACCAAGGATCGCGGCCGTGGACGTGAAGCCGCCCAACTTCAAAGCTCTGGTGCGAGAAGTTCTGCAAGAGGCTGGCTTTAGAGCCACCTCACCTGATTTAGAGGCGCCAGGCGTCGCAGCCCTTATCCCGAAGAGGAGCGGTCGCGATTCATGCCCGAGGTCGCCGCGTATAGGAAAAACCAGAGCGTCGACCTCACCTAAGTCGGAGAGGAAGCCCTCCTTCAAAGGAAAGCTGGTGCACGAGCCCTTCAGTGACAAGAACAAAGGTCGGACAGCAGGTTCTGATCCGCGGTTCTTGTGCTGGGGCTGTAGTTGGCCTGGCCACACCTTGCGCAGCAGTCCCGAGTGTTCGGCAAATGCGAAAAAGGGCGAGTAATTGAGATCCAACTCGCCCCTACGCTCCGTGAGACCTCTGAAGATCAGCATGCAGCTGCGAGGACACAGGGTAATGATGATTGCCCCCTCCTGTCTGTAAAGGAGGAGCATCACGACCGTGACTCCGCTGACTCAGCCACAAGTGTCGACCCCGATCGGTATTCACGATGGTGGGTACAGGTAGGCATAGGCGAGTTTCGCATCCATGCACTGCTTGATGCAGGGGCTGCTCGTACAGCTCTCAGAGCAATCGGCCTGCAGATTGCATCTGCCCTTGGTCGTCTAGTTCGACCCTTTCCTGGATCTGGCGCTCGACTCGCCACGGGAAAAATTGAGCCGATAATAGGCCAGGTGGCCCTTGCGTTTGCCATAGCAGACGTAGAAATGGAGCTAGACGTCATCATAATTCCAGACTTGGAAAATGACTGTCTGCTCGGTGCAGACTTCTACCGCGCCTTCAATGCGGTCATCCACAAGCGCGACAACACCATGTCGATCGAGGGTGCTGCAGATTTCTGCACCGTCTCAGTTACCTCGGCGTATTCGCTTGCCTCTATAGGCTTGGCCGATATTGACGATAGTCAACGTCGAGCTCTCGAGGAACTCCTCGACCGGATGCTGCCTCCAGCTGATCAGCCTCTGGGCTGCACGCATCTGACCGACCACGTGATCGTTGTCGGCGATGTTAAGCCGATTAAGCAGCGTTATTATCCGATCTCTCAGAAGATAGAGCTGGAAATGCATGCGCAAGTTCGCAAGATGCTTGATCAGGGCGTAATTCGCAGATCAACCAGCGAATGGTGTAGCCCCGTCGTGATGGTTCGCAAGAGCGATGGGAGCTACCGATTCTGTGTGGACTATCGCAAATTGAATTCCGTGTCCAAGGTCAGTCTGTACCCGCTTCCTTACATGGACGTAATCTTACGGAAACTGAGAAATGCGCGATACATCTCCACACTGGACCTCAGCAGCGCCTATCATCAGGTCCCTCTTCGTGAGGAATCGCGACACCTCTCTGCCTTCACGGTTCCAGGCATGGGGTTATTCGAATGGACCCGGATGCCACATGGTGTCGCCGGTGGCCCTGCCACCTTTCAGCAGTTACGCGACAAGCTGATCGGCCCTGAAATGGAGCCGGTGGCCTTCGCCTATCTTGACGATGTGATCATCGCTACGGAGAGCTTTGACGAGCACCTCAGGTGGCTCGAACATATCCTGCGACGGATCTCCGATGCTGGCTTCATCATCAATCGGCAGAAGAGTAAATTCGGACTCGCAGAGGTACGGTTCCTCGGCGTCCTCGTGGATCGTGACGGTTTTCGACCCGATTCGGATAAGATTGCACCAATCTTGACTTACGCCGCACCAAAGAACCTGAAGCAGCTCCGTAGGTTTTTAGGCCTTGCGTCCTGGTATCCGAAGTTCTTAGAGAACTTCGCAACGCTTGCTGAGCCTCTCACCCGATTAACCAAGAAGAACATCAAGTACCATTGGGGAGAAGAGCAACAGCAAGCCTTCGAACAAATCCGGGCGCTCGTCGCATCTGCACCCGTCCTTTCTCGACCGTCGTTTAGAGAAACGTTCGTCATCCAAACGGACGCCAGCGACTCCGGACTAGGCGCCGTGCTCACGTAAGCTGTTGATGGCGAGGAGCGCGTGCTCTCCTACGCTAGTCGCATGATGACTGCGGCTGAGCGTAACTATTCGGTCACCGAACGTGAGTGCCTCGCCGTGCTATGGGCTGTGCGTAGATTCCGCCCGTACATCGAGGGCTATCACTTCCAGGTGATAACCGATCTCAACAGCCTTCGTTGGCTGCACTCATTGCGCAACCTCACGGGCAGACTCGCCCGTTGTGCCTTGGAATTGCAGGGATACGACTACGAAGTCATCCATCGGAAAGGTACCTTGAATTGCGTACCAGACGCCCTCTCTCGTTTGTACGAAGACGAGCCGACCTGCGAAGTCGCCTCCCTCGGCGTCACCGATGTGCAAGACCCCTGGTATTTGCGCCTTCGTAAGAAAGTGTCGAGCGATCCGACCAACCTCCCATGGTGGAAGGTCGTTGGGCAGCGACTATACTACTACCGTCCCGATCCTGCCGTCGAAGATTTAGTAGACCACCAGGATGCGTGGAAGTTAGTCGTGCCTAAAGAAGATCGTCGTACCGTTCTGCATGAATGTCTTGAAGAGCCCGCAGCTGGTCATTTCGGACGCCATAAAACGTATGACCGTATTGCGCGATCGTACTATTGGCCATCAATGTACAAAGATGTGACACGATTTGTCCGTGACTGCACCGTGTGCCAACAATGTAAGGTACAGCAGGCTGCACCAGCTGGCCTGATGGGCCATCGAACGGTCACCCGCCCTTGGGAAATAGTAGCTGGAGATGTGATGGGTCCATTTCCACGATCCACCCGGGGATACGAGTATTTGCTCGTCTTCATGGATCTGTTCACTCGCTGGGTAGAATGTATCCCCATCCGAAAGGTGAATGCGCAAACGATTCGCCGCGAGTTGAAAGATCGCGTATTTTTACGCTTTGGTACGCCCGAAGTATTCCTATCGGACAATGGCACCGAATTTCATAATAAAATCATTGAGAAATTCCTTGTGGAGCGTGGGGTGGAGCATTCCACGATACCTCCTTATGCTCAAGCCAATCCGGTAGAGAGGGTCAATAGGACTCTGAAGACCGCGATAATCGCCTTCATTGAGGAGTCTCACAGTACTTGGAATGCGCACATCGCCGAGCTGATGTTCGCGTACAATACATCCGTACAATACTCCATTGGCGTAAGTCCGGCCTTCCTTAACACGGGTCGTCACCCCTCAGCCCCTGGCACACACCGTCGCCAGGAGGAGCAGCGCGCACAGATTGCGCAAGAAGAGGCTGCTCTGCAACATTGGAAAGAGCGCGTGGAGAAATTATCTTATCTCCATTTAAAGGCAGCGAAAACTCGCAAAAAGCGCAGGCAAAGCAACCTCGCTATTATAATGCGAGGCGTCGCGACGTGCATTGGCGATCGCGTATGGCGTCGTAATCGCATCCTCTCGTCTGGCATACAGGGCGTCAGCGCCAAGCTGGCCCCGAAATTCGACGGGCCCTTTACCATCATGGAAAAACTCGGCACGAATGTTTATCGACTGATCGACTCTACGGGAAGAGATGCTTGTAAGCATCACGTCGCCGACTTGAAGCCCTACCATCGAGATCACGACCCCGAAGATTATAGCAGTTCCGACACGGAAGAGCCTTCGGGCGAAGAGCGTGACAGCGAGGCGTCGAATTGTAATGTCGAGGCGAGCGAGCGAATCCGCATTGTAACACCACTGGTGAGCGTACAGCGCCCCGACGACGCGCCTCGATGTAATACCGATACAAGCGTGCGAAGCGATACCCCCGCGGGCAATGCCACGCGATCTAACACCGATATCGCACCGCGTAGATTAGGGACACCGCGTAGGACGCGAATCGTAACCCGTGGAAGAACCCAAGCACGAACCTCTGCGGAGCCCAATAACAGCGAAGCCGCCTGTCATAACGACGTGCACCTGGTGAGGCGAAAAGTAGGTCGCCCCAGGAAGAGTGGACGCTCAACCCCGCCGCGGGACCAATCTCCCCGCCGCACTCGGGCCCAAGCCCGCGCCCGTCAACGGGCCGACTAACTTCGATTATTGACTGGCGCCGTTATTGACGGCGGACCACTGGCGATTGTTACCTCCAAAAACAACTGCGTCTAGGGAAGGGAGTTCTTTACCCGTCCTTCCTCATCCCAGTGATCCTCAGCGGTAGACCGCAGCCACCCCAGTTCCTCATCCTGACACGATGGTCGATCCGAGAGAGAGATGTTGGGTCGAGCTGTCACGCTTCGGCTACCAGCGTCTGGAGGGGGGGCGTGTGACGGGAAACGCAAGGACTGCGTGCGCTTGCTTTCCCCGTCCCGTTGCTCTCTCTCTAGCCGTAGCCTGTACATATGTATTTGTATATTTGCATGTAGAAATGTTTATCTGTTACAGGCCGACGCACAACCACCGGCGGAGAGGTAAGTGAGAGAGAGAGAGAGAGCGGGGAGTGGGGAGAGACAGCCACGCGCGCGAAGAAGCAAAAAGAAAGAAAGCCGCGAGTTAAGACAACGCGTCGTTACCGGCCTTCTACCCACGTCGTCTTTTTTTTTTGTTGCTACCGCCGTGCCGCGACTAATCGCGTGTGGGAACCTGCCTTGTGCTCCAAGGTTCCCCCGCCTCGTACCTCGTCTTCGGGGAGGGTACCCGATTTGACGCGCTTGCTGTGCCACAGTGGTGTGAGTGTGTGCAGTGCACACGCGCCGAATACGAGTTCGAGCGGACGAATTGTCGTCCGACCCCATCTACGCGGAAGAACCGCCCCATCCCGGGGCTTCCGGACGCCAACGTCGCCGCCGCCCCCGGCAAAGGAAGGCGCTGCTGCCGGACGAGAACGCGCTGCAAGACCTACGAGCTCCGGCTCACTGTAAGTGGTAGCCCCTTTTCTCTCTCTCTCTCTCTCTCTTCCCGAACTCCTCGCGCGCCGTCGCCTCGCGCACCGTCGCCTCGGCGACCGTCGGCCTGCGTCCCGCACGCCTCGTATATAGGCGCTGCATTGTATTTTTTAGCATTGCGCCATTAAAACTTATTTAAATTTTAATTATTTTTATTTTTTTATTATTACCAAGTGTGCTCCATTAGCCGCCCTATTCCACGCGCAGTCCCGAACGCGATATTTCGCCCTTCGCGGACCGCCCCTCTCCCTCGCCGGAATCCTTCGGGGCTAAGCCCAGCCGGGCACAGATTTGCAACGGCCGTGCCCGCCGTCCTCGTGCTCGAGGCGGACACGCGCACCGTTACAAGATATATATATATATATATATATATATATATATTTATAGATGCAATGTATAATATACGGGCGATAGTATATACGAGCGCGCATATATCCCGAGTATAGAGTCTAGTCCGAGACTATAGCGGGGGGCTCTTGGTGCCTCTCAGGCGCCTTTGTCTATACATGTAGAGGCCTCGTGGTCCAGCCAGGGCCGTAGCAATAGACCCTGGGGTGCGGTGCCTTAAACGGGATACGTAAAATACGTGCGTGTACCTCTTTCGCTTCATATATAACCGCCAGGTTTCAATTGTAGAATCCCTTGATCAGAGGGAGTGAGATGTACACCGTATTCTAGAAGAGGCAACAGTGTAGGTGATAGCATTGCCCCGGCGTATGTTGGACGGTATACGTTTGGCTGGTTCGCTGAGTACTTATGCTTCTGTGTTCGCACGGTTTAAGGGCCTGTTATTTCCATACCTGTTGAACGTTTTGCCTCCGTCTCCTCGACGCTTAATATGACTAGACAGTACGTGTTGACGACGCGCTTCGAAGCTCTTCATTCCTTCTTAGGAGCTTCGACGTTAAGGACATGGTTCTTTTCCCAGAAGTAAAATCGAATTCGTAATTAAGGGAATTGAGTATCTGGCGAGTAGTGTGTGTGTAGAGATCTTTAACTAATGTGGTTGTAGCCACACCACCTGAAGTAAATATAGCTAGTATTTACGATTATGATTAAATCCTATAGGTACTGAAGTCGCCGGAAGCGCTGCCTTGGGAAAGAAGGTATGGCGGGCGATCGCGAAGGTATGAAGGATGCATGGCCACGATCGTTACTATCAAGGTTAAAGGGAGAACCTTTAACGCTCGAGTGAGAAGACTTATCACACTATCGTTTTCTCTGATGCGAAGATGGAGAGAATCGGGCATTTATTGCGCTCTGAGGAACTTGAAGCTCTCGACTGAGTCTGACCTAAAGGACAAGTCTTAATCGAATTCTTTCCCGAAAAAGAGAAAGAAGCTTCTAGGAGAAAGGAAAAGCCTGAGACTGAGCTCAGAGTATGAGATTGAGCCCAGTTTAGGTACGATAGCACATTCAGTCAGCTGCGCGCGAGGCAAATGAGGCAATGGAGAAATGGGCTGAATCCATGAAAAATCTGGTCGAGAGGCAAATGTAGAGAAGTCAGTAGAACCTGAAATTGAGATACAGCCATTTAATTTTACCCCAAAAATTAAGTCTAATGTGTCGTTGGGAAACATATCCCAACTTGATGTGAGATCACTGACTGAGAGTGTTTCCAAGGAAATAAGGATAAATCTGCATCTGATATTTTATTTTCCAATATTTCATTTGAAAAGCTGTTTGAAAAATTTGTTTCTTGTTCTAATAAAGAGAATAATTCTTTGAGAAAGTATATGTTAACTAATGATATGCGATTTTATATCTTTGAGGATTATTTAAAATCGGAATTACGAGTCAAGAGGTTAGACTACGTACTGACGATAGGGAAGGACGTTGTCGTCGGCGACAGCATTGGCAAAGCTCGTGAAGACATCTTCAAAGCCCGTGATATAATTAATGTATTATCCAAAGATAGTTAATATAGAATGTCCTAGGGAGATACTAGGAAGTTTAAGAGAACATAAAAGATTAGGATCTAAGACCACTCGTATGTCAGCGCGAAGAACGTTTTATGTATTTAAGTATAATATTGCAAAAGAACGTGCAGTTGAGTTCTGAGATGAATTCGAGGATAAAATTCGAATTGTCAGATAAAGAGAAGAGAGATATGTTTGTACAAGCAACTACAGATACTGTACCTGAAGTGACATTGGCCGAGATGCTAAACTTCGAGTCAACAGGCAAAGAAATGACGTATGATGCACTGAAACATTTTATTTTGCAGAATGAAGCCATGAAGCCGATAGCCGAAAGAAGAGGGGATCAGCTGATTGGTGATCGAGATCCACAGCGTAAGTCATGGATTCAGTCTGGCTACAGTCGCAGGAGCGGTGGCATCTCTGGTCGAGAGACAGATGAGCGTGTCTCTAAATGCAGAGCATGTGGCAAAAACGGTTATGTCTTAAAAGACTATCCAATGCCGACCCTTATCCAATGTTACAATTGCAACGAGCTTGAGAAGCACATAGCTCGCGATTGTACGGGTAAGCAAAATCAGTCAAGGAAACGTCTATTCGACCAAGGTCACCCTGATGCCAAAAGAGGTAATCCTTTTAGCATAGAGGTGCTCGAAAGAGGGGTCGATCAGCCTACAATGTCGAAAATGAGGTTGGTAATGAAGACAACCGTGGAGGTTGTGGTGTTGACCAAATTTAGTAATCATAATAAATTATTATTTTGTGATCTTATTGCTGATTCCGGTGCAACTGAACAGATTGCCGGTTCAAAATTGATCTTGACGAATGTTTAACTGGTTGAGTGTCGAATGGGTTGCGCGAATAAAATCAAGTTTTTGAATATCAATAATGAGGGAACCGTAGAAACTCGAGCGTTAAATGGGAAAATAATTCGATTGCCTGAAGCGTTATATGCGAAGGACATAGTGAGAAATTTATTATCACTTAAGAAATATCTAGAACACGGATTGGAAATATATCGGAATAATGAAAGAATAGATGTTGTTGACACTCGAACGAAAGAGAGAAACGTTACCGGTAATTATGTCACCATTCTGGACTATTTCTCTGGAAATACCTAAGCAGAAGATCGGTAGCGTGCTAATAACAGATAATTCAAGCGTAACTATGAACATTCGCAGAAAAACTGGTTTCGACAATCGGAAGAAAATTAACTGGCAACTCCACAGGAAAAGATACAAGTCGAGTCAAAACGCGCCCATGAAATAAGTAAACTAAGCGAAATTGTATATAACAGTAGGTCGGACGACACAGCGGAACCCGAAGTAGAATATAAAAATCGACGTGAATAATTCAGTACCATGGTACCATGGCACACTAGGTTACGACACACCTCAATGAACTGTCTTAAACATTTAGCAATGACCAATCCATTTTTTATAAGCGACAGAGAACTTTTGGACGTCTCAGAAATAGAGAACTGTGAAGTTAGTTTGTTAACTAAAAGTGTTAAATTGCCGTTTCGTAAAACCAGAACTAGAACAGACAAGCCTCTGCAAATTATTCACTTGACACCATGGGACCAATAAAACCGGTCTCGTACTCCGGCGGTCATAATTTTTCTAGTAGTATTAATAGATAATTAGTCTAAAGCAGCTTGCACATATACAGTCAGAACTAAACCAGAAGCCGGTAGTTGCATAGAAGTCTGCATTAGGAAACTTCGAAACGCGATAGGTGCAGACGAGAAATTCTGCTATTTGCGAACGGATTAAAGAACTTCATTTACAAGCAGAGAAACTGTAGCCAAATTAGCTGAATTAGGCGCGGAATTGAAACTGGCGTGTCCGGATACACCTGAACATAACGGTGTTGCGGAACGATTCAATAGAACGTTGGAAATGAAAGTTCGAGCTATGATGTTTGACTCGGATTAATCTTTGAGTAATTGGGACGTTGCCGTAGAAGCAGCCATATATACTTATAATAGAAGTCCTGACAAGGCACTAAATATGAATATCCATTTAACAAGATTGAGAAGCAGCTTTAGCTTAGATTTAGGTCAACTGCGGAGATTCGGTAGCCTAGGTTTCTTTAAAAAGCCGAGAAACACTGACCATAAATTCGGGATGCAGGGTATTCGAAGTATAATGGTAGGTTACACTCATACCGGTTACAAAATGTTAGTACCAGAGATAAAGAAACTGTATGAGACGCGACATCTGTCACCTCTAGAATACACGGTGTACTCGACAAAGAAACGAGTAGGTTAATTTTTAGGAAGACCGAATCGGAAGCGTTAGTCTCAGAGGCAGGAAATCTGATTAGCTCGAAAATCGAAAATAGTAGCAAAGCTAGGCGAGACAGACCTGAGAAAACTAGATCTGCCCTAGATATAATGTATTTCGACAACGAATGCGACAACGAATTACAGGATTGTCCGATGCACGTCTTATATAAACAATAGCCTCAATAAACAAGGACCCGGTTAGCTATCGTGACGCAGTCAATTCTCCGGACAGTACATACTGGTTGGATGCAATAGACAAGGAAATCAAATCCCTGGTAGAAAAAGGAGTATTTAAAATAATTGACAAAAACGCGATTCAGGAATTTGTTAAGAAATAAAGCTTACCATTTTGATTCAAGATGGATGTTTGAAACAAAACGAGGCGACAAAAATGAGATTAGACATGAGGCGCGATTAGTTATGCGCGGATTCAAAGATAAAAATGAATATGCTATTAGCGAAACGTATGCGCCGGTTTCCCGTCTCTCGTTAGTAGGGCATGTTTGTCGATACCAAAGCGCTGCGAATGGGAAATTCGGCAATGAGATGTAGAAATAGTTTTCGTATATGGTGAGGTAGAGTAGAATATTTACATGCACGTACCAAAGGGACTGAAAACAGTTGATAATAAAAATCTCCTTTGGAAATTAAAGCGGTCGCTTTACGGTATGAAAATTAGCTCTGGACGATGGAATTTAAAGTTCAACGAAACTATCAATAAATATAGTTATTTTTAGGATTCTACGGATCAATGCTTATTCGTTAAATATATAAATGGACTGATTTATCTTGTATGTGGATGATATCTTGATTTCTGTTAATAGCAGGCAGGAAATTGGGAATATAGCAGAGAAATTAGGAACCGATTTCAATGTCAAAGATTTTGGAGAGCCGTGCGAATTTCTGAGAATTAAGCTAGAGCGTGATGGATCCAATAAAACGATAAAATTGTCACAGGAAAATTTTGTGCGGAACTTGTTTTTAAAATTCGGATTTGAGAGAACACATTCGGTTAGTACTCCTTTGTCGACTTCTTATGCTAATAATGATACTCATAAAAGCAGAGAAAATGAAGATTGTGCAGTAGAAGCGGTACCGAATAGAATGTATCGCGAGATGGTCGAATCGTTGTTGTACATGTCTAATTCTACTAGACGTGATATAACTTATACCGTAAATATATTTAGTAGACATCAGATTAATCCTACTCAGAAAGACTGGAAAATGGCTTCCCAAGCTTGTAAATATCTATCGGGATCGACAAATACGCGAGCTTATCATAACAATGAGTGGTACCATTTCTGGAGTGAGTACTCTATCCAATAATCTTGGAAACGTAGCCGGTGTTGAGTGCAGACGAAACGGCATTACGTTAAATTAAAAAAGACTTTTTCCCGTCATGGTAAACTCAGTGACAGGACGGTTTTCAGGTGTTAATGTAACTTGCCAATATCCATTTTTTAAATATAGTGCCGACAGATATCGTGCTCCTCATAGTTTATCCAATGTAGTATTAATTTGTGGTAACGGATACACGTCTTCCTTTATCACTTTATTCACTTTTCTGTCCACACAGAATCGAGCTTTTTCCATTTTTCTTTTTTACGATCACTACTGGTGAGCTCCAAGAACTGCTGGACGGTCTGATCACTTTTTCCGCTAGTATTTTATAAACTTCTTGATTAATAATTTCTGGCGTAGCCTGATTTCTTGGTCGGTATTTTTGCTTAATTGGTGCCTTTTCGTCATTTTTCATGTAAATTTTACTAAGCTGTTCACTAACGTAAGAACTCACAGAACCAGTATCTAAAAGTGCTGATACTTCATGATCATCAATCATAACTTTCATGAAATGTCGATCGTATTTTTCTATGTTTGGTTGTTGGTGCGACGAGCTGGAATTAATGTAAGCTCGGCCCGCGGGGTGTTTCCCGACGGATGACACTTATAAGCATGAGTATAGAAATTATTACGGCCACAGTATAAACAGAAAATTTTTTGTTGATTAGTACACTTAAATCGATCGTATCTGGTTTGTTTGCACTTCCAACAATACTTATTCCGGTCGTATATGGTAGCTATTTTATTATTATAATTCTGCACTCGGATTTCTGGTTTTCTTAGTTGAAATTCTACTTTGTGCATTGTTGTATTTGAATTTTTCTGTTTATCGTACTGTTTTTTAGTTTCTAGATACTTCGACGTAGAATCAATTCGGCGAACATATTATAATACATAGTAGTAGTTTTTTTTTCTTCTGTAAAATCTCTTTGATGTCTGATAGGTGTAATTAATGAGTGGTCGAACGTACAGATATCTTTATTCGGCTCTTGTGTGTGATTATGGATTTGTCTATCTAGATATTGACGTTCACTGGGCGACAGAATTTTCTTAGCCCTTCCTCTAATTCTGCTAAAGTTTTAAATTTTGAGGCGTAATTACTATCCACAGCTGTGCATCACCTTTCAGTAATTTGGGAACTCCGTTCAATATTTATTGATTAGACAAGCTATACGATCGTTGTAGTTGATTGATCCTTTCGAGAAACGAATGTAAATTTTTTACCATCAAAGTGGCAATTCCAATTTCTCATATGATCCATCACTTTAGCATTTTATTGTGTAGCTGACGGTTGCTGTACATAAACAGTAGCAGGCGGACTACCATTAGCCGTATTCGGTGCAGAACGTACGACGACAGAATTCGTCCTATTTGATGCAGCTGCTTGATAATTAAGATAAAACATTTCTTTTATGTTTTTTTTTCTTTTCAAACCACAAAAAGTATCATACAGACCAAAATCACATCTTTAGGCTATTAATCCCAATCTTGGATATGATCATTCAAATAAGTTGGCCATATATATATATATATATATATATATATATATATATATACTTTACGTTGACTACCTAATTACTTTGAGTTGATATTCGACATGATTGAAGACGGCACCTACTTACAGCTGGTAAAGCGACTGCTAAGAACATTAACTTAATTTATTGATGTCAGTAAAGTAATTTTCAATAAAAAACATAGCCTATGTCCTTTCGAAGTGAACAGATTAGGCGTACAAATAAGTTTTCGCTGTTTTGAAAGGATAGCGCCACCTATAAAATAACATCGAAATTGACAGCTGTAAAAAGTCGTATAGTATATGTTGACATCTGGAAACAGTGTAACCTTTTAATACCTCTGACTTTTTGCTAGCAACACTTAGTTTGCATCGTGTTAAGATGTAAAGTTTTGAGTCAAGTAAGCGTCATTTGCGGGAATTGTTAATTTACTCCCTTCATTTAAAGCAATCTGAAGCTGAAGCACCTCACCTACTCATAGAAGCATATGATGATGTTAATTTGAGTGAAAGCAGTTGTCAGGAGTGGTTCCAAAAGTTTAAAAGTGATGATTTTGACAGGGAGCACAAAATACGCCGTGGAACAACAGCTGATGCAATTGAGCTGAGCATTGAAGGTTGAACATCCATAATATGCCAAAAGGTACGATAAAGTCATTTTTCAGCGTCATAACCTTTGGCCACATGTTGCAAAAATCGTAAAGAAAATGTTAGAAGCACTCAAGTGGTATGTCCTTCCCCACCTGCCGTATTTACCAGACATTCCTCTTCCAGACTACCACCTATTCCGGTCGATGACTCATGGTCTGGCTGAGCAACACTTCACTTCTTACGAGGAATTGAATTCGTGGATCGCCTCAAAAGACGAGCAATTTTTTAGACGGGATATCCAATTGCTGCCCGACAGATGGTCAAAAATAGTAGAAAGTGATGGGCAATATTTTGAATGACATTATTTGTATCATTTTTTTTACAATAAATTCTTATTTCTTTATAAAAAAGACGGCTGAAACTTTTTTGTACACACAATAGAATCTATATTTTGAATTTCAGAGATATCGGTTAAGTAGTGTTTTTGTCTAACGTGTATAAACAAAACCATGTTTTATCTCTATAAATTAGTATGACATGATATGATATATATATATATATATATATATATATATATATATGTATAGACACACACACACACACACACACACACACTGCAGTGTCCCTATTTTTTCCATATGCATCTTTCCATGCGCTGACTCGATGATTGGAAGTTGTCATGTTAAAAAGATGGTCGTTGTCGTTTTCGAAATAATATTTATACTTAAAATGATATTTAAAAAAAATAAGTAAATTTTACTCTGTACATTTTACACATTTTTGTCTTTTGCATTTTCTCACCAAATCCATAATAATATTCTAATAAGAAATGGTGTCGTGGCCGCCTCATCTGTTTTGAAACTTGCGTGATCGTATATATGCATTACATTACAATATATCAAATCATTGGGACTCGCTGGTTGCTTTGCAAAACACGCCTTGTTCCAATCTCTTCGGTATAGGCGGTACCAATGCAAGGCGAAGCGGTCTAAATTTTTCACCTCCATGGGGTTGGGCATATCTTCATCGGTAAACCGCGTCATCCTACGGCATTTCTTAATTCTTTGAAGGAACTTCTCAGTGCTTTCGCTCTTGACGCCGTTGAATTAAATTGTCCACCGCCACACGGTTTTTCCAATATCTGAGCGCTGAACCATGATAGTGTAGATCGCATTATATTAATGGGCAAACTATTCACATCTCTTTAGTCGATCTGGTGTCCCCCTTGGAATGAGACGCGATCGCGTCGTGGAATTTGATATTGCTGCTACTGCATGTTGGCCAAAGTTATGTGCAATTATTGTAGACCTTCCAGGAAGTTTTTGTTGATGCTGTTTTGCTATACCATCTAGGTATGCAGCATTTCCTTCTGGTCGCTTAATGCTGGACTAAGTGCCTGGTAGCCTGCTATCAGCTTGAGCCGTTGTGCACACATGTTCAGGAACGAAGCTACGCTCGTTGTAGTCGCCTGAACCGGTGATTCATTGGCCATACTGCATGCAAAAGTACTTGCGTATTTATTTCAATCAAATTAAAATTAATCGGATTTTGTATCTGTTCATTGGTGGCCACTGTGCGCTGCCCGATAAAGCGACCGGCCGATAAAGCGAAAGCTAGGTGCGGCCGGGAATGTTTATGTGCAACAAAGCATAACTGAGCAACCTGTTTTTTTACCATTGCTCGGATTAGCTTCTCGAGCCTGCTGTATGTCAGCTGATCTATTATTTTGCTCTGCATATCCTGCTTCAATGTTGTTTAAAATACATCTTTTTGCTATAATATCTATCTCCTCTTCGCATAAGCTACAGAGTTAGTCATTAAAATCACCTGGAGGATTTACTATCGCATCAATTATCAATTTGATTCACTATATCGTATAGAGAAACAATATATTTACTTGCAAAGTAAACGAATGATTAAGAAATTTTTAATTAAAGTGCGATCAGATAAAGTTTTGAGCGAATTGATTTCATATTAAGATTAAAGTTTATTTTAGATAAAGCTCCAAAGAAAATCTTCAATTAAAAAACAAATTCTTGGTAAGATGTCGAATTCTTGGTAATAAGGTGGCAAAAAAAACAAAAAATCTAGTTAAACTGACTAAAGAAAAAACACTAAAGCCAACCATTAAAAAAAATTAATTTTTTAATTAATTAATCAATACCAAATTAATTCATAAATTTTCATTAATCTAAGTAATTAACTCATTGAGCCATACTCATTTAACGGTTTTTGTCATAAGATTGAAGAAAAGAAAAAAAATGAATAAACTATTTACATACGTTTTGTCAGAAAAAATAAAAATAATTTTGTACAAAGTTATTATTTAATTATCGCTGTTATGAAAAAAAAATTATTCATTACGAGCACCGACGACAATAAATTTATTATAAATTATTGTTTGAGTTGTTTTATTTTTAATTGTTATTTGTTATTATTTAAAACTAGCTATTTTAATCGAAAAAAAACGAAAGAGTACAAAAACTTCATTTCCTTGATAAGTGATAGAACGCTGTAGCGCTAAGAATCGACTAATGGCGAAAACGAAAGCGCCACTCGAAAACAAAAAAATTGTGAGTAACTAATGAAAATAAGATTTTCTGAATGATAAAGAAAGCGAAACCAAAATCGAGTTATTTTTTGTGAACTTTTAATTTTAAATAATTTAAGTAACCTTGAAATCTGCAAAATACAAAAAAAAATTCAATTTGTGAATTTTCCGAAAAAAGGAAAAAAAAATTTTGTTTTGCATCAGTCGCTTCTTGCATCTATAACACAGAGCAGCAGTGTATCGATGTGACAGTTTCGCCAATTCGTAAATTGTATATTTGTTATCTGACCATTATATAATGCTATAACTATAATACAATAATTGTAATATTTATAATATTTTTTCACTTACAATATTAAGTTGTCAAATATCTCCCTGCCGCTTTTTTGCTCTTCATTCAATGCTTGTTAAAAAGCATTACAGTGGTCGTGTTTACTTCCAATATGCCCCGTTTTGTTTGATAATCTGTTTCCATCTAAACGGCAATTTCATAATACCTCTCGCGTAAAAACCCCTCTCCTTTTTTGCGAAGAAATCGGACAGCCACTTTTCACAAGCCTCTTTTGAGTCCAAATTTACACCACCGAGGGTGTTCGGCATGGACAGGAACAGGTTGTAATCACTTGGCGTTATGTCCGGGCTTTATGGTGGATGCGATAAAACCTCCCATCCGAACTCCCGTAGCCTCTGACGAGTCATCAACGAAGTGTGTAATCTGGCGTTGTCCTGGTGGAACACTATACCCTTCCCGTTGGTCAATTATAGATGCTTTTGGCCTTTAGCCTGCTTCAAGCGGTCCAGTTGTTCGCAGTAGGTGGTAGAATTTAGCACCTGGCCATATGGCAGCAGCTCATTGTGGATAATTCTCTTCCAATCCCACCCATCACACAGCAAAACCTTAATGGCCGTCAATCCCAGCTTGATCACTTTTTGGCACGGTCTATCAGCCTTGGACCAAGACCGTTTTCGCTTGATATTGTCGTATGTGATTCATTTTTCATCGTCGGTCATCATCCGCTTCGAAAATGGGTCGAGTTCGTTCCGTTTCAGCAGCACATCGCAGACGTTGATTCGGTCCAGAAGATGTTTTTGCGTCAAATCATGCGGCACCCAAACATGAAGCTTTTTTTTGTATCCAGCCTTCTGCAGATGGTTTAAAATAGATTGTTGACTAACTCTCATCTTCTGAGCGATGTCACGAGATGCCACATTCCTCTGCGGTTCGAAGTGATAGCGTGCCATTGCCCAAAACACCTTTAATCTCACAGAACGTTTCTCTAGCGGATTTGCCTTGGACGACCTTAGAATAGCGCGTATTTCGGCGTTAGTGAACTTTATGTTTACACGTCCATAACTTTTGAACGCAATATCCAAACTAATCATGCATAGCTTCGTTTTCTAAGTTATGTCAAGAGCTTTCAAATGATGTACAGTATTGCCGGATACGAGCTCGGTAGCGCTTTGTACATAACCACGAAATTCATAAGGCGGAAGGGAGGTATTTGACAACGTACTACAAAAAGACGGAAGGGAGATATTTGACAACGTACTACAAAAAGACGGAAAGGAGATATTTGACAACCTAATATTTATAATATTTACTACTATAAAATATTTATAAGATTTGTAATATTTAGTATGATATCATATTTATATTTTACTCGTATATATTATTCATCACTTCAATAGTACTTAACTTATACTATTCATATTATTCAATTATCACAAATATATGATGCATTTATCCCCACTAAAACGTTGTTTGACATCAATATATATTTGATGGAACAAGGGTTGGAAATAAAAAGAAAAGTTTAATACGAGGATAGATTGATAAGTTTCCGGCCTGACCAAGAACAACAACCTTTTTAAGAATTTTTTTTATTTCTCTTTTATCTTCCAAGGCTGATGCATTTCTCATAGCGGTGCTCTAGTCTAGTAATACCATCTCTATAGACTGATTCGTCAAGCTCCTTAAAATGCTCATTTACAGCTTCGATTGCTTCTTCACTGTCCGCAAATCTTTTACCGTTAAACCATTTTTGAGGTTAGGAAACAGATAATAGTCACTCGGGGGTAGGTCTGGAGAGTAGGGAGGGTGGGGCATCAATTCAAACTTCAGATCGTTGATTTTAGCCATCGCAACGATTGACATGTGCGCTTGTTGCGTTATCGTGATGAAACAAGATTTTTTTCTTCGCCAGATGAGGTCGTTTAATTTTCATTTCGTGGCTCAAATGTTGCAATAAGTCTGCGTAGTATTGGCCAGTGACAGTTTTACTCTTTTCAAGGTAATCATTGTATATAATACTTCCTGCATACCAAAAAACAGTACTCATGCAAAAACAGTACTATGTCAGTCATACCTCTTGCCTCCCAAAAAAACAGTAGCCATAACCTTGTTCGCCGAAAAAATTGTTTTTGCCTTCCTAGGAGTTGGTTCTCCTGGTCCAATCCACTGTTTAGACTGTTTTTTTGGTTTCAGGAGTGTACAGGTGGACCCAAGTTTCGTCAACGGTTACGAAACGACGCAACAATTCGCTTGGATTACGCTTATACAACACCAAATTGGCGGTAGAAATGTTCTTTTGAATCAATTTTTGGTCGACTGTTAGTTTATATTTTGTACACGTTCGAACGACATCTTACAGATCTCAGCTATCTCACGCACTTTTAATCTGCGGTGTTTCAGTACTATTGGATGGATTTTTTCGATCATATCTGGAGTTGTGACCTCAATGGAGCGTCCTGACAGAGGCTCGTCAGAGGTGTTCAGACGACCTTTTTGAAACTCGGAAACCCATTGCTTAACAGTTGAATATGATGGGGAGGATGTCGCCAGTGTTGGATGTATCTCTTCTTTAATTTCCTTCGGCGTTAACCCCTTCAAATAAAAGTGTTTGATGACAGCACGATTTTCCAGCTTTTACATTTTTACGAAAAACATAGAGGTGTCTTGTTCAGCGTGCTCTCAAACTTAAACTAACATGGCGATCGGAATGAAACTATAGCTATAAGCTATCTAAGGATGGTACTGTAGAACGCCACCTCAAGGTAGGCCTAGTGGCGCCATCTCTTGGTCAAGCCGCAAACTTATCAATCCACCCTCGTATAAATTTCGAACAGAACACTACCAGGATCACGATTTCGATCGAGGTCAGAAATACTAAGGCTGCTGGGATTTAAGAGAGCATTGCACAACCAGAATCCCGACTCTACTACTCGGCGATTCGGAATATGACAGGGTTTCTAAAGCTCTGGAATCGGAATTGCTCTAGAGAGTTTCTTTCAGCTGTAATGCAGAGAGAACTCTGTTTTGTATCGGAGAAATTACCATTTTGTACACAAAATTTGGTCGCCTAGTATTTACGCCGCTCGACTAATTTCGCAGTGAGCCACCGAAAAATAATAACAATATATAATAATTATAATTATTATTCTACTAATTGTCCTTCAAAATACTTGCATTTGTTCGACAAATTATAATAATATTCATTTATCTATAATAATATTAGGAGTGTGAATAAGTCTTTCCCGTTTTTTGTAAGAGATGGCGCCACCAATACTGTGCGAGTATTCAATGGTTACATATATTATAATCAAAGCTTATTCATATGTCAACAATTCCATACTAACACATTAGTTAAAATTTTTTCGCATCATAAATTTTTGATATCGTGAAAATGTCGAAATTTGAGCCGAGTCGACGTCATTTGCGGGAAGTTTCACTTTATTGGTTCAATTTGAAGAAATCTGCTGCCGAGACGCATCGATTGCTTCAGGAGGCTTATGGAGAAGGTTGCGTCGATGATTCAAGTGTTCGCGGATGGTTTCGACGCTTCAAAAGCGGTGATTTCGACGTGGAAGACAAGGAGCGTTCCGGGCGGCCGCAAATCTTTGAAGATCGAGAATTGGCGACTTTGCTTGAAGAAGATTCTTGTCAAACGCAAGAAGAACTTGCTGAAGCATTGGGAGTTGACCGAACAACCATTTCCAATTTTCTCGAAAACTGTTGAGCAGGGTCTTCGAAATGTAGACTCTGGGACCTTCACTGCATTTTGAATTCTGCGGTACTGGAAACGTGCATGCTCTGGATATCTTCCCCACACTGGCTGTGTGAATCTTTCGCGATGAGCACAAGTCTCTTTTCATCATTTTCCCCTGACTCTAGTTCGCGTGCTAGGTAAGTCTAATTGTTTTCGAGTCTGTATATTATGATTGCAAATCTCAAATTACACATTATTGGGTGTACCATTTTGTAAACTCACAGATTTTCTCAATATAACCTTGGTGGCATTCACATAAGTCCCCTTCCCCCTATTAGATAATATCAGTTGATAGTCAATGTGACTGTTATCTCGGGCTTCTGTGGTCACAACTATTTTTATGATAATTTGTCTTTATATTCTTGGGTTTCATCACTTCAGAAAAAAGATTTAAGTATGGATTTTGTGTTATCATTTTCATTTTCACAGATTAATTAGATAATATTTTTATGTAATTTAACCATTGTTTCTAAATCATGTATGTTCTTGTTTCAATATTCGGGTTCGGAACTGGATCGTTGTCACCGCTAGCTCTACCAAATCAAACATGTCGCTATGAGTACATATTACCCACGGATACAGCCAAATAAGGTATTACATCGCAGGTTCAAAAGTTTGTAAGCTAATACATACATGAAGTTACTATAATTAAATCCATATGATTTTTATAAAAAACATGTTATAAATCGAACAATTCGTTTGTGAGATATATGATGGATTTGAGATACATATTTTACATGATGGTTTTTTTAGATACATGATATATGAAATAATATGAAATATGTTCAAATAACAAGATGACTTTTTAGTTGTCTCAAAAACTATTTATTTATTAATCAATACTTATGTTGTTCCCTTCAAAGTAATACACTGTTGTATTAGTTTTGTCCGAAAAATCTCTCACAAGCAACCATCAATGAGCAGGTGCATTGTATTGATCAATTGTTTTTCCAAAGTTCCGGACGTTTTTTGCGTATCGCCTCTGGCAAACAGCGCATTACTGCAAGGTAATACTTTTTATTGACTATACAACATTGTGGTAAGAATTCCTGATGCAGTACACCTTGTTAGTCAAAGAAGACAGTGAGCAAAACTTGAGATTTGATCGAACTTGGCATGCTTTCTTCGGTCATGGATCTTCCGGGGTCTTCCATTGAAATTTTAGAGCTTTAATTTCGACATCATAATCATATACACACGATTTATTACCAATTATAATCCTTATGATAAAATCAGTATCATTCTTCACTTCAATTAACATCCTTTGAGCTACCGTCTTGTTACGGTTCTTTTGGTCAAATTAAGTAGTTTTGAAACAAATTTCGCTGTCACACGTTTCATGCCCAAAATATTCGACAAAATAGCATCGTATGAAGAAACCGATATGCCAACATCTTCAGCAACTTCTCTAATAGTGATTCGACGAATTTTTAACACAATATCATTCACTGCTTCAACGTTTTCATCGAGTTTTAGAGCATTGAATTCCATTTTTATTCCATTTCTAGAATAAGTACTGCTAGGTGACTTTAATTGATTTTTCAAATTTGCATATACCAGGTCGGTTGAAAAGTTCATAGGTTGACACATAGATGGCGTTACTATAATTAATTTCATATGACTTTTAGTTAAAGCAATCTTCAAAAAAAACGTGTTTAAATTTGACAGCTGTCGAACAATTGGTTCGTAAGGTATAGCATTTGGAGTAAAGCAATTTTTGTGAAAAAATTTCATGTGTCAATCATTGCTTTGTTACGTAAAAAATTCTATTGATACCAAGGCTTGGATTCATAAACATTATTCGGACTCTGCATCAGTAAAATCAACCGTTGAAAAGTGGTTAACTAAATGTAAACAAATATTTTGAAAAGATAAACACTATCAATAGCATTATTGATAGTGTTATTATGTTAGTGTATATCAACACTATTACGTAGCATTGTTGAAGCGTTTGAAGGAAGAAATCACGAAAAATCTGCCCCATTTGAAGAAGACAGAAGTGTTGTTTTATCAAGACAATACACTGCGTAGCAAATCAATGAAACTGATGACAGAATTGCATGAACAAGGCTATGAGTTACTTTCCCATTCACCGTTTTCTCGATATTTGACCCTGAGCGACTTGTTTACAGACCTTACAAGAATACTTGCTGAAAAATACAGCATCATAAAGAGGTAAATTGAAATGTATTTAGTTCTTTTTACCAGTAGGAAAATCTTTATGTTATTCTGCAGAACACTCTGTCTACAATTATAAGATCTTGCTATAAAATGTTATTTTAATGTACAGAGTACGCAACAATAAAACAGTTTGTGTATTTGCGCATGGTTTATTCTATGCGAATTTAAATGCGCTTAACGATAAACTTTATGTTTTGTATTTCACGCAATTCATTTTATTTTATTATATTGATTTTGCAGTGAAAGAATCATGTTTTTCTTCTGTGAGTGATGTACGGACGGCGGTGTTAATGACGTTGTGCGTTTTAGATCCTTTAAAGAGTGCAGACAGTGATCTCTTTATCGTTAAACAATTTCAGAACATTCATCAGTTAAAGGATCACGTTTTGCGCTGAAGATGAGACCCCTTCTGAAATTGGTATTCACTGGACGGATAATATTTGTGTTATCTATATTTTCGGGATGGGCGCACAGAAAAAACAGGCCTTCAGTGAAACTTGCGTTGCCTTTATTTTTATAAAAAGTTTATTAGCTCGTTCTTCAAAAAATCTATTATTAGTTTTATATATTAACGCCTCTATTTATCTAGAGGATCGCGACCTTCCGCGGAAGTGTCAATTCCTTTATGGCACAAATATATCAATTTTTTTCACTATTTCTCATAAGTTTAATAAGTAGAATCTATAGTTATCTTTCGATATAATCGTAAAAATTTAGCAATAAGTTTTATACTTTGTATAAGTTATTAAAAACATGGATCATACTTTACAACACAAGTATCTATTAGGAGGCGAACTCAGTTTCCGACCTTTTTTAAAGGAAAAAGACCATTTATGATGGAAAAAGGATACACGTTAGTGCATATGTCAGTTTTCGTCATTTTCTATTATTTTTCCCATTTTCTGACAATATGGCGATAACGTGGCGAAAGACCGATGGTGGTTTCGAGGCGACCAGTCATCCAGAAATAAAAAGCCTTTCTTGAATATGTCGGAAGTATTTATCAATCAGCTCGTGCTGCATTGATGTGGCAAGACTTTTTACGCTTAGAATTATCAGAGTAGATCCATATTTTATCATCAGTCACAATACGCCATAGAAAACTCCTTTTTTGCTTAACAAACAAAGACGGTACGATGTTGTATCTATTCATAATGGCACTTTCGGTCAAATCGTGTGGCATCCATTTTCCTTCTTTATGAATCTTTTCCATCGTATGTGAACGTTTGCTAACTGCTCTATCACTTATTTCTAACTTATTAGCGAGTTCTTTCTGCGTTTGAGATGAGTTTTCGTCTAATAATGCTTGCACTAATTCACTATCTTCAAACTTTTCGTTTGTCTACAACGTTCTTTGTGATTAACATTAGTATCTCCACTTCTACACTTTATTTTAAATCAAAATAGTGCAGAAGAATATTTATTGGTAAATACTGAAGCTAAAAAATAAGTACCAGTGTCATCTGTCTTTTCGTACTGTTTATATCGCCATCTAAACGTAAAGGTCGGAAACTGAGTTCTCTTCTTAATATAAATTATTTCAATATTTCAATATTTTATATATATTATTTGTTCGATCATTAATAAAAATGATACGATAATCATCAGATTTTATTTCAATTAAAAAACAAATAAATCATAAGCATAATATGTATGCAATAACCCTTTTGCCTCTTACATATTTAAACTAGTATTTTACATGTAATTAAAACATGTAAGCTTCATACAGGACCTTCCACCAGACATAAGTGACAATTTATTTTTACAGTGATTTTTTATACTGATTTTATACTGAAAATGAGAGTGTATAAGAGAGAGAGGGGGGGCGGAAGAGAGAGAGAGAGAAAGAAGATGTCAAAAGAAATTTGTTTCCTTTGCTTAAGATGTATTAATTTTTGTTATCTTTAATATACCTTTATTTTAATATCCGAATAAAATCTTTAATACGCTATTACTATCAGATTCTCAAATTCTCAAAGTTTTTTTCTTTTCGCATCTCTAATATCATCTGATACTATTGTATATTATATGATATTTCCAGTTTATAAAACTAACAAATATTTGGATCGGTCTGACAATCTTCATACAATCATATAATTACAATTTAACGCTCGTCAAAAGATTATAATCATCGCCGTTAATTTTATACATTTATATGTTTTCTCAACTTGCTCATAATGCTTTCATTGAGAAAGGAATTTAAAATTTATAAAATTATGGGGATATTTGGTGGATAGTATATATATATATATATATATATATATATATATATACTATCTTGGCTTTCTGTAGTATATGGGAAAAATAGTACTTTCCGGTTCAAGCGGTAGAACAAGATGTTCAAGTCTCTCGAGACAACGTTTTCGGAGAGTATCATATTCGGACCTTTAGGAAATTTCTAGGGAGGCCTGCTATATAGAGTTTTGTGTTGGGGAGGTAGAATACAATGACCAGGTATCCCGGGACGACTCTTACTGGGAGTGTGCATGTTCGAATGATAGAATACTAATCTCGTCATAGAAGTCGTAATGAGATACCTGGGCATCGTTTCCCACTAACTATACATGACACTCCCCGTAGAAGTCATTGCAAAACACCTGGAAATCGCATTCTATCATCCGAATATGAAACTCGCCGTAGAAGTTGACCCGACATACCTAAACATCGTTTCCTACCAACTAAACACGATAGTCCCCGTAGAAGTCCTTTGTAAAGATCTAGATATCGTATTTTACCGTCCCAACACGAATTTTCCCATAGAAATTCATTTCCTCATATCTGGATCTTGTTTCCCATCAAATAAATACAATATTCCTCGTAAAAATCGCTCAGAGACACCTGGACATCGCATTCCATCATCCGAACACACAACTGCGTATAGAAATCGTCTTGAGGCAACGGAATATCGTAATGCACCGCCCGGACACGCCAATACAATATTTCTCAGTAGAAACCATATTTCAAATGTCTATATATAATATGTAAAATATAATATTCATATTATATATATCTATATATATATATATATATATATCGTATATTTCCGTTTTTTCAATTAAATACCGTGAAAATTTTCGTAGTGACGCAAACTGAAATTCAAGCAAATTGTTGGTATGCGCATAGCATATTTTTTAATTAGGCGATGGATATTGCCTTTTTATGTAGAAGTGACGATATATTTTATTTATATATACATAGTTTCGAGGTTGTTGGTAAATAACCCTATTTTGCGATTATTTCTTTTGTTTGAACAAAAAAAACATAGTCTCTTGTCACAATTTTTAAGTTAATAGAATGTATAAAAATAAAAATATAATTTGTCGTCACAAACTATATTCAGTAGGATTTGGCATACAGAACCATTTTATAATAGAAGGAGATAGATAGATAGATAGAGAGAGAGAGAGAGAGAGAGAGAGAGAGAGAGAGATTTTCCCACCTAAGAGAAAATAAAATTTACAAAAATCAAAAGATATCCATAAGGTGTGAGAGTAGTGTCAGATTAACCTGAAGAACAAAAAAGGTAATAGCGACTAACGTCACACCTTCTTTAGGATACGAATCCCAAAGTTGGATATGAACATTCACTTAAGCTGGCCTGGTATTAGTAGTCGCTGATGAAACTAACCACTAAAACTGTTAACTTATTTTATTGTGAAAAGTAAAATGATCTTCAAGAAACATAGCCTATGTCCTTCCCAAGATAATATAGAATCTATATGTCAAATTTCAGAACAATCAATTCAGTAGTTGTTTCGGTTATCACAAACAAAAACACGCTTTGTCTTTATAAATTATCAGGTATGTGAATAAGTCTTTCCCGTTTTTTTTCAAATTTTGAGCCTTTATTGTGAAAAAATGGTTACAAATGAATTATTGAAAGTATTGGCCATCGCTAGCTACAACTTTTTCCCATCTTTCTGGCAACATACGAATCCCGTTGCGAAAAAATTCGACCGGTTTGGCCTCTATCCAGTCATCCACCCATTTTTTGGCTTCCTCGTAGGAATGGAAGTGCTGATCAGCCAGGCCATGCGTCATCGATCTGAAGAGATGGTAATCAGACGGAGCAACGTCTGGACTATACGGCGGGTGGGGTAGGACTTCCCATTTGAGCGTTTCTAAGTATGTTTTCACCGGCGGTGCAACATGTGGGCGAGCATTGTCATGTTGCAAAATAACTTTGTCGTGCCTGTCGGAGTATTGTGGCCGTTTTTCTCGCAGTGCGCGGCTCAAACGCATCAATTGTCGTCGATAGACCTCGCCTGTGATCCTTTCATTCGGTTTCAGAAGCTCATAGTAAACCACACCTAGCTGGTCCCACCATATACAGAGCATGAGCTTGGCGCCATGAATATTTGGCTTGGCCGTCGATGATGATGCATGGCCGGGTAGTCCCCATGATTTTCTTCGCTTCGGATTATCATATACGATGCAGAAAACCCTTTCTTTTATGTCGCTGAAGCAGCTGTTCTCAAGTGAAAAAATGCCGTTCGACGTCTCTCAGCTTCAGTTCGTACGGCACCCAATTTCCTTGCTTTTGGATCATTCCCATGGCTTTCAAACGCTTGGAAATGGTTGTTCGGTCAACTCCCAATGCTTCAGCAAGTTCTTCTTGCGTTTGACAAGAATCTTCATCAAGCAAAGTCGCCAATTCTCGATCTTCAAAGATTTGCGGCCGCCCGGAACGCTCCTTGTCTTCCACGTCGAAATCACCGCTTTTGAAGCGTCGAAACCATCCGCGAACACTTGGATCATCGACACAACCTTCTCCATAAGCCTCCTGAAGCAATCCATGCGCATCGGCAGCAGATTTCTTCAAATTGAACCAATAAAGTGAAACTTCCCGCAAATGACGTCGACTCGGCTCAAATTTCGACATTTTCACGATATCAAAAATTTATGATGCGAAAAAATTTTAACTAATGTGTTAGTATGGAATTGTTGACATATGAATAAGCTTTGATTATGACATATGTAACCATTGAATACTCGCACAGTATTGGTGGCGCCATCTCTTACAAAAAACGGGAAAGACTTATTCACACTCCTAATAGTATGATATGATATTATATGATGATATGATATGATATATATATATTTATATATATATATATATATATATATATATATATATATAATTTTATTCATAGAGGTTTAGTTGTTCCCTGATGAGAAGCAGAAGCAAATCATAATGTTGTACTTCGTGAGTCCATCCTCTTTCACTTAGTCGATTGGATGACATTAGATAACTTGTTGATGGGGAGCTAGTTAGATCGTCATTTACTGGCTATATTTTTCTTGTAAGGTAGTTGTAGTGAATAACTAATAATTTTATATTTCCGATTCTACGGAGATGGATGTAAACAAGAATAGTATTTTCATTATCGTAAATTTATATAGTAAATTATCAAACAAACATATGATGAACCATATAAATTTATATTCGTTATTGTTTCTAGCATAAATTAATAAATATTTTTATCGATCTTAAATTCTTTAAGCAATAATATATGGTAGTAATAACTAATAGAATGATAGTAAGATTACGCTTGTTTATAATCACTCCGTTTGGATCTATAATGGAAATTACTACAAAAATAAAATAAATTAAAAATTTAAATAATCTATGCACTATGTTAGTAAAGGGCAACCTTATTGCATCCTCCGTCCTTTGCCAGAATAGTTTATAGATAATCTGATTTTTATTTTTATTTTTAATTTTTAATATAATTTAATTTTTATTTTTTTAAATTAAATGTCTTCATATAAATGTCCTTTGTGATACATTATTATATTATAAGTTCTTTGATTGTAGCTCACGTTTTAACTAATTTGTTCTGTATTATTAACAAAAAGAACTAGATACATTTTTTCTTCTGAGCTTTAATTTTTAAAGCGAGTTCAGATTCACTTGTTACGTTATGTCTCTCTTACTATAACTTATAAAATCGCTTTATGTTTCTAATATTTTTCATATTCGACATTAAATATGTTTTTAAAAAAAGATACACTTCCGTCGATTTCCGGGAGATTTTTTACAGACTCTTTAACCGAATTATGGGATCACAGGTTTTCAAGATTTTGTACGATACTTCAAAACAATACATTATATATTACATTTAAAGAGAGAAGTATATCCTTTTCGTGAGCTGAAATAGATTGTAAATTGTATGCAGTTCCAGCATGCCGATAGTTATTTTACTACCATCGTCAGTCTTTAACAAAATTAATAAAAATATATCATAGAATTCACACCATTTTTAGAAGACAATGAATAATATACAATTTTAAATTTAAGTAACGAACATAAAAATTATAAACAGACCTGTAGGAACCCTGTCACAGTGTCAAACTCGTTGCAATGCAATATTGTTAGTGTATATTAAATTTATGGTTTAATCTATACTTTTTATCGTTTGTTGTCGAGGTTTATAAATCAAATTAATCATGTATACTTTTTCATGTTATTCCATTAGCTTTGTATAGAAAATTTTGAGAGTATATCTCGTTTAGCAATTGTATTGTCTATTTATAATTTTACTATTATTACAATCTACGATAATCAACAGAATGTACTATAGAAATATCATTATTATTTTTTTATTTTATTTAGTTATTTCATATTTATTATTTCTTTACTAAATACTGTCACATATTTTTTACCCCGTTGCTGGCAAGAAATAAAGTGAGCGAACGCCCTATGTACTACCACAGTTAGCTTAAAGAGTGTAGAAAGTTTAAGGCCAGATGCCGGGATTCAGAGAAATAAATTTATATTATTTTTTAGCAAAACATCATATACTTAATTCATAGCAAAAAGCTCAAGATTCATGGTAAATGATTTTAATTCCCATGCATGATTTTATACACTAAATGCAGGAAACATATTAACAATTACTGAACGTAAAGATTAATTCATTTATTGAATATGATAGAAAATTATAAAATAATTATATTATAACTTATATAGATTGTTTATAGAGTTTCAGATTTTCCATTCAAAAGTATCATCATTGAAAAGGAGAAAAGACATCTCCGCATTCAATAATAGAACAGAAGAATCTTCAGCAATGCAATATTTTCAGTTTTATGGTTATCTATCTCAACAACAAAATATGCTACAGGATTATGTAAGAACAAGTACCTACCAGCGAGCTATTTTAGGAAACTTATCTGATTTTAATGAAAAAATAGTTTTGGACGTTGGTGCTGGATCAGGAATTTTATCGTTTTTTGCTATTCAAGCTGGTGCTAAAAAAGTTTATGCTGTGGAAGCAAGCAATATGGCTCACTTTGCTAAAATGCTAGTTGCTGCAAACAATTTGTCCAATAAAATAATTGTTATTGCAGGAAAGATTGAAGAAATAGAATTACCTGAAATGGTTGATTGCATTGTCAGTGAGCCTTTGGGGCATATGTTATATAATGAAAGAATGTTAGAAACATACCTCCACGCTAAAAAATGGCTTGTTTCAGGTAAGAAAATACAAAATAACATTGCATAGACTGCTATCAGAAAAGTTTAAATTATATAGAATTATTCGTGTAATGATAATTATTTACTTGATAGAGAAAATCGCTATACCAAACACGAAATGTGTATTGAATATGATAGTCAATCTTGGCATCTTATTATTGATCATTGATTATTTCGTCTATTTAAGAAAGTTAGAATTTCTATAAATTATTACATTTTCTTTTATAAATTAATTTTTTTGAAAGTGGAATTATTATTATTATTATTCATTTAGTTTAAGGAGTTGGGCCTTCCCGGCCTCCGGACGCATGGGTAAACCCTTCGCGTCCCTCCCTTAACCAGCAGCCGTTATAAACAGCAGGCCTCCCAGAATGAAATTATTTCGGTCGTCATGCTGGATTTAATATCATTAACCTCCAAGTAGGCAGCCCCAAAATGTTGCCGCGTTTTCTCAGATATATTTGGACAGTAGCACAGAAGATGTTCGGGGGTTTCATCCTCCGCGTAGCAAAAACGGCAGAATGGGTCTCTCACGAGAACATTATTAACAACACGAGGCACCATAGGAGCGGAGGCAGCACGTCCCCCTGTGGGCACCCTGACCCTACTCCCCCTCATAGTGTCGTGTTCCCTTTGCTTGCTTCCAGGATACGATTTCCCATATGGTCAATCCATTCTGTGATGCACTGAGGGATATCATGCCTATTTAAAGCCTCCTTGATAACCTTTTGTGACGTGTGATTAAAGGCTCCTTCAATGTCCATAAGGACACCTACGGCAAACCCTTTTGCCTCCACCTGAGATCGCATCTCAGATACGGTTCTATATAGAGCCGTCTCCGTGGATCTTCCGGTGCGGTATGCATGTTGCTCCTTATGGAGTTGTTTTTTTCTCAAGGCTTCGTCTCTCATGAATCTATCAATCATCCTTTCGATAGTCTTCAGAATCAAAGATGTCAGACTGATGGGTCTAAAATCCTTCGGGGACGTATAACCACATTCGCCTGCTTTAGGTATGATTACCATTCTGGTCCCCAGCCATCTTGCTGGGATGTGACCCAGAGTGATGCCTGCTCTCGCCATTCTTGTGATCGGGCCCACAATACAGACCGCGGCTCTTTGTAGGAAGGCCGGGTAGACTCCATCCGGTCCCAGTGATTTAAATGCGCCAAATGACCTTACGGCCCATCTGACCCTGTCCGGTGTGACAATCTGGTTTGCTACCATTCGGTTAGCACCCAGTTTAGCGTAACCCGGTCCGTGGTCATTTTTTGTGACTGTATCGTCATCTTGTTCAGTATTTCTACTGAAACTAGGGAAGTGGACTTGGATAAGGTATTCCAAATTCTCGTCATTCGATTGTGCATAACTGCCATCGCGTCTCTTCAGCGTGTCCAGGACCGCGCCAGGGTCGTTCGACAGAACTCTGCTAAGCCTAGCCGTATCCTTACCCTCGCATATGCTTTCACAGTAGTTTCTCCAGCTTATTTCTCTGGTTGACCTTACTGCCTCTCTGTAGTTATCTCTGGACGCTCTGTATGCAATCCAATCAGAATCTCTACCTTTTCTCCTGGCTATCTTCCGGAGGACCATAGTCTTCTCTTTCAGGTAGTCTGTAGTCAGGTAGTCAGGTAGTTTGTTATTCCACCATCGAACCTCACCCTTGGGTCTCGCCCGTTTTGGGCGACAATTCTCCTCAAAGGCGTGTTTGATGGCGTCATTAAAGGACTTCGCGACGTTCTAGATCGTTCGCCTGTCCCTGATCTCTCCAGTTAAGTCCTTGAAAGCAGTTTCAACGGACATTCTGTAGCCCTGCCAGTCTGTGCGCTTAGGATCACGCAACTAGGTTGGCTCCTCATTGGGTGTCCCCAGCGAGTATGTTATCAGAGAGTGGTCCGACAGTGTCTCCACCTCCTCCACTCTCCATCCGTAGATTTTATTAGCTAACCCAGTTGAGCAGATAGTTATATCTATTACCTGCTCCCGTAGCCTGTTTCCGAACGTTGGCGTGTCGCCCACATTGAGTATCTTGAGGTCTGTGCCGGCAAGATACTATAGTAGTTTAGCACCTCTTGGATTCGTATTAGTGCTCCCCCACACCCTGTGGTGCGAGTTTGCATCACATCCAAGGACTATTCGAAGATTGTTGATTCTACAATATTCCACTAGTCTCCGAACCTCACCAGTGGAGTTGTCTTTATTGTCATACGTTAGGTAGGCAGATGCAACAACAATTCGCCTTCATCCCTACTACCTCCGCCGAGGCCACTGGTAACTCCCCCGTACAGAGACCGAGCATCGGCACCACATTTACTCCTTTTGCAAGGATACAAGCTCTAGGCCTTAGTGCCTTTGATTCACCAATACAAGCGGCCCTCCACCCTAGGCCCCTGATCACACCTTTCACTATCCAAGGTTCTTGGATTAGCGATATGTATATTTGCACCCCCGCCAAACTCCGAGGCGTATTTGCAGTAGTGTAGATTAATTTGGAGGAATGAGATACCCGATGGAGCCATTTATTTCTCCATCGTGTTCTCGCCATCAACATTCTCCACAGGCCCCCGTTCCTCCCGGCGGCTCACCTTGAAGGCTAACCTGCCCAGGAGGTACCAGGGTCTGTGGTCTAGCGCCGCCAACAACCTGGCGTGTGATTCCAGCATGGTCAGTACGAGGAGATGTTTATCTACTCCGTCAGACCTTCCTTCTTCGCCGTCCCTTGTGTTGACGACTTTCCATAGTTTGGTTTTACCCCTGAGGGATGCATTATGCCCCTCAAGCCTTTCCAAGACGGTGGACGGGTTCTCCGGGGAACCCGGAGCTCTACACCCCCCATTTTCAGATTGGCTCCACCCCAGGGTAAGTCCAGAGTAGCCAGTCTAGCGGCCAGCCACTCCTTCGCCTCCGGGTTGTTGGCCACCAATATGATGGCGCCTTCCTAACAGAAGGAGGCATCGAATTTGAGCCATGTGTCAGGTGGTGCAATATACATAACCTTCGATACCGCCCCTTGAAATTGTGAAAACATTTCCGAGGTGATGGTTGTCTCCGGGTACTCTTCATGCACCACGACATATGTAAGGGGGTTTGACCTTTGGGCAGCCGTGATAATTCCGGTACCCGCTAGCCATCCTCCCTGGGGGGAGGGGCAGGATTCCTTTAGTGTCACCGCCACCACTCCCCTCCTTATGCTTTTTAGCAATACCGGATGTCGAGGGCGGAGTCTTGTCAGATCCCTGTCGCGTCTTCATACCTATCTTAATCCGCGTGGTAGGCCTCGGGGTGCCGGTCCCGCTAGCATTTTTCTGCCGGGCCAACTTCCTCCTGGCCGAGCCACACAACCTCTTTTTCTTGGGGGCAGTACTGTCTCCCTCTACACTGGGTAGTGTTTCAGGTGTCACAACTACTCCAGGCTTGTTGCCTGGAGCTGCGTCCTCCTTGCCCACTTGGCCAGTAACTCCTTCTGAGGTCCTCGGGGGCATGGCATCCTCCCGGGCCTCGCCTTCTATATTTTTCTTTTTAATTTCCATAAAAGTCCCACGAGTAGCTAGGGAAATAAAAGTCCGCCGACACAGAGCCCCACATGTGTTGGTAAGGCTATATACTCGGGAAGGTCGCCCAGTGTTCCCGAGGCATCATTTGCGACCGCTACTACCCCAGCGGCCAAGTCGGTACCCTTCAGCACGATAAGTCCCACCTTGGGTTTTTGAGGTTGGATATAATATCCATGGCGCCTCCTTCCAGATGTAATGGAGGGTTGCCCTTAGCCTCTGGGGTGTCTACCTGGCTGTACTCGAGAATCCCGAGGCCCAGCTCCGGCTGCGAGAGAGACCTACGCGGGTTCTTTATTCAAGGACCCCGCCGGAGTGGTTATTCTGGCGCCCGAGAGGCGGTTTGCCGCATCAGCACCTTTTCTCCACCCAGCCTGTCCTAAGGCAGGGCTGCACCCTCCCAGACCATTGCCAGGCCAGCCGGTAAGATTCCCAGACGTGCCCCCACACCGGCCTACAAGAGGCACGCGACAAGGTGTCATTCCCTGGTGGAGGACAATGTGATTTAAACATATCTCATTTTTAAATGTTATTTTTTCAATTCATGACTTGTCTATAATTAGAAAATATTTTACAAATAATTATTTTTCGAATGCATATGAAATGAAAGTTGCTATGAGAATAATAATGAAGATTTTTTCAAATAATTTTTAATTTGATATTTGAAATTCGAATTTTCAAATTTGTTTTAATTTCTTTTTACAAGACATAGAATAAACTACAAATTTAATATGACGTATCCGATTAAATATATAATATATATGTAGGTAAGGCACATACTGTGCTAATATCATGCAGGCTATAATTTTATACTTCTGCTGCTATACGATATATATATATATATATATATATATATATATATATATATATATAATAACGTAGTTTTTAAGAATTTCCAGGAGATTCGTTCCGAGGAATATATAAATATTACTCCAATGTATGGGTAAAGTAGTGAGCATAGCCTCAGAAGGGTGAACTTAGTTTTGCATTCATTTTCGCTTCTCCACATACTCTCTACATTATTTGAATTGACAATAACGGTCCAAATAATTATTAACAATAATTACTTTATATTTATTAATCAGAGAATAATTATTGGGAAAATTAATTATTAGATGTGCAAATAAGTTTTCGCCGTTTTGAAAAGATGGCTCCACCGATAAGATTACATCGAAATTGTTCGCTGTAAAAAGTCGTATAGTATATGTTGACATCTGGATACAATATAACCTTTTAATACCTCTGACTTTTTGCTCGCATCACATAGTTTTCATCGTGTTATGATGTTACGTTTTGAGTGAAGTAAGCGTCATTGGCGGGAATGGTTAATTTACTTCTTTCATTTAAAGCAATTTGTAGCTGAAGAACATCGACTACTCATAGAAGCATATGATGATGTTAATTTGCGTGAGAGTAGTTGTCGGAAGTGGTTTCAAAAATTAAAAATTGGTATGGTCCAAAAGCAAGGAAATTGGGTTCCTTACAATCTGAAGCTAAGAGACGTCGAGCGTCGAGTATTGAAGATTAGATGTCCACAATATGCCAAAAGGCGCAATAAAGTCATTTTTCAGCATGAGAACGCTCGGCCACATGTTGCAAAAATCGTAAAGGAAACGTTAGAAGCACTGAATTGGGAGGTCCTACGCTATCCGCCGTATTCACCAGACATTGCAACTTCAGAATACCACCTGTTCCGGTCAATGACTCATGGACTGGTTGAGCAGCACTTCATTTCTTACGAGGAATTGAAGATATGGGTCGATTCGTGGATCGCCTGAAAAGACGAGAAATTTTTTAGTTGGGGTAACCACTTGCTGTCCGAAAGATGGTCAAAAGCAGTAGAAAGTGATGGGCAATTTTGATGGACATTATTTGTAACTTTTTTTCCAATAAATTCTTATTTCTTTATAAAAAACGACGGAAACTTATTTGTACACCCAATAATAAAAACATAATAATATGAAATAAGAAAAATAGTATATTAGTTATTTAAATACTTAAGAAATTAAAATACGGAATTATACATGCATATGAAATTCATATTAATAAATGTAAAACTGCTGCGAAAGAAAGACAGAAGAAAAATAGTGTATAATCAAATTGAACATTTAGGTAAGCTCACGAGGGGGAGAAGATACTTCAAACCAGAATAACTAGTTTTTTATGAGCGTTTGTCCCGAAATTTGTTTTCTCGTACCTCTGGTGGCTTGAAGCAGATTGTAAAGAGTGGCGTAGAGCTTAAATACAAAAAATAACTGTTCTAGACGGAAGCAAACTTGCTGGTGTACTAAACCGCGAAGGACCGAAGAGACGTGAGTCAAAGCCAGAGTATTATAGATTGAGCACATAGGCAATTTCTAACAGGCAGCTAATATACTCATACTCTATTAAATGCGGACTGATGTTACTGATATAAATATTAGGATACAAACTTAATTTTCGACTTTTTCTAACGGAAAAATGACATTTATGATGGCAAATGAATACACGTTAACTTAATCAAAATATTTTCTACTACTTTTTACCATCTTTTGATGGCAGTTTCGAGGCGATCCAATCATCTAAAAATTCTCGCCCTTCTTGAACATGTCGGAAGTGCATATAATGAGTTTTTAAAATAATTAAAAACCACTATCCCTAAAAAAATTTTTTTTGTGTTTTCTATGTATTTATTGAAACACTGGTGCATTTGACAACGTCTAGTGGCCTGCTGTATTAACAGGACTACAAAGCAAAGCGTATCCTAGAGGACTCTACAAGTTAATATGGGGTTATCTGAAGGGCCGTCAAGTCCTCATACGAGATGACTTTGAGGAAGTACAACTTAGGACTATTAAGGAACGCTCCCGGGGATCCGTTCTTGCTGCAACTCTGTGGAAACTTGTCGTTGATTCACTACTGTAGACATTCTCAAGATTGAAGTGCGAGGTCATTGCTTATGCTGATGAACTCGAGCTTTTAGTGGAGAGAGACTCACGGAGAGAGGTCGAAAGGATAGGCTAAATTTACATTGAAGAAGTGGAATTCTGGTGCCGCCTCAATAGAATGAGTCTGTCCTCCCGAAAGTGTAAAACATTGAGTTAGAGAGACCAAATTTATCCGAAAATCCCCCCTCTTATTAAAATCCTCGATATAAGGGTGAAGAGATTCGAAAGTAAGAGACACCCTCGAAGCCGCTTCGGCGAACATGTTAATATCGGGAGCCATTTGAAAGCAGTAAAAGCCAAGTCTATGTATTTGCTCGATCGTATCGGATGTCTGGCAAGATGAGAATGGGGCCTTAAATTTAAGACGTTTAGTAGAATATATACCATGCTGCTCATATCTATTGCTGTGTACGCAGCGGCAGGTTTGCACGAATTGATGTGTATAAACCGTAAAAAAAAGTTGTTAAGTACTCAAAGGCATGCGCGCATTAGAGTCACCGGCGTGTACAGAACCACCTCAACCAATACTCTAGCAGTGATGATGAACAAACTCTGTATCGCGCTAGAATACAGATATAGAGCTGTTTGTACGCTCATCGAAAAAAATGTAGCTACACGTGATGACCAGCGTCGTGCCGCGCAAGACATATCTCACAGATATCTGAGGACTGGCAAACGATTTGAAATAACTTGACAAAAGGTAAGCTGGCACATTCTTACCGATCTAGTATGAGGTTTGGGGCAGATTGGTTCGAGCCAATACCATGGTTAATCGAATCCCTCACGGGATATGGAGACTTCAGATTTTATCTCTATCGCTTCAACTGAGAGAGAGAGAGAGAGAGAGAGAGAGAGAGAGAGAGAGAGAGAGAGAGAGAGAGAGAGAGAGAGAGAGAGAGAGCGATATATGTTCATGTGGGGAGGCAAATACATTATAGCACGTCCTGAAGGTCTGTCCCAAATATGAGGAAATCAGGACCAATTTTCAGAGGGAAAACATCACCTCTATTGAGGTAAGAACTCGATTGAGTCAAGAATATTATGAAGCATTCGAGGCATTGACCAAAGAACTGCTCAAGACCAACGACTGAAATTTTTAGAAAATCTGCTTGAAGCAGATGCAATAGAGGAACCTGAACAGTTAGGTAGGGAACAACTGGCAGTCTGGAATTAACGGATCTATATAATCTAATTCTATATTTGTCAAATCATATACTATTATGAAATATATTTATATACTTTAACCTAAATTGTCTATATAAACCAACACTATACACAGGTCTGAAAATCTGTAAATTTAACCCGCAATAAATAAATAACCAGCCTATACATTGGTTATAATTTCTAGTCAGCTATAAAAGAAAACAGTGCAATAACCAGTAGTTCAAAATCCACTATAAACTGTAGTTTCATCAAAAGTTGCAATGATGTACAGATCTGCACTAAAAAATACAAAAAACTGCAATACAAAGAAAAGATATGGAACACAACCAATCGATCAAGCAGAAGCTATGTGCGGCCGGATATGTGTATGTAATAAAAACGTGAATTGAGCGACTTTTTTTGAAAGCCAATTTTATACCTATATTTCGGATAATCTTATTATATATTTTATTCTTTGTTTAGTTGAATTATTTTTATTCTTCTCCAATCCCTTTATATATATTTTATTAGGATATTTCTGTTCTGCTATTTGTTTGTCAGAGAAGTAGAACTTGCATTCGTATATGGCGTTTACCTAATCTACTGTGTATATTGGAGGTATTCAATCTTTGAGAAAAACGATACATAAGTTACGTTGACTTGTCTACTAATTCTAGTAAAATTGAATTTCGTATCAATGAATTTCAGAACTGATAGCAGTTATTATTTATTCAATTTATTCAATTCGGTGAATATTGTTAGTTACTAAACGCAAAAGCTTCAAGTGCGTCATCCATATATATATATATATATATATATATATATATATATATATATTTATATTGTAACGTTGCGGCCCCTGCCCTGGCCGTCGTCATACAATATATTATTCGGATGCATTCGCCACGAGGGGGTCCGCTGATACAGTGGGGCAAAGCAAAATAAAGAATAGAAATGGGGGGGGGGGAGCGGTAATCAATGAGAACGCCTCGTTCACTATAAGAATTTACTCTTTATTCATCCGACTGTACAAATACTTCGATCGTATTCTCTCTCTCACTCTCGCGCACTCTCGGTATAGCGCACACACACTCTCGGGCACGAGGCGCACATGCACCTCGGCTACGCGGTGCACTCACTCTAGCCCTCTCTCTCTCTCTCTCTCTCTCTCGCACACACTCGCTAGCTCGTGATCATCGTTACTGGAGTGCCAGCTCTTCTTCAGGGATAGTTCTATATTCCGCGCGCGCACGTCCTTCGGTTCACGTACATGCCGCCGTCGCGCCGCGGTCCGTGGCCCGGGCTTACATCTACGCGATCTTCCTCTCCTCGAGCTGATGTCAAATGGCTCAGGTGAGATCTAGCTGTCACCTCCCTCGGAGCTTGTGATACTCGGGCTTGGTGGTCCACCGACTGTGCAGGCATTTTAGAACTGAAGCCCGCAGAGAAACAAGGGATAGAAAGACGAGTGGAGAAGATACTCCACAGCCAACGAGAGAGCGGCATGACGAAACTCACCGAGCACCAGATCATCGTAGAGGACGAGATGCCGGTAAAGCACCATCCGCAGCGCATGTCACCGAAAATGTGTCAGTTAACGCAGGAAGAAGTCGAGAGAATGAATGAGAGAATAATACCGAGAAGGTATTAAGTCCGCGAGTGATTGGAGCAGCGGGGCTGTGATCGTTACGAAGTAAGACGGAAGCTATCGGTTCTGTATAGGCTACAGAGACCTCAAAAACGGACGGAGAAGAATGCCTATCCGATATCGAGCATCGACGCAATTCTGGACAAACTACGGAAAGCCCGATATATTTCGACCATCGATTTGAAACAGGCGTATTTCCTAGTACCGATGGCCGAAAGTAATAAACGCTACACTGCCTTTGCCGTACCAGGCTCGAGGCTGTGGCAATTTAAGAAGATGCCATTCGTGCTAACGAACGCGCCGATGACATTTCAGCGACTCGTAGATGCGTTGTTCGGGCCCGAATACGAGCCTTGGGTATTCGCGTACCTAGATGACATCATCCTAGTGATCGAGAGTTTTGAGAACCATATCAAGTATCTGGAAGCAGTAATGTGGAAATTGGTTGATACGGGATTGCAAATAAATCACAAGAAGTGTGAATTCGGCTGCAGCAGAGTCGCGTATTTTGGATACGTTCTAGACTGAGAGGGGCTACGAACGAACCCGGAGAAGGTCACGCCCGTCCTGGAGTACCCAGCACCCAAGAATAAGCGGCAGCTTCGACGATTCCTAGGTACGGTAGGGTGGTATGCCCGTTTCATCGAGCATGATTCGCAGATCAAAGTGTCGCTGTGTAAGCTACTGAAAAATAATCAAGCGTGGATATGGGGCGCGGAATAGGAGGAGGCATTTCAGACGTTGAAGACAGCGTTGACACGAGCGCCTGTGCTAGTGCGATCGGATTTTGCCCGAGAGTTCACCGTCCAGAGTGATGCGAGTGACTATGCGATTAAGGCTGTGCTCACGCAAGAGTTCGAGGACAGAGAGCACGCCATCGTATATGTCAGCAGTATTGACGCCCGCGGAGAGAAACTACACAACGTCCGAGAAGGAGTGCCTAGCACTCATCTGGGCTATCAAGAAACTGGGTCCGTACCTTGAAGGTTACCATTTTAAGGCAATAACGGAGCACAGCGCTTTGCGATGGCTCCAGAACTTAAGAGAGCCAACGGGACGCTTAGCGTGATGTGCATTAGAAATGCAACAATGGAGCTTCCGAATACTACATCGTAAAGGAGGCATGCATCACGTCCCTGATGCCCTATTATGAGGAGTAGGTGAAAAGGACGAGATTGTTGCGTTCGAGAAAATTGACGACTCCTGGTACTTGCAGAGAGTACAGGAGCTGCAAAGTAACCCCAGCAAGTTCATCAGCTGAAGGGTCCAGAATGGACTACTCTATAAGCACCGTAAACATCGGCTACTTGATCCCATCCAATTCCCTCAGGACGGATGGCGGCTCGTGCTGGCAGTCGAAGCCCGGAGAAGATTACTGGAGGACGCACATAGCATAGCCTCGTCAGGACATTTTGGATTAGAGAAGACTTATGACAGAGTAGCCCGCGAATACTATTGGCCAGGAGTATGGCACGATGTCTACGAATACGTTCACAGGTGCGAAGAGATATAAAGTGTCGCAGACTGGTCCGGTAGGCTTAATCGGTCAGAGAATCGTAGAACGTCCGTGGGCGGTCGTGGCAGCAAATATGATGGAGTTCCCCAAAAGTAAAGCACAATACCGCTATATCTTTGTCTTTCAGGACCAGTTACCCGATGGATTGAAATGAGAAGGCAATCGCATGAGCCTTGGAGGAGCTCATTCTCTTCCGGTGGGAAACTCCGAATTATCTACTGACCGACAACGGAAAAGAGTTTGACAATAAAGTACTAAAGCAGCTACTGTGGAATACGGGGTAAAGCACGTGACCACGCCGCCATATAATCCCAAGCGAATCCCGTTGAAAGGAGCAACCGGACACTGAAGACAATGATCGCCACGTTCATCGGAAGCGATCGAAAGAGCTGGGATCAGCACCTGCACGAACTGCGCCACGCCCTCAATACGGCAGTGCATGCGATGCGACTGCGAAGATTCTTTCCTCTTCAGCATACGCAGTAAGCCAGCAGCTACAGTATTCCACAGGAGAGGTGAAAGTACCCCTCCTTGTGGATATCCTTCGTTGACTTTACCTCTTACGTGTTTACCTTTCCTTGCACTATATACCTCTCTATTACTTAAGGAATTTATAATCCCCCGTCTAATAGAGGGTGATATTCTCTTAGCTTATAGAGCGTTGTCAATGGCAATCCTAGTTGTGCTATTGAAAGCACCTTCTATGTCTACGAAGGCACCTATTACAGTTTCCTTCGAGCTCCAAGCCTTCTCAATGTGTTTAACCACTGAGTGACGAGCTGTCTCAGTGGTCTTTCCCGTCGTGTAGGCATGTTGCCTATTGATCAACACTGTTTGCCTTATATGTATATCTTCTACTCTCACCATCGTTTTTAGCATGAATGACATCAGACAAATCGGTCTGAAGTCTTTCACCGATGAGTAACTACCTCTCGCAAGTTTGGGAATGAAAGAAACACAAGATGTCTTCCATACCTTTGGTATATACCCAGTTGCGATACTACCTCTGAAGATTCCCGTAATAAGTTTTAAAATACTTTCACACCCCACCTGTAACATCTTAGGGAAGATGCCATCAGGTCCTGGTGTCTTATACGGTTCAAAGGAGTAAATCGCCCATTTTATCTTCTCCGGAGTCACAATTCGAACAGCCGTTTTCCAATCCGCACCTACCAGCCGTTCCGCGATGGTGTGGTATATTTCATTTTTGTAGTTCCTGATGAAGTCAGGAAAGTTAGCCTTCAGAAGTAGTTCAAGTGTGCCCTCTTCTGTATTTATATAACTACCTGCTGCGTCTCGTAGATTTTTCAGTCGATAGTTATTATCCTTTGTTAGGATTTTGGCCAACTTGGCTACATCAGACAGGTTCTCGGTCCCTGAACAGAAATTCCTCCATACTTCTCTTTTAGCAATGTTTAGTTCTCTATTGAAATCGCCCATTGTTTTCTTATAAATAGACCATCCCTCAGTTTTTCCTCTTCTTCGCATCAATGGACAGTTGCTCTGGTAATTGCTGTCTGGACTTTACATAATGTCCAGTCTAGTTGAAATACAGTGCCATATCCTGCTTTAAGATGAGCAGTGCTTTCACGAAGTTCATCTTTAAATAGTTCCCAATCTGTATCTGTTGGTTTTCTCCTCGGTTCCATTCTTGTGTTAAGACATTCCAATTGGAATGTTATGGTCCTATGGTCTGACATGGATGGTGTTTTTCCACCTTCCATCCATGTATAATACTCCTTGCTTTAACAGTTGCTACAGTGAGGTCAAGGACCTCATTTCTGTTAGCTGTTATAAAAGTGGGTTCATTTCCTCGGTTGGCTATATCTAAATGACTTCCGATTAAGTACTCCAGTAAGGCCTCTCCTCTGGCGTTGATGTCGGTGCTACCCTATGTCACATGATGTGCATTAGCGTCACAGCCAATGATCAAGTCCAGATTTGAGCGTCTGCTGAACAGAACCGCCTTTCTCATACTGGAGATAGGTATATCCTCATCGTGTGCAAGGTAGACTGAGCAAACTATGATACTTCGGACATGTCGGTCTTTGTTCTCGATTTCTATTTTGAATGTGGTGCAGTCCCCGCAGCTCAGCTCCTGCAACAGAAAAACCTTAATTCCCTTGATGAAAATGCAAGCTCTCGCGTTTCCACCTCTGGGCCTCATAAAAAGTTCCCCTTTCGCGTTAATACCCCTAATACGTTCCCTCCAAATCCAGCGTTCCTGTATTACGGCTATGTGTGTATGCACATTTCCCAGGCTTCTCGTGAAGATCGCCGAGGCGCTTTTAGAATGATGCAAATTTATTTGGGTAAAGCGTATCCCCGAAATAGCCATTGAGGATGATATTTCTTAGATAGGCCTTCCGTAGAAGTTTTTCTTTTTCGCTCCAGCGGTACTTTGCCGAGACAGCACCTTAAAGGTGTCTGTTGAAGGTTTCTGCTTCGAAGGGCCTCCACTGATGGTTCATCTAGACCAAGAACAAAACTACCGTGGGCAGACTTGTTCATGATCGCCCATCTTGATGGATTCACTCCTTTGTTTTGTCTTCGGACCAACTTTAGGAAGTCCGGGACAGATTCTATCTCCGCCGGAAACTTTGTAAGTACTTTTGTAATTTTCAGTTCCTCCGGAGTACTACTCTGACTGAGTCCCCCAGCTTCAGATTCTCAGCCTCCTTTCTCATCCGGGTTTCAGAGTCCTTATCCTCGCAGACAAAGACCACTGTTCCCCCTCTGGGAAAGGATTCTTTGAATCTCTGTGCGAAATCGTCATCATTAATTTCGCAGATTTCTCGACCACTGCTTTTTTCAGTGACGTGCAGGTTTCTGCAGACATTTCCCTACCGAGATATTCACCACACGTGAGTGTCAATCTAGTCAGGTGAGATGCTGCCCCTGCATACGTGCCTTCCATGCGTTTTTGAGCGGTTTCTTAAGCCCCTGCTCAGTAGACCCAAGACAGGATGAGGGTCTCCTCTTATCCGAATCACTCGTCTTACCCGAATACCCCGGCTATCTCCGCTGTGCTCTGTACTTCTTCAACTTTTTCACATGAACAGTCGCTATTCTTCTCGCGGCACCCATAGCTAGTATGTATACCGTCGGCGATATCACCTCCGTGGTTTCGAATGGCCCTTCGTACTTTGGCGCCAATTTCGCTGAAAATTCTTGCGCTGCGTTCGACAACACGCGTAATCGGCGCAGTACGAGGTCGGGTACGGCGTATCTGATATCGCGTTGGCCTTTGTTGTAGTGTTGAGCTTGCTTCTTCTTAGCTTCGTCGATATGGCGTACTACGAAGTCGCGCAGAGCATCGAGGCGCTTCATGCGGTCCTGCCATATTTCAGGGATCAATTTCACTCACGGGCCACCCGTCTCTACCTCGCGGCGTAAGCTCTTCACCGGGCAAGGATGTCTCCCATAATTCAAAAATGCCGGCGTCATCTTCGTGCTTGACTGCACTGCCGTATTGAGGGCGTGGCGCAGTTCGTGCAGGGGCTGATCCCAGCTCTTTCGATCGCTTCCGATGAACGTGGCGATCATTGTCTTCAGTGTCCGGTTGCTCCTTTCAACGGGATTCGCTTGGGATGATATGGTGGCGTGGTCACGTGCTTTACCCCGTATTCCACAGTAGCTGCCTTAGTACTTTGTTGTCAAACTCTTTTCCGTTGTCGGTCAGTAGATAATTCGGAGTTTCCAACCGGAAGAGAATGAGCTAATCCAAGGCTCATGCGATTGCCGTGTCATTTCAATCCATCGGGTAAATAGGTCTTGAAAGACCAAGATATAGCGGTATTGTCCATCATATCTGCTGCCACGACCGCCCACGGACGTTCTACGATTCTCTGACCGATCAAGCCTACCGGACCAGTCTGCGACACTTTATATCTCTGGCACTCTTCGCAGCTGCGGACGTTTTCGTAGACATCGTGCCATACTCCTGGCCAATAGTATTCACGGGCTACTCTGTCATAAGTCTTCTCGACTCCAAAATGTCCTGACGAGGCTATGCTATGTGCGTCCTCCAGTAATCTTCTCCGGGCTTCGACTGCCAGCACGAGCCGCCATCCGTCCTGAGGGAATTGGATGGGATCAAGTAGCCGATGTTTACGGTGCTTATAGAGTAGTCCATTCTGGAACCTTCAGCTGATGAACTTGCTGGGGTTACTTTGCAGCTCCTGTACTCTCTGCAAGTACCAGGAGTCGTCAATTTTCTCGAACGCAACAATCTCGTCCTTTTCACCTACTCCTCATAATAGGGCATCAGGGACGTGATGCATGCCTCCTTTACGATGTAGTATTCGGAAGCTCCATTGTTGCATTTCTAATGCACATCACGCTAAGCGTCCCGTTGGCTCTCTTAAGTTCTGGAGCCATCGCAAAGCGCTGTGCTCCGTTATTGCCTTAAAATGGTAACCTTCAAGGTACGGACCCAGTTTCTTGATAGCCCAGATGAGTGCTAGGCACTCCTTCTCGGACGTTGTGTAGTTTCTCTCCGCGGGCGTCAATACTGCTGACATATACGATGGCGTGCTCTCTGTCCTCGAACTCTTGCGTGAGCACAGCCTTAATCGCATAGTCACTCGCATCACTCTGGACGGTGAACTCTCGGGCAAAATCCGATCGCACTAGCACAGGCGCTCGTGTCAACGCTGTCTTCAACGTCTGAAATGCCTCCTCCTATTCCGCGCCCCATATCCACGCTTGATTATTTTTCAGTAGCTTACACAGCGACACTTTGATCTGCGAATCATGCTCGATGAAACGGGCATACCACCCTACCGTACCTAGGAATCGTCGAAGCTGCCGCTTATTCTTGGGTGCTGGGTACTCCAGGACGGGCGTGACCTTCTCCGGGTTCGTTCGTAGCCCCTCTCGGTCTAGAACGTATCCAAAATACGCGACTCTGCTGCAGCCGAGTTCACACTTCTTGTGATTTATTTGCAATCCCGCATCAACCAATTTCCACATTACTACTTCCAGATACTTGATATGCCTCTCAAAACTCTCGATCACTAGGATGATGTCGTCTAGGTACGCGAATACCCAAGGCTCGTATTCGGGCCCGAACAACGCATTCGTTAGCCCGAATGGCATCTTCTTAAATTGCCACAGCCTCGAGCCTGATACGGCAAAGGCAGTGTAGCGTTTACTACTTTCGGCCATCGGTACTTCGATATGTGTCTTTTTCAAATCGATAGCCGATATATATCGGGATTTCCGTAGTTTGTCCAGAATTGCGTCGATGCTCGGTATCGGATAGGCATCCTTTTTCGTCCGTTTGTTTAGGTCTCTGTAGTCTATACAGAACCTATAGCTTCCGTCTGACTTCTTGACGATCACAGCCGCGCTGCTCCAATCACTCGCGGACTTAATACCTTCTCGGTGGATTCTCTCGACCTCTTCCTACGCTACCTGCCAGATTTTCCGTGACATGCACCTCGGATTGTGCTTTACCGGCATCTCGTCCTCTACGATGTGAGGTTCTGTCCTCTACGGTACTCGGTGAGGTTCGTCATGCCGCTCTCTCGTTGGCTTTGGAGTATCTTCCTCATTCGCCTTTCTATCTTTTGTTGCTCTGTGGGCTTCAGTTCTGAAAAGCCTGCACAGTCGGGTATAATTTGTGCTCATCGTCAGCATCGCGGTCAAATTCTCTCCATTCTCCTTCTCGGGCACACCATAATTCACGGCCTAACTTGGCTTCCATATAGACGCATAACAGAAGTCTATGTCGAGTATGACATCGTGGTCGAGAGCATTAAGTGCTCTTACCCTCACGTAGTCCTCATGGCGTCCGATGTCCATTCGCATCTTTATCTCTCCTGTTATGGTTACTCGGTCTCCCGTCGCTCCTTTGACGGTTGTGCATGACCTCTCTAGCCGATCTCTGTATCTGGCTGTCAGTACAGGTACGAAGAGTGTAAAAATAGCTCCTGGATCGAATAATGCACTATATATCTTTCCTCTAATGCATATTCTAATATAGCGTCGGTTCTCCGTCCTGTTTCCGGCTATCTTGTCCCTCGCGGGCTGCACGGGGATAGTTGGCTCGATTTCCGCTGGCCTAGTGTCCTCTTCATACTCGCTACTCTCGTCTAGACACGGCTCCCTCATTTTCACTGGCTGCAATGCTCTCGGGCAATCTCTCCATGATGGCTCAACTTCTTCCCAGTAATTCTACGCTTGACTCATGTTTTCAACTGTATGAGGTGCTGTCTTCCCCCCCCCCCTCCTAGACAACAGAAGGTGGTTCAACCAGTTCATCAGTCCACATGACAGAAAGTCGTAGCTGAGCCACGTCTTCGCGCTCACGGGTCGGATAAAATTCGCGGACTCCGGCACTTAAGGTAAAGTCAACTCCCTTGCGCACTCGGCTTGATGCTCTCTCATCTATCGGTTCGCCGAGAGTCCCTGATTTCGTGCGGGAGACTGGGGACTGCGCCGCCTGTCCGCGCTCTCGTTTTCCCCGCACGTCTTACCACACAGTTCGTACACGTTTGAAAAGTCACACCACGCGCTTGGCACACTTGACAAGTTTCTTCATGTATCATTTGTTGCTTTGGCCATGACTTCCGTCGGCACTAGAGGCAGGTAAAGCACTGTCGACGCGGGCATACTGCCGCTCGGTGCCCCGATACGTGACAGTATAGCACATGCCGGTGATCGCTGCCTCCTATGGGATAGACGTAGGTCTCCTCTCGGACGCATTCTCAAATTGCGCCTTTGGCCTAATTTGCGGTTTATTTGCCGGTTGCTGTCTGTATTCTCTCATCCATCTGATCGGTTCTTGCGTGCTGTCTAGATTCTTCTTTATCTTTCGGACTTTATTGTTGGACGGTCGACTTGCTTCGCGCTATTGGTAGACGTCCTATTTCCCTCCACTACGGTGATCCCCTTTCTGCCGCCGTCTTTGACGCTCTTTTCTGTTGTGATCTCGGTCCGTATCACTCTCGGACGAACTGCTACTGGACGATTGACTCTTGGTGTCCAGAGGCGTTGATTTCTATGACGTACCTTTGAGTGCATGATAGACAGCTTGCGGTATCTGGAATTGTCCTTCGGTGGAGGCGGAGTATACTTTTTATCGTAGTCTATTTCCCTCTCTAATCTACGACCGTACTTCTCTAAGTAACCCAGTGTATATATCGCCGTTTCTCTCAAATAGTTCCTATATATTTGCCGCAAATTGCGATAGACTATTTGTAGAAGCGGTCGCACCGAAGCTTTGCTCTTGAATCGACGGATAATGATATGCAGCCTTGCCAGATACTGCGTGATGGTTTCGCCATTACCTGGGGTCTGTTCTTTTAATTCGCTGCACAGTGCGTCCTGATCCAGTGGCTTTGAGTACTGGTGCCGCAGACGACATTTGAAATCTCTCCATGTATGCATATCATCTCGAATGCTCCTAAACCAGCTTCGAGCTCCGCTGCGTAAGGTGCATGGCATGGCTTTGAGCAGGGCTTCTTCCGATATTCCCAAACTTCATTGTCGATCAATTGCTCTAAGTATTCCTCCGGGTCATCATAGTATTCACCTGCAAATTTTATTCTCCAGCCTTGTAGTGTTCGTATATCGCTGTGTACCGTTTGACGTGATCGCTGCTTTCTCTCTTGCGGTCTTTCTCTCACCGGGCTTCGTGCAGACTTACATTCCGAGTGACTTCCATCAGTCTGGCTTTCTTCAGTACTGTTGTCTGCAGGTCGAAACGCCTCGCTTTGGCTGTCCGATGACTCCTCGGAAGAACTATAACCTCTGAATTGTTGGCCGGATGGTCATTCGGAATGCTGCCATTGATGCACTCGTCCTTTCGAGTATCCCGCCTTGCCTTTCAATTTCCTGTTTTCTCATCTTTGCCGTGTGTTTGTTCTTCTCTATTAGTTCTCGCGTGCTCGTTGGATGACGCACTCTCTTTTCAATTTTTTTCTTTCTGTTTCATCTGTTTGTCGTTCGTCGCTGTGGGGCGTTTCTGTGGCCCGTCCTGATTCGGTAAACTCTCCCTCGCTCCTCGCTGATATCGGTGCTTGTTGCCCTCTAATACACTTTCGATCTGTCTGACGCTACGCTCCATTATATTTTGTGAGGCTGATGGATGCACCAAACGTACCATTTGGTCCGTACCTCCTGGCGTCAGGATCTCCATGGGTATCCACGGCAGCTGTGTCTCGCGGGCTTAACTCGTTTGCCATCCCATCGGTCGTGGGTCTTGCCCGCATGCAGAGATCCATCCGGATGGCCAATATGCATCATTGCTTCGATATGGCACCCATGGTGGTAATGCTCTATGTCCCTCTCTCTGTGACATGCCAGAGACTGCTACGGTCATCGTTAACATGATAGGCCGGGTGATCGTTGTGAATGGCATTTCACTGAATGCCGTCGAGAATGACGTGGTAATCGTCGTGGTCACCTCCGTCCGACCAAACATAGCTGCTGATGTACTTACGACCTCCGCGATGGTGGTGGACAAACTTGCACCTAATAGCGGCATCTCCTCTGCCTCCTCGATGTCAGATGTTTTCAGGGCGGGCAGTATCTCCAGCATCAGCTGTATCATCTCCCGTATTCTCATCCCATTCGAGGTACCACGGTACGTCCTCTTGAGTTCCGAGCGCTCTGTATACGTATCGTAGCAGCCGCTCTGCTAACACCGGAACGTCTCCTCTCGGGCGAAGGCGTAGCTCTCGTAGCCTATTTGTTAGATTCTCCTTACTCTCAGCTCTTAAGTTTCTTAGTCTGTGCCGCATATCTCTATCCCCGATGAGCATTTTTCGCATTAATCTCCGATATTGCTCCGATTGTACTCCGTTACCTCCTGACCGTTCCATCTTGATCCGCGTCCAATCTATTAACTTAATGGTGAATTGATTTTCTCTTCCTATTAAGTAATTTAAAATTCTCTTCTCACTCGTCTAAGCTATATTAGTGGTTCGCGAATAATTGATTTTGCTAAAGAAAACGGTAATATATATCGGGATATCCTCTATTTGCTCTCGGGCCGAGCAAATGAAGTATATTTATTACAATCTATACTGACATCCGTCACAAATTCGAGCAATTTAATTTAAGTCTTAAATATTATTTAAAACTTACGTACATTTAATTTATTAAATCTTAAATTTCAAATCAATTAGATTTGGACCTATTCATTTTATAAATATAATTAATAATTAATATTTATATTATATTATAATTTTAATAAATTTTATATATTATATATTAAATGTTTGATATCTATATTATAATTTCATATAATACCTGATTACTATTTTTTTGAAAGTTTAATAAATATTTCAAAATTAATAAAATCATTTCTTAATTCTCTATTTTAATAGTAATATAAATAATATGTAAAGAACATTCACGATATTTACCATCTAGTTCATCTTTATTCTATTATATAAAAAAAAAATTTTCCGCGGCTCGGGCACTTAGTCTCCGACCAACTCGGCCGTGACTATTGTACCGACTTGTCTCTCGCGTGACCAGCTGCATGCGGTCTGACCCGCTCGTAGCCGCAACTACTGCGCGCTTTCTCTCTATCGCGGCCTAACTCGGCCGGTCACCTAACGTCGACGGCGGCGTTCGCGTCGCGCATCACTCGTCTGTTAACCCGCTCGCAAAATGGCGGCGACGCCTCGCGCAGTTCACGTCGCGTCTGCTCCACGACGCACTTCCGCCCGCACGCGCACAACAATGATGGACTTCCCGCGCCACGTGGCCAGACTAGGTTAAGTCCTAAGCCGTTAACTCTCTCACGCACTGTCGTCCTCCCTGTTCCGCGCTGCCCCACTTTGGGTACCACTGTAACGTTGCGGCCCTGGCCGCCGCCACAGAATATATTATTCGCATGCACTCTCAGCACTTACCTGCTGAGACCTCCGGCGGAGGACGACTCGACCTGTAACGTTTCCCTTTTTCCTTCGGGATAGCTTACGCGGTAGCGCCAGGATCGTTTTGAAAGGAAAGGGAATTTAGACAGGATCGGGAAAAATCACGTTTACGCAATTGTGTTATGACAAGATATATTACTTTAAAAGAAATTACAAAGAATAAAAGTAAATTTACGAAAGATATTGATTTTCTTTTCTGGCTTCGAGCCCTCCGATCTGCAACAAACAAGACAGAATCTTATGTTAAAAACCTTATACTATACCTTATTATACTAGTTGTCGCACGCTGCTTATGTTCAAACGGTATTTACAATCTTAATTTTAAACGTATTTAATAATAATCTCGCACACTATATTTATACACACTAATACTGGGGCTGGGGGGAGTTTTAGGGAAAGAACGTAGCCTGCTAGTCTATTACATCCAGGATCAGGACTTTGTTCGTGTATAGGAGTGAGATCGCTGAGCTTTAACGGAGCGCCACGCACCCAGGATCAAGTCTCTTTGACGGATAGTAAGGCCGCTAGTCTTTAACGAGCGCCACGCAACTAGGATCAAGCCTTACTAACGTGCAGGAGGGATTTTTGGTGAGGTCGCTGGTCTTTAACGGAGCGCCGCGCAACCAGGATCAAGTCTCACCGGGAAAAGGAGAGGAGTTTTTAATGAATCCGCTGGTCTTTAATGGAGCGCCACGCAACCAGGATCAAGCTTCACTAGGATTCGGACGGGATAGTAGACCCTGATGGTCTTTAACGGAGCGCCGAACAACCAGGATCGCGACTCTATTATTCAGGATTTTCGGACAGGCAGGATTTACTAGAGCTCTGGAGGCAGGATAGCTCTAGGGAGCTTCTTTCGGCCGTATCGCCAAGAGAACTACTTTTGGGGCGGAAAACTCGCCCTTTTATACATGAAAAATTAGTCGATCGGGTGTTTAAGCCACCGTTCGACTAATTTCGTATTGAGCCGCCGAAAAATAATAATAATAATTTTACAATATTAAAATAATAATAATTAATTAAGATTATATTAATTATACATTTAATTCGTGACTTTGCCCTTGAGAGTGCTCGTATTGTTATAATATTTTCGGTGTAATTTCGTTCCCTAGGGTTTTGTTTAATCCAATAATAATAAAAATAATTTATTATTATAACAAATAATAATAATAATAATAATTCTTAAAATAATAATTAACTTGACATTTTGCGTCCTTGGCGACGCTCGTATTGCATATAGATTATATATAATAATTATAGCTCTGGTTTTCTTAGTTTATTTAGCTCGTGTTATAATAATCTCTAGGTATTATAATACCTTTGATGATGATATTATTTTATTAAATGAATCTATTAATTAACGATAATAATAATTGTTATTAAATAATAATAACAATTAAAATACTAATAATTATCCTAGTAATTAAAATAATAATTATTAGATAATAATTTATTTAGTACTCGCCGACTATGAATATTTAATTACAAAACTTATACTAATTAAATATAACAATTACGCATAGTAATTATAATTATTTTACAGATAATTAATTCTATTTTTTGGTCCTTTAGGACCTTCGCATGTGTTCAATTGCATATTCTCATAATATATTTTAAAATAAAGTATTTAGAAATGCGGCGACGAATATTTACTGCCTCCCGAGTTCGTAGGCGCGGGGAGCACGGGGGCGCGGGACATCTTTTTGACGCTGTCTGCCGCATAGTTGCGGCTCTCTCTCGTGACGCGCGTGAGTTGTATGTTTTGATTATTGCGCGTTTGACCGCTAATCGGGAGCATTATTTATTGAATCGGAAGCTTTATTAAATTTGAAATTCAAATTTTGCGCGTATTAGGATGTAGGGAGTGTGAATACAGCCTGATCATCGCAGTTCTCTCTCCATGTGGAGGTCCCCTGATAGAGCGGGGCAACACTAAATCAAGAATAGAAATGGGGGGCAGTCATTGAGAATGCCTCGTTCACTATAAGAATTTACTCTTTATTCACCCGATTGTACAAATACATCGATCGTATTCTCTCTCTCACTCTCGCTCACTCTCAATATCGCGTACACGCATTTTCGGGCACAAGGCGCACACGCATCTCGGCTGCGCGGTGCACTCATCCTATTTCCCTCTCTCGCACTACCGGTCTCGGTAGCCGCTCTCTCACTCACACTCACACTCCGTTCCGCGGCACACTCACTTTAGCTCTCTCTGTCTCTCTCTGTCTCGCACATACTCGCTAGCTTGTGATCGTCGTTACTGGGCGGACAGCTCTCTATTCCACGCGCGCACGTCTTCCCGTTCACGTACACGCCGCCGTCGCGCCACGGTCCGTGGCCCGAGCTTACATCTACGCGATCGCCTGCCGTCGGTACTCACCGTTACTCTTGTCGGCTGTCGATGGAAAGCGCTGGCGGGCGATCTTCCTCTCCTTGGACTGGTTGCAATCGGCTCAGGTGAGCTTTAGCTGCCAGCTCCCTCGTCCGGGCTTGTGATACTTGGGCTTGGCGGTCCGCCAACTAATTAGCCGGCATTGTGATATTACGCGGCACGCTTCGTACTCACAAAGACTGCACTCGCACTCCACGAGCTCGCTTCTAGTCTATAGTGTCCTCTGACAATCGCGGGCCTATCGGAGAAGCGGATAGAATACCGAAAAACTCACACGACAACAGCCAAAGTAATCGTCAGTAGCTCAACAAACGGGGAAAACCTCGAAAAACTCTCTGCATGCAATAATTTCTCTCTGCTCGGCGCGTCTTCCCCTTCCCCCTCTCTTCACCGGGCCCTCTCCTTTCTCTCGCTCTTTCGCGCGGTGGCGGTATACGCTTTTCGCTCTCGTTACGATGCGTGCGCGCGCATCGGTTCGAGCTTGTAGTCGTGGCTCCTCTCTTCTTGCTGTGGCATCACTGGGCAGTACCTCAAAAGAGCAGAAAATGGCGATTAGTAAATAATTCGGACACCTTCTTCCGAGGCAGCAGGGGCAGAGGCCGTTGCTCGTTGTGACCTTCGTCACAATATATATATTATTTTCTTTAGCGGCTCTATTTATTCATTCATTGTTAAGTAATTCATTTGCTAAAACTAGTAATTTCGACATTTCAAGAAGCTACTTAAATCGATATATTATTTTATAGTCCGATATATATTGTTTTATTGTAATATCGTGAATAAGTTCTAATTTAAATTATTTAATGAATAAGAGCTAATTTAATTTGCTAACCTTTTGTTTTCAGAGAGCTAATTTTTCAAAGGTCAGATATTTAGATCATGTACTCTAAAATTGATCCATTAATGATCAATTTATTGTTTAGTCAGCAATACTATTTGTATTGATTCAGTGAGCTGAGTGTAAAATAATATAATTCATTCACATTAGTAATTAAAGCATCAATCACGATTGGTGTCATAAGTTTTGTGAGTAAGTTTAGTAGAATATTTTTTTGGGGTGGTTTTATTCTTAATCAGCTAAGCTAATAATATCTGTAAAAAAAATTTTTGAGCATTGTAGAAAAAAGAAAATATTAATTTTTAATCGTTGGTGCGCCGCTACGCATGGCCGTACCTCACCCGAACGATCGCTCTACTCTAGCCTGAATTCTTCCTTGTTCATGTTTGCACAATATGAATAAAATAATTCATGTATATTTATATTATTTATAATTAATCAACAAAAACAATCTTATTTACATACTTTATTTACAACTAAATAAAATTATTTACATACTTTGAATACAATACTTTTCGTATTGTTCGAAAAGGTCTTACATTCTAAACTGTAACGCTCCGTCTCTGCTCTGCTTATAATTTTTATTATAATATTAGGGTTCAATTGAAGAGGGAGGAGGGTGTCGGGATTGGTAGTCGGAAGATTAAGGTGAATAACTTTGAACCCGTAGAATTTTGCCAAAAAAAATAATATGCACTATATTCTAATTAATTAAATACAAAAAAAACAAAATAAATAAATAATCTATTTATTACTCGAGATCTCCGTGTAGATTCCCTGCAATATATCAATAAATAAAATAATAAATTATTTCGCTTTTCGTATATCTTATGAATAAATATATCTGTATATATATATATATATATATATATATATATATATATATATATATATTTATATTGACAAAGTAGCGCGCCCTCATCCGGTTATTTCGGGTTGCGAGAACGGCCGTCACCGATATTCTTTCTCTTTCTACTAGTCCTATATTTCCGAATATTTATCCATACGGCCCAGGTCATTTACTTACACGAAACCGAGTGCGTTTGACAATTTTATTTCGCAACGACACTTGTTCGTTTTTATATTATTCTAAGGTGTGTCTTATCAATACTATAAAAAGAGCGTAAATTTAATAAAGATATATTTAACTCTTATTAAAATTATCCTTCCAAGTCTTATTAAAATTAGCTTCCAAGTGTGTTTCACATAAATTAAATAATTTATTTACGCAACTAGTCTATTTACATGACTTTTAGTTGTCTGTCTGGCAGACTTTTGCCCGTGTATTATAATAATTTAATTCTGAGAAAACGGGCGTATTTTCTCCGAATAAATTATATTCTATCTCGGATTTAAATTAATTTAAATATTTTTATTTCGCTGATTTTTCCTTATGTCTTTTTCTAGATGAATTTGACTACCGTCAAATTTCAGAAGCGCGGTGTGCCTGTTCTCCTGAACTAACAATTCTTTAACTCCTTTTCACGAGTAAAAGTGGCTTCCTTTTGCTTCAAAAATGAGTTTTTCACCAGAAAAAGGAAAGAATTTTTCAGTCAAAGGAGTATCGATTTATTTCGTTAATCGAGAGGTATCTTTCCTCAACGAATACCGAAAGTAAATCACATTTGTACAAGGATGTCTAGGTTGGAAGTTTTGATTCGTTTCGTTACTCTAGAGGTATCCTTCCTCAACGAGTACCGAAATCGAATCTACCCCAAGAAAAAGGAGAATCGGTTGAAGTTTTGTCGACTCGTTTCGTGACTCGAGAGGTATCCTTCCTCAATGAGTGCCGAAAATGAACCGTGCTCCTGGCAAACTTTAGCGCACTTTTATATATGGTAAAATTACGTTAACAAAAACTGATTGGCTAGTGTTTATTTTAAAATAAGTTAATATTATTCCTATTGGTTAAACTAATGTTATATATAATATACGATTAATTTATTCTATCTATTCTCTTCTATGTTTGTGTTTGTTTGTTTATTAGTTATAGAAATAATTTCGCGCGTTTATTTAACTGTTATAATAATTTAGACGCTTTTCTTTACTTGTAACTCACGTTACAAAACTTTTTACCTGGAACGGCTGAAAGCAATGATATTGATGACTTCCTTTTATTGTTCTGGGAGTAGAAAGACGGGATTCTAATTTTTTTTTGTGTTTCTCGTATTCATTCATTTGTTTTATCTTGTAAACTTTGTGTCAGGATTAATCATATATTAGTATCGTACGGGTGTTAATAGGTAGGAATATTACAATAATTATTATAATTTATAAATCAATAAGTAATTTTTAAAAATAATAAGTTATTTTTATGTTTATTTTCAAATCATTGTTTCTTTTAAGATGTTTTCCTCATTATTACGTGCCAGGTTATTGTAATATAATTATTTGTCATCACGAGATTCGCATTGCAGCTGAATGAAGAGAAGGCCAAAGTAAGTTTGTGATCTAATTAGGAGGATGTCCACAAATGTCTGCACAAATGTCGATACTAAGCCATTTGGACTATCTGCCAGTTACTGCTGACCGGTATCTATTATCCCGGGTAATCAATTTTTATGTACGGGTGTCATTTACATATGCTAGGGACGAATCTCCGGGCTCCTAAGAAACCTGTTATAATAGATAATAAAATAAGTGATTATATTTTATAAGGCTAAGTAATGTAATACAGAATTAGGATCAAGATTTAATAATTTATATTTATATTAATTTTTATGAATAATTTTGAAACAATTATAAAAATTATAAACACTTCAAATTTTGACAATCTGTAATATTTTAATTATTAATGCTTTTATAAACTGTAGAATTTGGAAATCTCCGAAACACTATACAATGCTTAACGCAAAAATTTTTGTATAGGTGGACGTATGTTTCCGTCAAGAGGTGATCTTCATATAGCACCATTCTCTGATGAAGGCTTGTACATGGAACAGTTTAATAAAGCTAATTTCTGGTATCAAACTTGTTTCCATGGTGTCGATTTATCTGTGATGAGAAACCATGCAATTAAAGAATTTTTTAGACAACCTGTTGTAGATACATTTGATATTCGTATATGTATGGCAAAGTCTATCCGCCATGTAGTAGATTTTCAATCAGCCAGCGAGACTGACTTACATAAAATTGGTATGTTCTAGCAGAAATTAATTTTATTTCTAAGTGTTACGAATGAAATTCATAAAATTATTAAGAAATTTCAATCACAAATTAGACGTAGATAACCATTACACTAAGTGTAAACATTTTTATAAACATTTTTCATAAATTAATAAAATCTCAACGACTTACTTTTATTACAATGAGTTATCATGTTAGTCTTTTAAGATGAATGAAATTCTCTCAATTAATTTTTATTTTAATATACCTTGTTTTTTAAATATATTTTAGTTATAAGTATATCTTTGGAGAAAAAAACTGAGAAACCATTTCTCTACCACAAAATATTCTGCAATTTTACACAGCTCCAAAAAAAATGTTTCGCATTTCAATTTTTTATTTTATTCCATTATAAAAGATCGTGGAGGAAACGTGTTCCTCATCGTCCCCTACAAATCAGAATTATTGGTGTAGCCGTAGAGTGAGCTACGAAATTGGTCACAACAAAATATATCGGTGGCTTTTTCCGTGAAAGTTTCATTATCAGCATATATATTAAGAATCAGAATGCCAGAACTCAAGACCGTGCAATGTGACTGTCATTATTTTAGCTAATATATTATATTATAAAGACTGTAAGACCGATAAAAATATTTATTAATTTAATTCAGAACAGTCGACATAAGTACAATTTTTAATTTTAATTTGTTCAGAGAAGATCGAGAACGTGTTGAAAACGAACTACAACAAAGACGACCATGAATATCTACTGATGGAATAAACGTAGACAAAATCAAAGAAATGATTCTGCAAAATCGTAGATTGACTACTAGAGCGCTTACTGATATTGTTGAACTGTCAAATGGGTCAGACAACACCATTTTGAATGATATTTTATACCTGAAAAGAGTGGAAACTCGATTGGTGCCAAAAACACTCAATTTTTTTAAAAAAAACAGCGTTGCAAACGTCGTGAAACGATGCTTTTGGTCTATCAGGACAAGATGGAACGCATAATAACTGAAGATGAGACTTGGGTCTACGCTTCAGATTCAGAAACAACCGATCAATCAGAAATTGAAAAAATTAGGGTAAAGTCGCTCAATCAAGGTTATGCTCACTGCTTCCTTCGATTATCGTGGTGTCGTGCATCAAGAATTTCTTCCAACCGGCCAAACGGTTAACTTGAGTGTTATGCGCCCTTTGCATGAAGGTATTTATCACAAAATGCCAGATTTTTGGAAAGAAAACTCTTGGTTTTTACAGCACGATAATGCATCAGCTCACATTGAGTTTACGTGAAAATTTCGCCAAAAATTCGAATATCGTTCCGTAACCACCGTACTCGCCTGTTTTAGTACCGTGTGACTTCTGTCTGTTTAGAAAACTCAAAAGACCACTTCGTGGAAACTGTTTTGATTTTGACGGCGATATTGCATCCGGGGGCGGAGTATTTTGAGGGGTGAATAAGATTTAAAAGAATAAATAAAGAGTAATAAATAAAGTCTTACTCATATTTTTACACAGTAGTACAAACGGATTTAGATATGCTTCAAGATTCTATATAGTTCGCGGTACTAACATTCGCATTATTAAATGACATGTGAAGAGAGATAATAACCATTCTTTACAGGAGAATAGAGAACCATGAAAAAGCTGCTAAACAAAAACCCAGTTGAATGGCTAGGAGAAATAGGGAAAAGGCTCGTTTCCTTTAGAAACACCACCTACGGATTTTCTTCGTCATTCAGAAAATAAAAATGATAATCATAGAAAATACCTGCAAAAAGAATGATGTATTAATCTTTTAGTAAGGTCAGATGTCATAAGATGAAAACAAATTCTTTTATGCCTCAGTCTTCAATGAATGTTGGCTATCGTGTAATGTTGGGTACGCAACTTTGCGTTCATCGTTTTTGAATAGATGACTGCCGTGGTAAATGCCGATTGACACAGTCAGATCAAACCTTTTATAAATAAGTTTGAACATTTATCAACATAACTGCAGCACCACATTAGTAAATTTGTACTGGCATCAGAAGTGTATTCTTATGCAAACACAAATAAAACGTGGGTTTTCGAGCCCAATTCTCATCGTTTATGGGAAATGTTGCTTTTAAGTGCTTATGGTGAGACTGTTTTTAGTGAAAAAACGTGCCAAGAGTGGTATCGATGCTTTAAGTGCGAGGATTCTGATGTCAAGAACCGGCATGGTGGTGGAAGAGAAAATTTTTTCGAAAATAGCGAACTGTATCGCTTTGTGGATTTTCTACAACATTTCGGGAGTCTTCACCTCGTTTTGTCGACCACTGCGATGCTCGTCTTGGCAGCTCGAATGGACTCATAGAAACTCTGCTACCCAATATTTTACTGTGGCAAACGAAGGAGTAGTCTCATCCAGAGTAGAGTCCAGTTCAGCTTTTATATTGGTTGGGCTGAGGACTTTCAAATGAAAGTGTTGTATCAGATAACAATGACCAAATTTTTCTATGTTTACAAATTCACTGAAAACGTTTATGTGTGTGTGTGTAAGGATTTTTTCTGATTCTATGAAAATTCAAAATATGCACAAATCCACTATGATATTCGCAATCAACAATCCAAAATACATAAACACATAAATTTTGAACAAAAGCAGGTGAGCAGAATAATTACAAGTACAGAGATAGGCTCAGCGATAGGTGCAACATAGAAGTTACTCAGCAGAAACGTTCAGAGATTCGGACTCGTCGTTTTGAAAATATTGGACAATACTATATATATATATATATATATATATATATATATATATATATATATATCATTCTGTCCATGCGTATATGTATGGCTTATTGTCGCTTGGGAATCCAAACCTGTGCAACCTCGACAGCACCGATTACTACACACACACACACACACACACACACACACACACATATATATATATATATTGTAACGGTGCGCGTGTCCGCCTCGAGCACGAGGACGGCGGGCACGGCCGTTGCAAATCTGTGCCCGGCAGGGCTTAGCCCCGAAGGATTTCGGCGAGGGAGAGGGGCGGTCCGCGAAGGGCGAAATATCGCGTTGTGGGACGGCGCGTGGAATAGGATGGCTAATAGAGTACACTTGATGGTAATGGAAAAGAAAAGGCAGATAATTAAAATTTAAATACGGTTTAATGCCGCGGTGCCAAACATACACATATAATGCAGCGCCTATATACGAGGCGTGCGGGACGCAGGCCGAGGGTCGCCGAGGCGACGGCGCGCGGGGCGTTCGGGAAGAGAGAGAGAGAGAGAGAGAGAGAAAAGGAGCTGCCACTTACAGAGGGCCGGAACCTGAAGGTCTCGCAGCGCGTGCTCGCAGCGCAATAGCGCCTTCCTTTGCCGGGGGCGGCGGTGACGTTGACCTCCGGGATGGGGCGGTTATTCCGCGTAGAAGGGGCGGACGACAATTCGTCCGCTCGAGCTCGTATTCGGCGCGGGTAGACTACACACCCTTGCACCACTGTAGCACCACGAGCGCGTTACCGGGCACTCTCCCCGAGGACGAGGTACGAGGCGGAGGGGAACCTTGGAACACAAGGTAGGTTCCCACACACGATCCGTCGCGGCACGGCTTTAGCAACCAAAAAAAGGAACACGGACGACGTGTGTAGAGGGCCGGTACGCGGTGTTTTCTCCTCGCGGCTCTCTGTCTTTCTGCCTAATTAGCGCGCGTGGCTGTCTCTCCCCACTCCCCGCTCTCTCTCTCACTTACCTCTCCGCCGGTGGTTGTGCGTCGGCCTGAAACATAAAAACATTTCTACACATAAATATACAGATAAATATGTACATGCTACGGCTAGAGAGAGAGCAACGGGACGGGGAAGGCAGGCGCACGCAGTGCTTGCGTTCCTCGTCACACGCCCCCCCTCCAGACGCTGTTAGCCGAAGCGTGACAGCTCGACCCAACATCTCTCTCTCGGATCGACCATCGTGTCAGGATGAGGAACGGGGTGGCTGCGGTCTACCGCTGAGGATCACTGGGATGAGGAAGGACGGGTAAAGAACTCTCTTCCCTAGACGCAGTTGTTTTTGGAGGTAACAATTGCCGGTGTTCCTCCGTCAATAACGGCGCCAGTCAATAATCGAAGTTAGTCGGCCCGTTGACGGGCGCGGGCTTGGGCCCGAGTGCGGCGGGGAGATTGGTCCCGCGGCGGGGTTGAGCGTCCGCTCTTCCTGGGGCGACCTACTTTTCGCCTCACCAGGTGCACGTCGTTATGGCAGGCGGCTCCGCTGTTATCGGGCTCCGCAGGGGCTCGCGCTTGGGTTCTTCGACGGGTCACGATTCGCGTCCTACGCGGCCTCCCTAATCTACGCGGTGCGATATCGGTCTTAGATCGCGTGGCATTGCCCGCGGGGGTATCGCTTCGCACGCTTGTATCGGAATTACAATGAGGCGCGTCGTCGGGGCGCCGTACGCTCACCAGTGGTGTTACAATGCGGGTTCGCTCGCTCGCCTCGACATTACAATTTGACGCATCGCGGTCACGCTCTTCGCCCGAAGGCTCTTCCGTGTCGGAACTGCTATCATCTTCGGGGTCGTGATCTCGATGGTAGGGCTTCAGGTCGGCGACGTGATGCTTACCAGCATCTCTTCCCGTAGAGTCGACCAGTCGATAAACATTCGTGCCGAGTTTCTCCGTGATGGTAAAGGGCCCGTCGAATTTTGGGGCCAGTTTGGCGCTGACGCCCTGTATGCCTGACGAGAGGATGCGATTACGCCGCCATACGCGATCGCCAATCGCGTAATGCACGTCGCGACGTCTCGCATTATAATAGCGAGCTTGCTTTGCCTGCGCTTTCTGCGAGTTTTCCGCTGCCTTTAGATGGAGATCAGATAATTTCTCCATGCGCTCTTTCCAATGTTGTAGAGCAGCCTCTTCTTGCGCAATCTGTGCGCGCTGCTCCTCCTGGCGACGATGTGTGCCAGGGGCTGAGGGATGACGACCCGTGTTAAGGAAGGCCGGACTTACGCCAATGGAGTCTTGTACGGATGTATTGTACGCGAACATCAGGTCGGCGATGTGCGCATCCCAAGTACTGTGAGACTCCTCAATGAAGGCGATTATCGCAGTCTTCAGAGTCCTATTGACCCTCTCTACCGGATTGGCTTGAGCGTGATAAGGAGGTATCGTGGAATGCTCCACCCCACGCTCCACAAGGAATTTCTCAATGATTTTATTACGAAACTCGGTGCCATTGTCCGATAGGAATACTTCGGACGTACCAAAGCGTAAGAATACGCGATCTTTCAACTCGCGGCGAATCGTTTGCGCATTCACCTTTGGGATGGGGATACATTCTACCCAGCGAGTGAACAGATCCATGAAGACGAGCAAATACTCGTATCCCCGGGTGGATCGTGGAAATGGACCCATCACATCTCCAGCTACTATTTCCCAAGGGCGGGTGACCGTTCGATGGCCCATCAGGCCAGCTGGTGCAGTCTGCTGTACCTTACATTGTTGGCACACGGTGCAGTCACGGACAAATTGTGTCACATCTTTGTGCATTGATGGCCAATAGTATGATCGTGCAATTCGGTCATATGTTTTATGGCGTCCGAAATGACCAGCTGTGGGCTCCTCATGACATTCATGCAGAACGGTACGACGATCTTCTTTAGGCACGACTAACTTCCACGCATCCTGGTCGTCTACTAAATCTTCGACGGCAGGATCGGGACGGTAGTAGTATAGTCGCTGCCCAACGACTTTCCACCATGGGAGGTTGGTCGGATCGCTCACCACTTTCATACGAAGGCGCAAATACCAGGGGTCTTGCACATCGGTGACGCCGAGGGAGGCGACTTCGCAGGTCGGCTCGTCTTCGTACAAACGAGAGAGGGCGTCTGGTACGCAATTCAAGGTACCTTTCCGATGGATCACTTCGTAGTCGTATCCCTGCAATTCCAAGGCCCAACGGGCGAGTCTGCCCGTGGGGTTCCGCAATGAGTGCAGCCAACGAAGGCTGCTGTGATCGGTTATCACCTGGAAGTGATAGCCCTCGACGTACGGGCGGAATTTACGCACAGCCCATAGCACGGCGAGGCACTCACGTTCGGTGACCGAATAGTTACGCTCAGCCGCAGTCATCGTGCGACTAGCGTAGGAGAGCACGCGCTCCACGCCATCAACGGTTTGCGTGAGCACGGCGCCTAGTCCTGAGTCGCTAGCGTCCGTTTGGACGACGAACGTTTCTCCAAACGACTGTCGAGAAAGGACGGGTGCAGATGCGACGAGCGCCCGGATTTGTTCGAAGGCTTGCTGTTGCTCTTCTCCCCAATGGTACTTGATGTTCTTCTTGGTTAATCGGGTGAGAGGCTCAGCAAGCGTTGCGAAGGTCTCTAAGAACTTGCGATACCAGGACGCAAGGCCTAAAAACCTACGGAGCTGCTTCAGGTTCTTTGGTGCGGCGTAAGTCAAGATTGGTGCAATCTTATCCGGATCGGGTCGAAAACCGTCACGATCCACGAGGACGCCGAGGAACCGTACCTCCGCGAGTCCGAATTTACTCTTCTGCCGATTGATGGTCAAGTCGGCATCGGAAATCCGTCTCAGGATATGTTCGAGCCACCTGAGGTGCTCGTCAAAGCTCTCCGTAGCGATGATCACATCATCGAGGTAGGCGAAGGCCACCGGCTCCATTTCAGGGCCGATCAGCTTGTCGCTTAACTGCTGAAAGGTGGCAGGGCCACCGGCGACACCATATGGCATACAGGTCCATTCGAATAACCCCATGCCTGGAACCGTGAAGGCAGAGAGGTGTCGCGATTCCTCACGAAGAGGGACCTGATGGTAGGCGCTGCTGAGGTCCAGGGTGGAGATGTATCGCGCATTTCTCAGTTTCCGTAAGATTACGTCCATGTAAGGAAGCGGGTACGCGCTGACCTTGGACACGGAATTCAATTTGCGATAGTCCACACAGAATCGGTAGCTCCCATCGCTCTTGCGAACCATCACGACGGGGCTAGACCATTCGCTGGTTGACCTGCGAATTACGCCCTGATCAAGCATCTTGCGAACTTGCGCATGCATTTCCAGCTCTATCTTCTGAGAGACCGGATAATAACGCTGCTTAATCGGCTTAGCATCGCCGACATCGATCACGTGGTCGATCAGATGCGTGCAGCCCAGAGGCTGATCAGCCGGAGGCAGCATCCGGTCGAGGAGTTCCTCGAGAGCTCGGCGTTGACTATCGTCAATATCGGCCAAGCCTATAGAGGCAAGCGAATACGCCGAGGTAACTGAGACGGTGCAGAGTTGTAACGGAATGAAATCCGCAGCACCCTCGATCGACATGGTGTTGTCGCGCGGGTGGATGACGGCATTGAAGGCGCGGTAGAAGTCTGCACCGAGCAGACAGTCATTTTGCAAGTCTGGAATTATGATGACGTCTAGCTCCATTTCTACGTCTGCTATGGCAAACGGAAGGGCCACCTGGCCTATTATCGGCTCAATTTTTCCCGTGGCGAGTCGAGCGCCAGATCCAGGAAAGGGTCGAACTAGACGACCGAGGGCAGATGCAATCTGCAGGCCGATTGCTCCGAGAGCTGTACGAGCAGCCCCTGCATCTAGCAGTGCATGAATGCGAAACTCGCCTATGCCTACCTGTACCCACCATCGTGAATACCGATCGGGGTCGACACTTGTGGCTGAGTCAGCGGAGTCACGGTCGTGATGCTCCTCCTTTACAGACAGGAGGGGGCAATCATCATTACCCTGTGTCCTCGCAGCTGCATGCTGATCTTCAGAGGTCTCACGGAGCGTAGGGGCGAGTTGGACCTCAATTACTCGCCCTTTTTCGCATTTCCCGAACACTCGAGACAGCTGCGCAAGGTGTGGCCAGGCCAACTACAGCCCCAGCACAAGAACCGCGGATCAGGACCTGCTGTCCGACCTTTGTTCTTGTCACTGAGGGGCTCGTGCACCAGCTTTCCTTTGAAGGAGGGCTTCCTCTCCGACTTAGGTGAGGTCGGCGCTCTGGTTTTTCCTGTACGCGGCGACCTCGGGCGTGAATCGCGACCGCTCCTCTTCGGGATAAGGGCTGCGACGCCTGGCGCCTCTAAATCAGGTGAGGTGGCTCTAAAGCCAGCCTCTTGTAAAACTTCTCGCACCAGAGCTTTGAAGTTGGGCGGCTTCACGTCCACGGCCGCGATCCTTGGTTTCGGGCGCGTTCGAGACATGTCGGCCGCATGGAAGGCCACTTCGGGCATTATGCAGTCCTCAGGTGATGGCGGTGGCTTATAATTTCGCTCCGCATCGAGGACGCATTCGGCCTCTCGAGCAAGCTCGATTAGCCGATTGACGCTCGTAATCTTCTCCCGCGGAACTAACTTCTGTATCTCCGGGAGTAGATTACGGTAGATCAGGGCGAGTTGCTTGTCGTCGGACCATGGTTCTTCGAACCGATTGAGAATCGTTAACAAACAAAACACGTAGTCACGTGTTGGCTCGCGCTTCGCCTGCGTACGCCGCTGCGCTTCGCTGATTAGCTCAGCTTGGAAGCGTCGATCGACGCCGTAGCAGCTCCGGGCTGCGTGGCAGAACTCTTGCCACGTGGTCCAGTCTTTCCGAGATAGACGGTACCAATGCAGGGCGACACCGTCGAGGAGCTCCGTCATGGCATTGAGCATGTCCTCGTCCGTGAGCGGTGTCAACCTGCGACATTCCGCGATCCTTTGCAGAAATTCTTCTACACTTTTCCCCTTGGCACCATTGAATCTAATTTTCCATTGGCGCACGGTCTTTCCAATATCCGTGCGCTGGGCCAAGGTGCTTGACAGCGTTGATCGCGTTGTATTCGCGGGCGAGCTCATCACATCTCGATCCATGTGATGTCCCCCCCTTCCAGGCCCTTGGTACCGAGGGTGGCAAGGAGCCGAAAACGTAGGCTCGCCGGTCGACCCTACAAACCTGTTATTGTTGGTGTTTTTGTCACTTTCCACGTATTGCAGATCGTACGTGTCTTGGAAAGTGACACGGTCGCGTCGCGCCGATTTCTGCAGCTGCTGCTGGATGCTGGCTAGCGTAGCGTGCATCTCACTTTGCCTCTGCTGCAAATCTTGGACAGTGCAGTTTTGGTGTTGCATCCAAGTTTGCAGCATATTTTGCAGGCCATGTAATCCCTGACGAAGGTTTACATTGTTTTCGAGGTCAGTCGGTTGAGGTTCGACTGTTGTATTTGTCGCCTGAGATGCGACTTGGGTTCGACGTGTGGTGTCATTCGTGACACCCAAGTCGGGAGGCGTAATTACGCTCGTGGTGGCTGCCTGAATCGGCGATTCGTTGGCAGTGCTCCATGCGAGCGGTTCATGCCTGTTCAGCTCGGCCAAATTGAAGTCGATCAGATTTTGTATTTGGTGATCGACAGCTGTTGTTATATTTCTTTGATCTGTGCTCGGGTAAATTTCCCGAGCCTGCTGTATGTCAGCTGATCCGTCCACTTGTTCGGCGTACGTCGCTTCCATTCGATCCAAAATATAAGTTTTTGTTGCGTCGCGCATTGTCGAGGTGACGATTATCTTTAACAGATTTTTATCTCTTCGCGTGCGTGTTTTTATACTATCACTGTCACTCTCGCATTCCACAAAATCTCCTGGGCTATAATTTCCTGCTAGTCTATGGTATAGCCTAGCAGCCCTTTGAAATGGGGAACCCTCATTTTTTAATTCTAGTTCCGCTGTAATTAGGTTTGTTTCTTCCTCACATAGGCTTTGAAGCCAGTCGTTAAATTCGTTTGGCGGATTTGCCATCTTTTATTTCTTTTCGTTGAAAATTAGAAGAAGACAAACGAACAAACGGAAAAAGAAAAAAAAATATACAACGTGAGAAAAATAGAGCGTTAAGCCAAAGTTTTCGATTAAATAATTAAAAGCAAATAATTAAAAGCCGGCAATCTCAAGAGATAGTGGAGTGCGAGGGCGAAAACGCAAAAATTAGGGGCGACTGACGCAAAAAAAACAGAAAATATAAGAGAAAAAGAATTCAACAATTTTCAAAAATTATCAAAAGAAATTTACCAAAAATTTTTCCAAAGTTCTTATTTCGGCTTTCGGATTCTCGATTTTCCAAAAAGATTTATTTTGAAATTGTAATAGTTCTTCCTTTTTATATTTTTTTTTTTTTTTCTCGAAAACTAAAATTTGAAAATTTTTTTTTTTTGGAAAACTAAAAATTGAAAATTTTTTTTTTTTTTTTCTTTCGAAAACTAAAAATTAAAAATTTTTTTTTTTTGAAAACTAAAAATTAAAAATTTTTTTTTTTCTCTCCGAAAACTAAAAATTAAAAATTTTTTCTTTGAAAACTAAAATGCCATGTAACGGTGCGCGTGTCCGCCTCGAGCACGAGGACGGCGGGCACGGCCGTTGCAAATCTGTGCCCGGCTGGGCTTAGCCCCGAAGGATTTCGGCGAGGGAGAGGGGCGGTCCGCGAAGGGCGAAACATCGCGTTGTGGGACGGCGCGTGGAATAGGATGGCTAATAGAGTACACTTGATGGTAATGGAAAAGAAAAGGCAGATAATTAAAATTTAAATACGGTTTAATGCCGCGGTGCCAAACATACACATATAATGCAGCGCCTATATATGAGGCGTGCGGGACGCAGGCCGAGGGTCGCCGAGGCGACGGCGCGCGGGGCGTTCGGGAAGAGAGAGAGAGAGAGAGAAAAGGAGCTGCCACTTACAGAGGGCCGGAACCTGCAGGTCTCGCAGCGCGTTCTCGCAGCGCAATAGCGCCTTCCTTTGCCGGGGGCGGCGGTGACGTTGACCTCCGGGATGGGGCGGTTATTCCGCGTAGAAGGGGCGGACGACAATTCGTCCGCTCGAGCTCGTATTCGGCGCGGGTAGACTACACACCCTTGCACCACTGTAGCACCACGAGCGCGTTACCGGGCACTCTCCCCGAGGACGAGGTACGAGGCGGAGGGGAACCTTGGAACACAAGGTAGGTTCCCACACACGATCCGTCGCGGCACGGCTTTAGCAACCAAAAAAAGGAACACGGACGACGTGTGTAGAGGGCCGGTACGCGGTGTTTTCTCCTCGCGGCTCTCTTTCTTTCTGCCTAATTCGCGCGCGTGGCTGTCTCTCCCCACTCCCCGCTCTCTCTCTCACTTACCTCTCCGCCGGTGGTTGTGCGTCGGCCTGAAACATACAAACATTTCTACATATAAATATACAGATAAATATGTACATGCTACGGCTAGAGAGAGAGCAACGGGACGGGGAAGGCAGGCGCACGCAGTGCTTGCGTTCCTCGTCACAATATATATATATATATATATATATATATATATATATATATATAATACTGGACCTACTTATCAAAAACTATTATAAAGCTACATCCCTGAAAAGTTGGTAGTGCAGAACATTCTGTTTAGCGCTGCAAACTCCAAAAATTCCGAAATTAATTTCTCTAGTAGCCGCTGCGACCGATTCGGACTTCTGATAGTGGTACCCAGCACTCTCTAAAGAAAGAAAACTAATAAATGGGAATATAGTCGCAAATCAGATTTCAAGTATTCATAATCAAGCAGAACTACACAATTTAAGAAAACAACAGAAAATAGATTTAAAAAATTTTATACGTACAGAAATAAGCAAATTTAACTCTATTAAAGGGGCTACGCCGCTAGTAAAGCATGAAATACAACTAACGAACAATACACCTTTGTGTATTGTTAGAAACAATGTTACCGGGCTAGAAATCCGACAATGCAAAAAAGTATCAATAAGGAAGTTGATAAAATGGTAGAGGAAGGCGTAATACGACCATCTGACAGCCCATGGAGTAGTCCTGAAGAAATAGCAGGGAAATAAGATAGCCTTTGATTTTGCGTGAATTGCGGTGCTTAAACAAAGTTTCAAAAAAGATGCTTATCCCTTACCCCAATTACAATCAATCCTTGATATGGTGCAGGGTGCAAAAATTTTATCAACTATTGATCTTAAAAATGGCTATTGACAAATCGATCTAGCAGCAAACAGTAAGCCCCTTGCGGCTTTTACAGTGTCAGGACGAGGCTTTTACGAGTTCAATGTAATGTCTTTTGGTATACATACTGCCCCAGCGACGTTTCAAAGACTGCTAGATATAATAATTACATCCAATATATCAGTAAATGCATTATCATATCTTGATGACATAATTATCATCACCGAGACCTACAAAGTGCATAAACAAATGTCAAAAACAATATTTGAAAAGTTGCGTTAAATCCAGAGAAATGCGAATTTGCAAGATCACAACTTACATATTTGAGACACGTAGTTGACGCACAGGGAATACGCACAGATCCAGAGAAAATAAAAGCAATTTCAGCGATACCACCACCAATAAATCAAAAAGAACTGTAGAGATTTTTTGGAATGCTGTCGTGGTGTAGAGGTTTTATTAAAAATCTATCAAAAACAGCAGCACCGTGAAGTATACTTTTAAAGAAGAGAACAGAATGGAGAGGGACGAAGCACCAATCAACAGCTTTCGTAGAACTAACGAAAAACTTAAAGGAAGCTCTCGTTTTGACATGTTCAAACTGGAACCTGCCTTTCATCTTACAAACAGATGCGAGATTGCTCGGCCTAGGAACCGTACCAATGCAGATATATGGCAATAAAGAATACGTCATTGTATATGCTAGCCGCAGACTAAATGCAGTAGAAAAAAAAACAGAGTTGGAATGTTTAGCTGTGCGGTGTGGGGACGTATGGAAAATGCGATCATATTTAGAATTTTATCCGTTTACGGTGGTAACGGACCATTAATTCTTAAAATCGTTGGAAAAATGAGACAATCCATTGAGGAGACTAGCACTATGGGTATTAGATCCATGGGATTTCTATATACAGAATCACAAAGGGACATAAAACAACGTCGCCGATATACTATTACGAAATCTAGTTGAAATAAACGCGATATCGAAATATAAAAATAAATGGTATGATAAAACTTATAAATATGTATTGGAAATTCGAAAGAATTTCCGGATTATAGGATAGAAGATAGTAGATTGTATCGTCACAAATTATACACGCTTGACTTTAGTGAACCAAATAAAGCAAGCGAGTGAAAAATATATGTAACAGACTCTGAAAAACAGACAATTCTAAATGAGAATCACGATGATCAGGCCACAGGACACTTAGGAGTAGCTAAAACATTGACAGAATTAGATAAAATTTATTATTGATCCGGCATGTTCTGCGAAGCCAACCGGTATGTGCGCGCGTATATAAACAGCCAGACACATAAAGTGCAGCAGTTAGCGCCGGCGATAAAAATGCATGCAACAAACTGGAACAACCCTTGGAGATGGTCTCTGTTGATTTAGTGTGGCCTCTCGCACGATCTAATAACGGATCTTACACAATGCTTTTAGTAATACAAGATCGATTAACGAAATGGATCGAACTGCGCGCATTATGAAAAGTAATAGTAAGTGAGTAACGGTAGGCAAATCATTTCAAATGAGTTTCGGCAAATTTTAAAAAATGCGAAAATTATACACGAACTATGAAAAATATATATATATATATATATATATATATATATATATATACAGCGTAATCCCGTTGAACGAGTAAATCACACTATAAAAACAATGATGAAACAGTATATAGATAAATGTCAAAAAACATGGGATACGTATCTGTACGAAATTTCTTTTGCGTATAATATAACCAGGCACGATAGCACGGGCTATACGCCAGCTTATTTCAATTTCGGACGAGAGCTAAGCGTACCAGGCTGTCTGAATCAAGAAGAAGAAAGACGATCAAGATCGAAGACTAAAGAAAAGTTCAAGGATATCCAAGAAGAGCTTGAGCTCGCAAAAATAATAACAGCAGTGACTAACTAAAACTGATAACTAGGAATGGCCTATACACTGGTAGTAACTTGGTGGCATGTTGAGCGAGCAAGGGGTCTAGGCATACTAAGCCGAAGCTATACGTGCAAAACTGGTGGTGTGCTGAGCCGGAGCCGTGCTTATACAGCGGACATAAAAGTAGAGCGGGTGTATCAGGGTTCCGTAAAAGGGGCCGTAGCAGGGGCCGAGGTGTGCTGAGCCGGAGCCCCGAATTAGCGGACACCGTTACGCACTGTTACAATATACTTATCTAGAAATATTTGATTATACATGTTGTACTTACATAATATAATTAATTATGACTTTATCATATTTCTCTGATTTATCTGATAACATATATTTACGCCTTAATTTATTCATATATTAACTAAAATAATTGTTCTTGTTCATATTCAGTGTTCTTGTTTATATTCACCTCCGTAGAATTTAAAATAGACCCTATTACTCCAATAAATTATTTTGAATTAAAAATAAATAAAATTTGTAATAAAATAAACTAATAAATAAAATAAAAATAATAAAAACAATATTCTATGTTAGTATAGGACAACCTGACTGTCCCCGCCACCTTAAATTTAGATTCACCTTTGATATCTGACGTTTCGAACTGTTAAGGTTCATCCTCAGGAAATAAATTCAATTGAAAAACCCAACATGCTACTTTACATACGCCATCCCCAATCCAAATTTATTAGTATATCATTTATAGAACTCCCACCTTCTTAACTAACAAGAAACATAACTTTTATTTTAATAAAGAATGATAAGTTTTGTCTAATTTACTTGATTCTAACATTAAATTTACATGATTGGGATTCTTCAAAATATGAATATTTTCAATATTTTCTCTTTTATATTTATTTTGAATACCTTGTTTTAAGATATCTAAATTTTCAAAATGCAATATAATATTTGTCACAATCTTTATAATTTATTTTGTATACCACTCCTGCTTTCAAACATTTTTATCTTTACAAACATCCTTATTCAAACATCCTTATCTTTACAATTAGTAAATAGTATTATTGTTGGAGCCGCTTTCATTATAACAGTGAGTTTCAAGTTTTATATGACTGGGAACTGGCATTCAGTTTTTTTTGGCTTACTGAAGCAGGCAATGAAATAAAAGTCAATATAGGTTTCAATACTACGGATAAGGACTGGTCTTTTATGCCTTAGTTTTCTGCTCGCAATTAAGTTTTGACACCGAGAACTACAAGTAAAGTATGCTTCCGCACTGGGGGCGAGATTTTTCAGACTGCTTCTAGTTGTTGCGCAGTCATTTTTATTACGTTAAATTATCTTACGCTCAATCAGCGATGCCTGGGCCATACAATATGCCTTCAACTTGATCCAGGTGAGTGTCTTCATCTAATTTAGCCTGCTTTTTTTGAGTTCTAGTATCCTTAGAAGCCTCAGTCGAGCGGCGGTCCTTTATTAAAAATACAGGCATTAGTGAAGCATGTAATTTTAACGATTTTTTTCCATTATAGACATGCTTCGGTGCCATAGCCCAAACTGTTGAGTTGAAACACTCATTGTTATTTTGAGTGTTTCTGCCCAAACATCTCTCCAGCAATTCCGTTTTTTTAAGATCTTCGTAGATCGGTTTCAGCACTTCTTATACGTCACTAGCAAGAGCAGGACGATGTTTCTAATTTTTTAAAGCGTTGTTTGCTTCGACCTTCTCATACTTGCATCAGCTGTCTGGACAGTACGTATACTGTGGTTTGGAGTCTGTTGAGATTTTGTGGTAATAGCCGGCCTAGATCTCGTTTTGTATGCCTTCTACTGAATTTGAATTCCTTTAAACTGCAAGACTGTAGTTTTTAGATAACTCCTTCATTAATTTGATACTTAGATCAGCAGTCTTCACTTTTTTAATCACGACTTGTGGTTTCTTCACAACTTTTTTCGAAATGCAGAAGCAAAATTACCAAGGGCAGGTAATATTGAGAAGGAAAGGTATATATTTTGATGAGAATATATATAGGTATAATGATTTCAAATAGCAGCACAGCTGCTGCAGCGAACAAGGCCAGGTAGATGGCTTATCCGGCGCGCGCGCTGGACGGGTCGGAATAGCGCGCTCAGGTAAGTGCGTTCGAAAGGTGAAAAAGTATAGTTAGACTACCTGAATCTTTCTAAAATTTTGAGCTAACCTTCTTGACTATATTTGCTTTCGAAAAATGTAAAAAAAAATGATTTTCAAAGTTGTAAAGTGGAATACTGCCTTAAATGAGATTTATTTTATAAAATCAAAAAGATACATTCGTATATATAGACGCATGATACGACGCTCGATGTTGGTTTTTTGTGGCACTGCGTATTATAGACTGTATAATATTACGGATAAAATTATATGATCATTTAAAAAACGATAAAAGAATTCGTTTACGATTTATTCTAGTTTTGTTTTGTTCCGGCAGTTCGAATATAGATTCCGATCGAAAACTAAATATTAGGTTGTCAAATATCTCCCTTCCGCCTTTTTGTCTTATGAATTTCGCGGCTATGTACAAAGCGCTACAGAGCTCGTATCTGGCAATACTATACACCATTTAAAAGGTCTTGACATAACGTACAAAATGACGCTATGCATGATTAGTTTGGATTTTGTGTTCATAAGTTAGAGACGTGTAAACATGGAGTTCACTAACGCCGAAATTCGCGCTATTTTAAAGTTTTCGTTCGTCAAAGACAAATTCGTTAGAGAAACGTTCCGTGAGATTAATGGTGTTTTGGGGGATGCCAGGCTATAACTTCGAACCGCAAAGAAATGGTTTCAACGATTCAGAGCCGACGAAAACGACACCATGGATAAGTCAGCCGGCGGAAGCCCTCTGACGAGAAATACCGATCAAATCATGGAATTTATCGAGTTAGACCGGCATATGGCATCTCGTGACATCGCTCAGGAGATGAGAGTTAGTCAGCAAACCATTTTAAACCATCTGCAGAAGGTTGGATACAAAAAAAAGCTTGATGTTTGGGTGCCGCATGATTTGACGCAAAAAAACCTTCTGGACCGAATCAACGCCTGCGATGTGCTGCTGAAACGACACGAATTGGACCCATTTTCGAAGCGGATGGTGACCGACGATGAAAAATGAATCACATACGACAATATCAAGCGAAAACGGTCGTAGTTGAGTCTGGGTTGGCTGTCATCGGCGCATTTCGGACAAGGAAACACAAAGACAGTTCTGCGGACATTATTTTGTTGGAAAATGTATTGCGTAGAGGCATGCGAGAGAAAAGGTAGTGTCGAGTATGTAGAAGCTATGGAATTGGCGAAGTGAGTTTGCTTGTCGGTGGGCGAAAAAGCGAGAGGGTTATAGTCAGGTTCAGCAGGATGTGTAGTGATATTAAACCGATGGGGCAAGAGAATGGCAGCGTTATCATGATGCATGTAAGTTTGTATTTTTTATTTCATTAGAAAATACGACGTCACAACCCCTATGGCCTATGATAGAAAATAAAATAGTTTAACTAGTAATAATAATAATAATAAGAAGAATATGAATAAGAATAAAAATAAATAGTTAAACCATAAATAAATAAATAAAAAATTAATAATGCCAAGTATACCCACCCCTGCATGATTCGCCACCCATTTTCGTTGTTATTGCGTATGGGCATTGACCAGCAACAACAATTTGAGTTATTACCGGTAATACACAAACAGAAGTTGCTCAAATAACAAGCAAAAAATTTTCAATATATGACGGAAATATGCAGGGGCGAATAGCTTTTGATACAAATTTTTTGACAGCCTAATACGCGCAAGACTTTCACTTAAAATAATAGTCAAAATACAAATAATCGAGCAATAATTCATACTAGAGGTCCAACAAGCAAAATGAAAATAATACGAGCGCGAATATCTAATATACCTGCCCTGCGAATTTAGGCCAGGTGTATACAGAGAAGGACTCAAGCGCGTTGTAAAAGAGAGGCGCGCCCGTGCGGCAGCCAGTGTGGAAAAGAGGTATCGCGCTCTCCGCGCTTTTTTTTTTTTTATTACTATTTCAAGAAATAAATATGATTTATAATCCGAGTCCGAAACAAATTAAGAATTAAGACATACCTCATTATAGAATAGACAAGCAGGCTTCGTCGCAACAAAGTTCCCTTCTTTCCCAGTATAAGTAAAAGCATGCGTTATAGTATATATATATATATATATATATATATATATATATATATATATATAATTTGTGTTACATAAAAAATATATATCAATTTAAAGATATATTATATTTTATTTTATTACAAAAACCTGATTTTGGTTATTTTTCCCATTTCACTGAAAAACTCCCTGTCCTTCGAAACTCATCCTGTAGCGCTAGCTATCGCGATTGGAAAGGGGAATGTTACAAGTCCAAATCAGGAAACAAAATGACATCGATTTTTCAAATTTTTCCAACGAGGAGTCGAGCTCCACAGCCGGAGAAGGGTAGAACTAAAACTACCGAGAACATATACAATCTGGAAATCGATTGATTTGTGCCGCGAATAGCCGCTGGATCAGTATAAATATGCGAAACTCGCCATACGTATCCACCATTGTGAATATCGATATGGTTCAGCATCTGTGGCTGAATCAGCGGAGTGACGGTTGATACTCCTCCTTTTATAGACGGGACAGGGCAATCATCCTTACCCAGTGTCGTTATGCAGCTGCATCTTGATTGTCAGAGGTCTCATAAATCGTATGGACAAGTTGGACCTTAATTACTCGCTCTATTTTACGTTTTCAGAACATTTGGAAGAACTACGTAAACGATGTCCGGGACCGATGCAATCCTACCACAAAAATCATAAGTCATGGTCTGCTGTCTGATTCTTATTTCGGTTGCTGAGTGGATTACGTGTAAGTGTGGCTTTTGATCCGGTTTAGACGTCGTCCACACTCTGTTCTTCCATTCACGTGGTAAACTGCAGCTTGCGTTGTAACTGCTTCATTTGGTAGTAAGATGGGCGCCTTTAATTTCGGAAAAATGGCTCCTCGTCCTACCCCTTGCAGAACTTCCTTCACTACATTAATAAATCGAAATATTATTGAAAATTGAGAAGAGTTTACATATAAAAAAATATTATTTTTGAATGGAACTCGAAACTAATGAAAAAAAGGAAACACCGTTAATCACTGCCGATAAAAATGGTAAGTTCTTAACCGCAAAATAAGACTTTCACGAAAGTAGATAACGGCTGAACAACTTGTTCATAGAAATAGAGAAGAAACAGAACAGCTTCACCTCCGCACAGATGACTATTTAATTACACTAAGGTCGGCTAATGATATTTGGCAACTGCTCGACTGAACACGATCTTTGCACTACTCGCCACAATCAGAAGGAATACGGGACAGTATCTAAGGGCCAAATGAATCCATCGGGTTATACCTAAGAGGAATACGAGTACTGTCAGACAAACTGTCTCCACAACAACATAGGGTTTATATAAAAAACCTCCATATCGACTTTATTGATAAAATAAATCTTAATTGCTTTAGTTCGATGTATAAACTACAGTTGATTAGACAACAGATAGGAATTAAATGAGAATCTACGCGCCGCTATAATTTTCTACCACCGACCAAAAGTGGCATGGTAAGCACAGCAGTACAAGTAGCACTTTATGATAATAACTTGAAAAGGGTGATATACACAGAACCAACTGCTTCAATTTTAATGAAATATATAGATAAGGAAAAAGACTTACGTGATGAATCAGGTGCGTTCGCGCAAACATTAGCTCTCTTTTTACTATCTCATACACATTATACTCTGACCTATGTTCAACTTTGGTTGCTCAACATGCCACTAAGAGAGTATAATACGAGTCGAGTTTTATTATCTGATTTTAATTCTCACCTTCGCTCAAACTGACGGAGTTCGAATTGAAATCTCGCTTTTCCCTTTTGTTTAACTTTTCAGGATTGGGATTTCGGTTTATTAAGAAAAATTAATTAAACTTTTAATGTGTAGTCAAAATTTATAAAAAAATTTATTATAAAAAGAAAGAAACTAATAATTTATTAATGTAAAGAATTTAACTATAACAACAAAAAATAATATTCGATGTACAAGTAAGTTTCCAGCGTTTTTTCCAAAATGTGAGGTTCTAATATGAAAACATGGTTACGTATTCTTTATTGAAAGTATTGTTCATCGGAAGCTATAAATTTTTTCCATTTTTCTGGCAATTTATGAATAGCAGACCAAAAAAAGTCCTTTCCCTAAAAGTCGCACTTCGAGATCTAGAACGTATGGATCCCATTCTTAATTCCCTTTAATGAACTGCAGTATATTTCTTGAAGTACGTTCTGCATTGAGCGAAACGCATGGTATCTAAGTAATATGGTAATGAAAATAATGTGTTTAATTAAAGTAATCGAAGTAATAGTGGATGAAACAACATTTCTGATATACAAAATCACCATTCGACGTCTCTCGACTTCAATTCGTACGGCACCGAGTTTCCAACTTCTTGAATGAATCTCAATGCGTTTACGTGTAAAGAAAGAGTTTGCTGTGAAGTTGCCCAACGATGCAGCAAGTTCTTCTTGTATCTGACCCGGATCCCCTTTCATAAAGCGTCTAATTACTCGTCTTCAAATCTTTCGGCTTTCCGGAGTGATCCTTGTCTCAGGTGACTTCAAAATCGTCACTATTGAGCCGTTTGAACAATAAGCGGGATGTCAGTTGTCCATTACAATATAGCTTATAAGTTTTCGAAAGCAGAATATAGGCCTCATTCGCACTTTTCCTCATATTAAAGAATACCAGAAGCGCTTCCCGAAAATGACGTTTATTTGACTGGAAACTTGCTATGATTTTGCTCGGTAAAATAAACAACACTGAAACAAATGCTTAAATATACTGCTCTACAGTTGTTGACAGATATACAACCTACGAATATAACACATGAAATCTGCCATTTCTGTCCGGGATCCACTATTAACGCCATCTTTTGACAAACGCTGAAAACTTACTTGTACATCTAATACATAAACATATATTGAAATATATATTTGAATGACTATGATATTTTTTTAATTAATCTGTTGTAACTAATTATATACAATAATTTTAGTACATATCAAGTTTGATAAGACATTAATTTGTATATATATGTGTGTATATATATATGTATATATATGTGTATATATATATGTATATATATGTGTGTATATATATATGTATGTATATATATATATATATATATATATATATTAGGTATTTGGTTTAACTGTTACTTGTTAAATAAATAAATAGCTAAATTATCTGAAAATGTATGTATTTTAAAAAAAATGAAAAATAGATATCGTAAAATTTAAAGAACATTATACAGTGCTTAGTGACACAGTCTAATATGAATAAACATTACTTTCAATAATGCTAAACATTCATAATGTCTACTTAAATGTTCAAAGAAAAATACTTGCTCTCTAAATAATCTTCTTATCCCTAAGACGATTTTACAGGGTATCCTTTTTTGCTATAATTATATTTTAGAAGAATATTATGCGAATCTGCTTCCAAAGGCTCTTACTAAAAATTGCGCAAACGTATAGCGGCAATCAACGTTGACACGTTTGTTCTTCCCTATTCTGACGCTTTGTGAGTTTTCTTATGGTTTTTTATGTACAGCATGCTAGATTTGTGATTTGTATTGAAACGATTTGGGCATATAGTTTTAATTATCTCAGAAAAATGTATTATAATTTTACAGTCACTATCGAGAATGAAGATATAAATCATCTAATTTAAGGTGGCGTTTTATTATAAATATTTTAATGAAATAAATTATTTACGATTTTTTCATACTTTTCAGAAATTATTGTTAATTTTCATATTCTTGAAAGTGGAACTTGTCATGGCCTTGCATTTTGGTTTGATGTAGCGTTTATTGGTTCAACACAGCAAGTCTGGTTAAGTACTGCTCCTACTGAACCACTTACGCATTGGTATCAAGTTAGATGTTTACTAGAAAATCCGTTATTTTGCAAAAATGGTCAACTGCTTACTGGAAAAGTAAATTTACTTGCTAATAAAAGGTACATTTATTTCTTTTAAATTTAATATTAACATCTAGGAATAAAAAAATTACGTAGAGAAATTTTTTTCCATCGCAGAGCCTCTATGACGTAAATCATACAATTTGTTACATAGATTCTTAAATATTAATTAACAAAAAATATCAAACTCGACCATTACCGAAACTTGTCACTTAATTTAAAATTTTCGCCTCAAAATATTAAACATTTACCTGTTCATTTAAATTAAATATATTTTATATGTTCACATTCTAACGTTTCTATTCCCCTCGGGATAGCTTACGAGAGAATACTCCCAAGTTATTTTAGATGCGAGAAGTATTTGCAGGAGCGGTAAAATTAAATTAAGACAACACAGTGTATATTTAAAAAAAAAAAAAAAATAATAATATATTCAACTACATTATTTACATGGAACATGACCTTAATGTTGTGGGATGTTGCTGAAACAAAAAAAGATATCGAAAAAGTGAATTAAATAAACTCAAGATAATTACAATATTTAGTGTATAAACCGCGCTATTTCCACTACTTTGATAATTGGGCGCAAATTACCGCTGAATACCCGGTGCTATTTTCCATGCGAAAGATTATCGATTAATGTCAGCAAATCGGGGTATTTTAATAGGGAAGTAAATAAAAGGAAATACTTAATTCCACTGGTCCTTTGAGAAGTGGCTCGCAACTGACTGTTTTGGGTCGGGATATAATTTACGGCAGGATATTATAGAGTTCTCGATAGGTTTCATAACTCCTGGGTGAGTTCATGAGAAGTCATGTTGTTGGTATCGGTTCACCGAGCGAAATACTAATTTTACCTTTTATTGGCCAATTTATAATAAATCATTGATTATAACGGTCGTACAACTTCGCACAAGCGGCTAATTTATAATAATAATAATAACAAGAATAATAATAATAATTGCTTACCATAATAATAATACAGCTTCTTTTGTCTGGCGTAATCGTACTAAATATATAGATATATGCGTCTATACGTGTCACGAGAGATGTATACACGTACAATACCTCGATATATATATATATACATATATATATAGTGATGGCATTTTTCACGCCGTTCTCCTTACCTTAATTTGGCGCTTCACGTATCCATGGATACTCTGCTTCCACCTAGAGCGTAATAAAGAAAATCGGGAGGGAGAAGAAATTAATCCACGCGGAGTTCAGATTTAACACAGGCTTCGCGCTTTTATTTATTTACACACACACTCTCACATACACGTTACACTGATACTTACACGCGCACGTAATCGTCTCACACACACACTCTCACGCGTATTTAACTTCGCAGATTCCGCGACACTTACAACGGTTTCAATTACGCGTTACCACGATATAACTACACGCGATTACTTACTACACGGGGGACGGGGAACGCGATAGGGACATACACGTGCGGACGAAAACTCGGGGAGATAATCGCGGCGCAGGCGCGGAAGCGGCGGACGCGACGAACCTATTACTATCGCACACAGCGGTCAAGTACTTGCCTGTGCACTGCACGGCCGCGCGTCCTCTGCCTTCGTCGGGGACAGCTGCAGGGTGCGGTGGTGGCCGCTCCCGTCCTCTCTCGCTCGACACCCGTCAAGCAGGCAGCGGCGGCGGTGGTGGTGGGGTTGGACTAGCTCCCTCTCGCTCGGCTCGACTTCTGTCGGGCGGGCCGTCGGCGATGCTGCTGCTGCTGGGGCCGTCCGTTAGTTGGTGGTGGAAGGGGTGAGCAGAGTGCTCACTGGCGTCTGGCTGTGCGCGACTCCGGTCGTGATCGCTCTCCCGATGTGAACGTCAGCTACGACGCGAACCGTCGTGGCGTAGACCCGAGTGTTCGCAAGGTTCTCTCTGTCTTCGGAACCGTCTCCAGATATATATATATATATATATATATATATATATATATATATTATAATACACAAGCCACTCACGATGCGGGGCTGGCAATCCTCGTACGTTAGGACGACGGGGAAATGCAATACGGAGGTGATGACAAACGTGCCAGTCTGGTAGCGTCGCTCGGCAGAAAAGAAGGCCTTCGCTTCTCTCTCGTTCGAGCTTCTTTTCGCAGCGCGACTGTATTATTCGCGCTTACGCGCGGACGCAGTTTTAAAACGCAGAGACCGTCGATCGGGACGGTTACAAATTCCCCCTCCCAAAACCGACGTGGGCGCGTTGAGGCAAATACAAACTAAGTCTGGTAACGTTGAGGGGAGGCGGACAATACACGATAAGGAAGAAAAAAATGTGATACATATTTATGACATACTACATAGGGATGAATACTCGGTTGCTCGTGGAAGTGTGGCCCTTTCGATACTATCATACTAGTGGACAAAATGACATTTTGTTTCTTAACCTACATGAGACATTCGCTGGTGCTCACACGAGTCGTAGCTATTTGCGGAGACTCGATATAATGCTAAGCTCTAAGAATAAGATAATTATATAATATAATATGATATAAATTATAATATAATATTCGAAATGGTATAGGATAGGAAGTACAAAAATAGTATAATAAAACAAAGAAAAATTTTTTTTGGTGTCGATAATTGGTGTTTCGTCATGTTGAGCCGTGGCTTCTTGGTTCTTTAGGTGGTCTTCAGTAGGTGTTGCTGAAACAGTGGGATCTGTTGTAGTTCAGTATTTCTTTTTGCGTGGGTGCAGCGTTGGTGGAGCGGGCTAGTAGTTGACCTTTTACAGGAGCCATAGCATGCTCACTTCAATCGGTATTTTACCGTTAATGTCCGCGCCCGCCGACGCTATGCCCTTTTTTCATTCGATATGTTGATAATTAGTGAAATGAAAAGAAACAAAAAGTTACTCGCGTGTCTTAAGCATCGTTTGTTTCTCTTTCCCGTGAATCCCGTAGCTTGATTTTATGTACATCGCGATTACAACGTTCCCGTTGAGTGGTATTGCTCGTCATTCTATCTGCTTCTCATGGGGATGGTCGGGACGTGTTTTCGTTTTCGCGGAAGGGGTACATCAAGGGAATTTCGGTCGGAGGAAAGTTTTTCGGCTAAACCGCTTCTTCGGGGCCATTTGCGATGGTTCACTACATCAACCTATTTGTTCATGTAGAATGGCAGCACTATCATTCTTGGCTGCGAGCCATTACCGAAGGCACCAGCGATTTGCTCTATAACTTATGCCATCATATTTGGGTCGGCTGGCTGCTCGCTTCTCTGCTGCGCCGTACCTCCCATTTCTGTCCTTTCAGACGCCTGTCGTGTCGTCTTCGCCTCAGTATCCGCAGGAACTCCCCCCTCCCAAGACGATACGTCAGGTGTATAACGTCTTGGGCAATATGCGCACGACAACACGTCGTGTGCACCTCTGCCGCACTGGTAGCAGAAGCGTCTGCTACGCGGCTGTGGGCAGTCTGAGTATCGGTGACCTTGTTCGCCGCAGTTCCAGCATGACTGTGCTGGAGTTACTTTCCTTTTACCCTAGGCAGCGCCATTTCCGTTCGTCGGCAGAGGCACGGAATCCGTTTGGTCATTTGCGGATTGAGCAGCTGGTATGCACTTCTTGCTGCCCAATCCTGGCAGTGGCGTTGTTGGTAGTGAGGGGTGGCGCTACTGCTATGTCCATCAGTACCGGGATGGATTTGGCTGCCTTTGGCTTGCTGTATGACTCATGTATGCTTGCTACTGGCGCAGTTTCCGTGTCTAATTTGAACGGATTGTATTTAAGGCGGTATTCTGTTGACTTACAGGCGGGGGTATTTACTAGACGTGGGTATCTTGCTAGACGGCCCGTTGGGTTCTTGAGGGCGTGTATCCATTTGTATTTCACTTCGCCTAGCAAGTATCCTCTAAATTTTTTCACAGCCCATAAAACAGCTAAGTACTCTTTTTCCGTCACTGTATAATTCGACTCTGCCTGATTTAGCGTTCGACTCGCATATGCTATGGGGTGCTCTTCGCCGCTGCTCTCTTGGCTGAACACTGCCCCCAGTGCGTAGCTGCTTACGTCTGTTTGAAGTATGTACGCTTTGTTTTGCGTAGGACGAGCAAGCACAGGTGCTTGTGTTAGGAGTATTTTTAATTTGTTAGACGACTCTTGTTGGGTCGGACCCCAATGCCACTTAACATTTTTCTTTAACAGCTTGGTGAGTGGTAGTTTGATTTCAGCTAACGCTTTGATAAAACGGGCATACCACCCAACCATTCCTAGAAAGGCCCGCATTTGGTTTAAACTGGTAGGCCTTGGATATTCGCTGACCGGGCGAACTTTATCCGGATCGGTGCGTAGGCCGTTTTCGTCTACTATATAGCCGAGATATTTAACCTCCGGGCAGCAGAACTCGGATATGTCTGTATTAATTTGTAACCCAACCTCGTTGGGGCGGGTGAGCACCGCAATTAGATTCTGAGTGTGCTGCTCGAACGTCTTAGTGGCGACTATTATGTCGTCCATGTAGAAAAAAACGGTCGGCCATTCCGGCCCAAAAATAAGGTCCATATCACTTTGAAAACTGGCTGGGGCGTTCGTGAGCCCGTATGGTAATCGAATATACTGGAACAAACCCTTCTGTGGGACCGCAAAGGCGGTGATTTCCTTGCTGTCTGGATCTAAGGGGATCTGATGGTATGCTTGGCTCCGATTTATCTTGGATAGATACCGATCATCCCTTAGGTTGTCTAACAAGACATACATGTGTGGCAGCGGATACGCGTCCTTCCGTGTAACATGGTTCACCGCCCTGTAGTCGATACAGAAACGAATCTTCCCGTCTTTCTTGGGCACAATCACGGGGCAACTACTCCATGCGCTCGTTGATGGTTCGATAATGCCCTCTGCTAGCAGCCGATCTATTTCATTGTGCGCGTGTTTGAGTAACCGGTTTGGTATTCGACGTACCCGTTGTTTGATGGGACGGTGCCCTTGTACGTCGATGTGATGCGGCTGCATCTCCGCTAGATGCAAAGTTTTGCTCGGTACGGTTATTAGGTCGTACAACACCCGATCGAGCTCCTGTCTTTCTGCCGCTTTCAGACGAGCTACACCATTCACGGCTGCTATGGCGGTGATTGTTTCCATAGGTGCATTATCCGGTGTCACGAAGTGTCGTGTTATTTTCCGGTTTGTCTGCCACGTGGCGTTTGCAAAGTTAATGGTAACCTTCATTAGGGTTAGTATGTCCATCCCTAATATGAGGTCATACTTCAGTTTTTTTTTGATATTTTGATACTGAATCGGGCTTTGAAGCGTTGGCCATCGATTTGGAGTATCAGGTCAAGTTCTCCATCGTTTGGGTAAAGTTTTCCGTCAGACATCTGCATGTATGATGTTATTGGTAGGATCGCTGAGTCTACCAATTTGCCTGGCTCAGGCCCGATGTAATTATAATATAGGGTCCATGTCTATATCTTATTAATCACTATAAGTAATTAATAATTGTTTATTTATTTATTTCTTTTATTTTCTTTTTCTTTTTTTTGAAAAGGAAAAAGGAAAAAAAATTATTTATTAGGTGTTGTCGTTGCAACAACTGATGTCCCTTAAAACAATTGGAACATATACACTTGTTTGGTGTTTTACACATCTATTTCCAATTATTCGTTTTGGCCCCCTCAAATATGCAGTTTTACTATTTATTTATTAATTTTAGTAATAATATTTATTTATTATGGTGCTTGATAATTAGACATTAATTATGTTTATTAGTTTATTATAATTAATAGCGTTAATTGGGGATTTTATTTTAATTGTTAACATTAGTTATGCTAATAAAAAAAATATAAAAAAGTGCAATATTTAGGTAACCAATTACAGAAACCGCGAGAGACAATTATAATGTATAATCTATAATATTATATTCTTGTTACAGTGGCAATATCATATAATTGTCTGTAATTGGTAAGATTTAACTAACAACAGCACATCTATTTTTAGATCGTTCAGCTGAAAGCAATAAATGTATGAGTGTTAAGGCATAAATTATTTATAAGTAAGTATTGACTAAATGTTTAGTTAGTCAATATTATTCTTTATAAGTATGTATTGATTAAAAGTTCAGTTGGTCAATATTATTATTTTTGTTATTTTAATTTTAATTTTAATATCAACTTAGTTTTAGTATCTCCCCCCTTCTTTTCAGAGAGAAAAAAAAGATCTTGATTTGCTTTTAATATTAGGATTTCCTTTTGTTTTCTGTTTTGCCTATATCTTAAAATATGGACTGGTTTATGTCGAGAATAAAAAAGTTTAAGTTCTATTCAGTTTTAGTCCTAGATGTTAAAAGAAAATGTTTATTAATTTTCCCAACAAAAAGGAAAAAAAATTCATTTATTATAAATAATTAATTGTTATTTATTATCTCTGCTGATCTAATGGTTAACTGCATGAATGATCCTGTCACTCATACCTCTGTCCTCTGCACCCACTTTGGAGATCTCCCTTGGTGGTATGCTCACAGCAGTCGGTTAATATTGCACAACACAGTGTGAATATTGCTACAGCAGTATGACTGCTGATAATAAGCTTTCTCGTCGAGTTACTATTCAATCTCTTCTAAGTTGATGGTTCTCATCTGAGGTTGTTATTACATATGTTGTTTTTTTTTCAAGTATCACTCCTCAGCTATGAATTGTACCACAACGCTGTTCTTGTTTTTCCTTACAGCCTACTTATTTATTGTAGGGTTTCCCTTGTACTTTCATCATAATTTGTACATTACCTGTTATAATGATGTCTGGTGTAGTTCTTTCTTTACTTGATGATGGTGCTCGCTAATTTGGGGATTTATATATTGATGGGTGCCATAATCCGTATTTATGAATGTGTTTCTAATAGTATTTATCTCTACTTTTATATTTATGTCTATCCTATTTATATTTATATCTATTTTATTTATATTTATCTCTTATATTTATATTTGTTTTAATTATATTTGTATTTTGCATTTATATCTATTTTATCTACATTTATATTTTATATTTACATTAGTTTTATTTATATTCATATCTTATATTTATAGTTATTATTTTGTATTTATGTCTAATATTTATATTTATTTTGGTTGTATGTATATTTTATATTTATGATCTATATGTTACTTGTGTTGGAGTTACATAATATAGAGCGATGATTATCTGCCTTCTTCTAATACTGGAGAAATATAGTATAAATGTCGATGACTGATGTGATGGAATTGTATTTATTCTAATACACCATTATTCTCTACAGGTCTTCAGTAATATTTTCTCATCATCATGTGTTATTATTATATTATTATTATTATTATTATTATTATTATTATTATAATGCGTCATCAGCATCTGTTTAATGCTGATACTGGATATTATTTATTGATGCACGCTATATTTAAAAAAAAAAAAGGAAGATTCTATTGTGCTACAGTTGTCAGCTGGCACACTGCAGAATAAGGGAGTAAAGTGACAAACAATACCACTATGAATATGTATATGTAAATAGTAGTGTAAGGGACCAGGATGATTTTAATATAGGGGACATGAACAATCGAAAGGGGCAACGTTACACACATATATATAATCAAATGTCGAATAAAGAACAAGGAATATATATATATATATATATATATATATATATATATATATATATATTATGAAATATAAAATGCATGTAAGATATATATAAGCAAGTAGAGGAAAGAAAATATATACGTATGTATTCCAACTGTATGCTAGATATATATTACACATGTGTGAATAACGTAAGATATAGTAAAATTAATATAATCCTATAACAGTTAAAAGTGAATACACACGCACACAATTATACTGAATATGTAGCATTAACAGCATGTAAACAATATCAGTATTATTCTGTCTATGTTCAGGACCATAAACACTGCAGATAAGTATCACTCAAGATACTTTTTGCTATTACTAAAGCGAGCAAGGACCTTGTAATTACTCATTAATAACATTAAAGGTTAATTTTTCATAATAACAATACTTAATGTTATTTGCTCCCCTTTTATAATAAATTACAGAGATCCCAGAACTATTAACTACTTGTTCTGCTAAGTGTTTAAAATCCTTGGAAAGGGTACATGTTTACATTCCATATCCTTTCTTGCTACATCTTATGATATGCTAAAGCATATAGTATTATGCAATACTATCACATGTATGTTATTATCGCTGTAGCTCCTGCTGCCGCATTTTCGGAAGGGATTAGCATTAACCGGGGGGGACGGGAAAAAAAAGAAAGGCAAAAGAATATCAGATAATGTCAAGATGGTATAAAGCATACATTGCAGTTTATTGATGCTGTAGCTGCCACTCGTTGCTACGGCGCATATCTGCGCGCGCGGTTCAAATTGGCGGCGTGGTCAAACAGGCCTTCCTTTTCTGCTTTCACTTTTTCTCTTTTTTTTTCACCGGGGATTTCCTGAATTTTTCCGCGAACAAGATATCCGCGAATAAATGAATAAATGATGCGCGGTGTCCTTTTTCCACCGAAGTCAACTCGCATACACTTTTCACGCGTGCATGTATGTGTCTCGAGCCTCACGTTATGGGCGCCTTTTGTGATGTCGTTTTTCACGTCGTTCTCCTTACCTTAATTTGGCGCTGCAAGTATACGTGGATACTCTGTTTCCACCTTGAGTGTGATAAAGAAAATCGGGAGGGAGAAGAAATTAATCCACGCGGAGTTCAGATTTAACACAGGCTTCGCGCTGTTATTTATTTACACACACTCTCATATACACGTTACACTGATACTTCACAGGCGCACGCAATCGTCTCACACACACACACTCTCACGCGTATTTAACTTCGCAGATTCCGCGACACTTCCAACGGTTACAATTACGAGTTAGCACGATATAACTACACGCGATTACTTACTACACGGTGGACGGGGACACGGGATAGGAACATACACGGGCGGACAAACACTCGGGGAGATAATCGCGGCCGTGGGGGCGGCGGTGTTGTTGGCGTAATGTCTGCCGGGGAGCTGATCGCTCTCCCGATGTGAACGTCAGCTACGACGCGAACCGTCGTGGCGTAGACCTGAGTGTTCGAAAGGTCCTCTCTACCTTTGGAATCGTCTTCAGGTATATATATATATTATAATACACAAGCCACTCACGATGCGGGGCTGGCAATCCTCGTACGTTAGGACGAAGGGGAAACGAAACACGGAGGTGATGACGAACGCGTCAGTCTGGTAGCGTGGCTCGGGAGAGAAGAAGGCCTTTGCTTCTCTCTCGTCGTAGCTAAACTAAGAGGAAAGGGAACGTGAAAATAACAAAATGAAAACGCATCGTTCGACAATATTTACACGACTTTATTTACGCGACGAATATATAATCTATTTACATAATTATTCACGGCGGTATGTAACATCGCTACATATATACGAAGCATGAAGAGATATACACGCACACGGGGGACGGGGAAAAGGGAACGCGGGAGTTTCACGCGGTAACATACGGCATAAGCACACTATGCGACGGCGCCGGCGGCAGCGGGCGTGAACAAATATCCAACAGTATAATAGCGCTACTTGACGAAGTTGACGAAGATGCTGTCGAAGGCTTCCTCTCGCTACTCTCTCTCTCTCTCTCTCTCTCTCTCTCTCTCTCTCTCTCTCTCTCTCTCTCTCTCTCTCTCTCTCTCTTTCTCTTGCACTGCTGGATCGCGCAGCTTGCGCGGCATCCTCTCGTTCATTCTCTCTCTCTCTCTCTCGTTCGTTGCTGGCTTGCGTCTCCTTGTTGGCACGTACTGCACGCGCGCCCGCTGGTGGATCAACGTTGGCCCTTTCGGGGTACACGTAGATGGTGGTAGTAGAGAGAGTTCAAAACGCCCTGGGCGTGATAGTTAGCTGTTGGATGGCCTCACTCGGGACGGGGCTGATGGCTTGGTAGAGTGGCTGCTACGCTATCGTAAGACACAACTACACGGTCGGCGGCTGGATAGCGAAGAAGGAATTCACACTTGGCCACTCGTGTTCGGATCGTTCCAGGCGCGCTGCGCGCATTCTTTCGGTACATAGTGTAACTCGATCGTAAATACGAGCACACACTCAGTTTTTGAATATGACTACGGAACCGGCAGTTTGTAAGGTTACAAACTTCGCCTCCCAAAACCGACGTGGGAGGCGCGTTGAAGTCGCGCGCTGACGCGTGCTGCGGAAGGGTAAGTAGCGTAGGAAAATGGTTTAGCGATGCGTAAAATAAATCAAAAGGAAATGGGAATGGAAACATACTCGTCTGCTCATGGTAAGTGATCAATTAAATCTCGAATGACAACTAACAAAAAAAGGAAATTTTTTCTTATTTTAAAGAAGCACCCGCTGGTGTTCACATAAGTCGTACATTGTGACTAGATGTAATTAAAAAAAAAACTTATACCTAATCTATCCTAACTAATCCTAGGGGTATGTTACTCTTCGATTAGCAGTGTATTTTTTTTCCTAATCCTATTATAGTGTATGAATCCTAACTATTATACTTTTCAGTTATCTGTGTATGTTTCTTATCCTATTGTATTTTATTACTTAACTATTTACATTAAACCTAGCGTTTACTCAAATTGACGTTTCTCTGCTTGGGTTGGTCTTCTTTGGTCATTTCGCTTGTCAGTTTCTGCTTGGTCTTCTGCAGTACGTTTGTTTTGCCACGTGTGCGATGTGCGTCTGGCATCATGTTCTGCGGGCTGTCTCGATGGGTGTTGCTGAAATGGTGTTATTTATTAGTGGTGGCTTAATAAATTTCGTTTGCTTCTGGAGCAGCATTGCTGGGCTAGGCAAGTAGCTTTATGGGTGAGCCATTGTCTGCTCATTTTCAGTGGTTTACACCAACTCTCGCCCACCGACGCTGCGTCATTCGCAGTGTTTTCATGATAGTGATAATGGTGTTAGTCATTGAATCGGTATGGACATGTGTATGAGTAATCCTTCTTTATCCCTGTGAACCCGTATAGTAATTTCGGTACGTCGTTATATGTATTTTAAGTAAATGTCGCGGAATTTTTATTACTCTCACATGGGAATTGCTAGGGGACTTCAATAGGGTACTTACGCGGTAGGGATGATTCTAGCGGGCTCTAGCGATGACTCTAAACGGGGTATGGTATGGCGATGGGGATATGGCTTATTTATTGATGCAAACCGTCGCTCACCGGTTGCGATCCCTGAGCTAGGGCACCTATGACCTCTTTTATGATCCTCTCTACATTATGCGCGACTGACGGATTCGCTGCAGGCTCCCCTTCTTTAGGCTCCGCCATGTCCTCTTCTGCTGCACTGTTTGCTCCATCTTGATGCGTCGTCTTCATCCTCTTCATGCTCTCCCACTCCCAAGACGTAGCGGCAGAGACTATTCGCTCCGGACAGGACGTAAAATTGTATACGTCTTGGGTCGCTGCCACAACTATAGTAGAACTTACGGTTTTGGGGGCGTGGGCAGGCGCATTAGCGATGTGCACCCTTGCGCACCAAGTGCAGGTAAAGTGCATTTTTCGGTTAATGCCGCTAGATTCGGAGCCGTCTGCTGAGGAGCGTTCCTCTTTTTGCCTAGTATACTGTCCAATCCTGGCAACGGCTTTGTAGGCAGTGGTGGGTGCGGCCGTATTGGGGGTACAAAATTGGAGGATGATGAGACCGTTAACTCCATGAGGGCCGGTATTGTAGTTCCTCTTTGAACTGTGTTGGTGGCGGAATCATACTGCTTCGCCATCGGCTTAGGGAATGGGTCTTGAAAACTTGTGATGGGAATTGGGTCCATTGAGACATTGAACGGATTATCACCGTATTTTCCTTCTTCTCAGCATTGTTCTTGTTGATTTCGAATGAATTCGTATGGAAATGATAGCGGAGTGTCGAGGCTGTTATCGACACAGGCTCTTTCGTCACGCTTGTACTTCGTCGGTACGAGTACTTTGCATTGTATTTCTGTATTCTGAGCACCTGATGTTTTTGGGCTGGTTTTCTACCTGCCAGTGATAAAGCCGGACTTCGTCGTTTTCAGGTGTACTCACGTACACTTGGGCTCAACCTTCACCTGGGGAGGTTGTTTCTTGGGGATGTTCTGATCGATTTTTTGGCCTGGCCATAGGGAAGTGGACTTATCGATCTAATCCGATGCCCCGAGGTATAGGGGATAGCGGCTTCAGGACGTCGGTGAACTACAATTTTCCTTCGGGACGCTCTAGCGGTCCCGTCTTCTGGGAAATGTTACTATCCGACTCATTGTTCACCGCGAGCGTGTTTTCTAAGTCCTCATATACTCCTTTGAACGGATTATAGATCCAATTCATCTCCTTCGGGATTTTCTTCGAAGGGCGGCGAAGTTCCTTGTACAGGGGAAAACTCACGTTTGCGGTAGGGTCTGGTTGAGAGGTTGTTTCCTCTTCGCCTGTCGTAGTTTTACACTGTTCCGGACGATCGCCTTCTATCTCTTTTGGTGTTGTTATCGCTGGTGTTGTGGCAGTTTTACATCGTTCTTGCGGTCTTGATGTGCTATTATGTTTATTGGGTGTATGCCACGTAAGATCGTTATGTAGATGGTCTCTGTTCGGCGGTGCTCGTCTATTATCTGCCGATCTATATTAATGATTTTCATGAGGTGCTCGGTAATCTCGATATGGTGTTCGTGGTCATGAGTACCGATCTCGATCATCGTGGAATGGAGGTGGTGTTCGATTTCGATAGTCCTGGTATCGAGGTGGTGTTCGATCTCAACCGTTGTAATATCGAGGAGGTATTCGTTTTCAATCGTCGTAATATCGAGGTGGTGTTCGATTTTAATCGTCGTAATATCGAGATGGTGTTCGATTTCGAGAGGGGCTCCGATAGGTGATGTTGGGAGGAGGGATTTCGCGATTACCTTTGTGGAGCATATTGGTTATTACGGGTAGGTGATGGGGAATGGACTCTGGTGGGTGCTGTTGGTGATAACTTCGTCGCCGACTCGTGTTTCGTTCACTCTTCTGGGGCGAAGTGCCTTGTGAATGCATTTGTCGCGGGATGGATCGATCATTCGTGGTGGTTCTGCGTCGATGTTGGCTATCGTCAGCCATTTGTGTTGCATTGATTTGTCCTGGATGCGGCGTAGCAATATAATGCTGAAAAAACGCCGGATGCATGTATGACCGTGCGCCTGGCGGATATTGCCACGGAGCTGCAGCTGCTGGAGAAATATCATTGTTTCCCACTATATCTGTACTGTGTGCCGGTGGTGATGGGCATGGTGCAGTGGGGTATCCTGGGATTGTGACAGTCTTCGAAGGTATTGGCCCTATACGTGCTGTATTGACAGTACATTGTCATTCAGTCTACAGTCTTTTATCGATTGAATTGTTGCTTCCGCTGTTTCTGGTTTGTCGCGGTTCTGATCGAATCCTGTCGAGCTGAGCACCTCTGAGATCTCAGTGAGATCTGGATGATCAACTTCGTGAATATTATCCTTTTGGGCATCCCAGTCAACAGCATTTGGTCCAAAAAGGCGTCGCAGTTCAAAGCCGATTAGCTAATTGTAAATGTCCTTATTCTATTTCGCGGATCAAATCATTTTTTGCATTGTTGCGAAAAGACTATTGAGACTGTTTTACTCGTCGTTAATCATTGCTTTTGATGATTGAGATCGGTCCATTTTTGCTAGTTTATATTATTTATATATTTAATATTCGCTATAATTAAAATAGTTAAGTCAGTTTGTTTTAAATTTTCGAAGTGGTTATAAATTATTATTAGTTAATAAAAATAGCTGATTCTAATAAAGCAGATTTATTTGCTTTATTTTTTTTTCTGCAGCACTATTCATTTATATTTGTGTTGTCCTCGTATGTTCGAAATTGATATTTATTGATAAAAAAAATTTGAAATACGGTTGAACTTTGGGGAAAACAAAATTTTTAAATCTGGTTTGAATTTCCAAAAAGGTCTGGTTTACCTTTAACATTTGAAAGAAAACGTTCAAAATCAGGTTTTGTACTTTTTCGAAATTTGTGTTTAAATTTTTCGTGAGAAAACTTGAAATTGAAGTTAATTATACTGTCGGAAATTTTTTGGTTTAATGTGAGAAAAAAAATTTTTATTTAATATGATTGTTATCAAATACAATAAAATTAAAATTTAGTGCATTTTCTGCTAGTCCTTTGTAAAATTTACTAATTATTTATTTATTTAATGTTTATTTAGAAGTCTTTTGGTTATCCACTTCCATATTAGTTATTTATTTTTCTGCTATTTGCTTGTTTTCTATTAATTTTCAAAATACTTCTATTTATCTTCAGGTTGTGCTATTGCTACTTAGCTTCTATTTAGTTCCTTAATTTATTATTTACACGCAGTTATTCTAATATACACGTCTTCAGTTCGATCATTCGTCTCTATAGTATATCATTACAAGAGAAAAAAGAAAAAGTTTCTAAAAAAAATTATTATTGTTTCTTTAAATAGATTTATAATAAAAATGTAAAAGAAATTCTTAATTTCAGAATTCAAAATAATTCATGTTTTCAATGATCGTTATATTTTTCTTCTAAAAAAAATTATTAATTGTTCTTGTAATTATTTTATTAACTATCCTAATTTAATAATTATTTCTCTAGTTTAATTTTATTTTATCTTGGTTCGGTGTAGCTCCTTTATGGTCAGTTTATGTTGACTATTTTTGTGTATTATATATATATATATATATATATATATATATATATATATTAATTTATTATAGTTTATTTATTGTTATTTAATCTATTATGCTGCTGCTTCTCAATAATCTCACCAAAATACTGGCATTCATAAGAAAATAATTGGATTATATTAAATAATCAATTATTCGAATTCTTCAATTGTTGATTATCTCTTATCTCATAATCTTCTATATGATCCATTTACTTTCAGAATAACAGTATCTTGGTTCGTAGAATTATTATTGTATTTTGATTTATTTTAATTAAATGTTTATTATATTAATTCGTGGTTTTCGTGGCTCTTCGTTTTACTGCTATTAATTTTAGTTTTAGGTTGTGTTAATTAAAATCAAATTTTGTAAAAAAAAATTCCAGATTTGAAGAAAAATGTTTGATTGTTATAAATAATTTTAATTATTAATTATTAGTATTATGTAAATATTTATTTTTAACTTGTATATTTAATAGTTTTCTAAATTTTCAGTATTACTGTATCTTGATCTTTTTTCTCTCTCTGCTTTCAAAAACAGCGTTTATAAACTTGAATGATGTTCGTTGTTGTTATTATTATTTTTAATCATGTACAGATTTGTATAATATTTTATGCTTTGTATCCTCTCCTGTTATTCGTTGCTTATTAACAAGGCTAATTGTGCCAAAGTATCCTGTAATGAATAATAAACTGGCTGAGTACGCTTTACCGACCAGTGGTTTCGCCTACTAAGATTTATTACTAAAAATTACGAATTTCCACCATTATTATCATCTACCACAAAAGTAGACATTTTCGAAACTAATAAAAAATGACTTTGTTTAAACTGAATTGAACTACCATATATTTAAATTTAACAGTAGATACAGTAAATTTTTGCATTTGCGCTATCTTTCAAAATTTCATGTAAAAAGTATTGTGATTGTCATTTTTAGTATCGATATTGTATTTAATGCTATGCGTCCACGTATAAATGAAGCCACTCACAGCAAAAGTATTTGCTGTACATCGTTTACAACACAATCCTGTGATAAATCGATAGAATTGCATGTAAGTTCAAATAAATCTTAAATATGTGCCTGTACTCCAATTGTATTGACATTTCTAAGGTAAATGAGGATCTTTATTAATTACTGGATACATAATATGCATATAGCATGTCTTTCAGACCTTATATTAATAAACATGTTATTCGGATATTATGTATATTTATTTATTATGACTTTTAATATATACCGAAAAACAGTGATGGAAGTCTTTTTTGGGAAGTTAATTTTTTTATAACAAGATTAGCGGTTTTTTTCGGTATTTTTATCCATTTTTCAAGTTTTTTCTGTCCAATTTGTAATGTAGAATACTCTTTTCGAATTTTAATACGTTCACTGGAAAATGGTTTGAACTTAACTTTTATTGAAACGAGTTTCAAATTTTGAGAGACAAAAATTCTTTTTAAAATGTTTTGTAAACTGAGATAGACAATAGTATGAAGCAAAAAATGTTATTCAATTATGCATATGAAGTATGTTTTCAGATGAGTAGTCAAGATCGCGAGAGTGAAAGCGTATATATGAAAAAATGCTTAAAAATAGGTTTTATTTTTTTCAATACTTCTAAAAATATAAAAATTCTGTCTTCTATCTTAGTATATGAAAGATCTAAAAAACAATTTTTTAAACATGACGAAAATGGAAAAAATATATTTTACAAAAGTTAAAACAAAAAAGTTAAAAAAATTTGTAACAATAGTGAGATCATTATACCACATTTAGTCAGTACCTACTTAAAGGAATTTTATAGATTACATTTGACGATTTAAATGTAATGCAGATTTTTGTTGATCAGCAATAATACCGGAGAACTTACAAGTAAAGAAACAATTAGTTAATATGCAAACTTTGGACGGATTTCAATTGTATAAATTACTATTTAGTAATATGAATTATATCAAGAATATCAAGATAATAGGACTACTAACATGAAAAATTCTTGCTTGCTGGTGTGTATGCTATACTTAATTCTAAACTCATAGCCATTCACTTAAGGCTAGACTCATGCTCTCTTACAGTCTTTATACAATAATATATTCTACTATACTAATGTAATGACATTATTATTCTGAATAATTATAAGATAATTCATTATTTATCATTCATTATAATTATATCATGATAATTATCATTCATTTAGCTTTGTTTACGAATAAGCCAGAAAATTTATTTACAAATTAAAGTTTTTCATACCAATTTAACTTTACTCTGTTATTATTAACTCTATTAACATGTCCAAAAACCTAATTTATTGTTTAACTCTATTTCTTTTGTAAATATAATTCTATGATGGATAGAATTAAAAACATCCATCATTTCGTCTATAAAAAAGTGTGTTACACTTTTGATGACGTCTCCAACATAACATTGATAGATGATTATATCTAGGGAGTAACTAACTAAAAAATAAATAAACACAGTCGGACTGTCAGTTCATAATCATAACCGTATGTCATTATATTAGTACAGTATATTATTCTATGATGACTGCAATACTGATAAAATATTTATTAATATAATTTACAATAGACAATCTAAGTGCAATTTATATTGCGTGTACAAGTAAGTTTTTTTTCTTCTAAATATGAGGTAATGTGAAAACATTATTACGTATTCCTTATACAAAGTACCGTTCTTCGGAAACAATAACTTTTTCCCATCTTTCTGGCTACTTATGAATAGCGGACCAAAAAATTTTCTTTTCTTTCGAGATCAAGAATGTATGGACCCAATTTTTTATTCTCTCCACTCAACTGAAGCGTATTCCTGTAGGATTGTCCTGTATTGATCGAAACAAATCTGTGTTGTACTGGCGGTATTTCTGAATGTTATGATTTTGAACTTAAAGACAATGATCGTTCTAGAAAGCTGAAAAGACGAGGAATAAGATACTTTGCTTTATGACGATTCGTATCATATTCGACAAGAAGTTGTTGCATCATTGTCATGCAACACGCCATCTCTGCATATGGAGTGATCAAAGGATGTCGTACGTTCTTGAGCTGGAAAGACGATATGTTTGTTTGGTTCTGAATACATAAATTGCTAGAAAGATGGAAAAAATTTATAGGGTTCGCTAGACGGTACTTTGAATAAAGGAAACATAACGATGTTTTCATATTACAACTTCAAATTTTGGAGAAAACGCTGAAATCTTACTTGTACATCCGATATAAAAAATGATATAGAAATAATCCTATAAGGTATTATATAATATTTTAAAATGCAGCGGGTGGGACTTCAAACTAACGAAATGGCGATGCAGACAAAGAAAGCAAACCCAATTTATACTCTATGAACAAAGATGAGGAGTATCTCGGTAAAAGAACTAAAGCCGCGAAATAGAGAGCGTTTCTCTGTCGGTTAGAACTAGAGCTACTGAGTTTGGAAAACTTCAGTGTAGTGGCAATCTCAAAACCAACTATGAGAAGGTAATTTATTGTTGGCGGAATATCGGGTGATAAGTACGACCCTCTCGGCGTGCAGGAATCAAACTTTATGCAAATTTCAGAGTCTACGGTTTAGATTAAAAAAAATGGACAACCGTTTAAATTTAGTGAAAAATTTCTAGGTTGCATTTTTTAATAAATTTACAAATTTAAACTATTATAGTTAATAAAATAATTGTAATGATTTTAAGTTCGCAATGGACTTAAGTGAACATATCGTACAACACCACAAAAATTGCGGCCAATAGCCTGGCGCAAACTTTAAATTTTATTATTATTTTCATTAGTTATTTATTTTTTATATAAATTTGTTGTTAAATAATTATCATTAATTTTTAAACAGTAAAATAAAAGTCAGAAATGATATTATCTACTCTGGCTCTGTCAAATTCTCAAGGAGGCATAATCTAATTCGGCCTGTATTACTCGAAGCGAGAGTGAGAATTCCGTTCTCTGAAATTTATACACATTATATATTATATATTATCAACCTAATGGAAAATTAAGCAACTAAGTTGAGACGAAGCCACGTTTGTGCAAATTTTAAATAAAACAGACGAATTGGGTAAGATCGAAAAGATTCTGATGGCAGTCCGAGCGATCGGATGCTTATGAAGACTGAATCGATGCTCAAGTAGTTATCACTGAAAGCATAGCTGCATAGAAAGCATATATGCCATAAGCAGTCAAATTTTGTAATAGTTCGCTATTTTTTTTCAACTGATTTCGTTGTATTTGCTCTAAATATGAATTCATAGGTTGGATCTCGGTTACGCAATTTATATGCGTAATAGGGTAAGTAGGTCAAAATTCGTAATTAGACTTTTTTGTCCGACTAAATTATGGTAATTATGGAAGTTTTTTTTGAATTTATAAACTTTTATAAAGCATTCTATTTATGAGCTTAAAATTAAGAATAGAAGGAAATGCCAACAATCTAAAATAATACTTGGTAGTTCGCCGAAGCGAATTTAACACATTTTATGGATATACCTGAAGATTCTGAGGACTATGACGAACATAAGGCAGGTATTACGGCTAACTAAAAACATCAAAGACGTAATTTTCTATATATACTTCGTCTCTGAATATAAGAAAAAATAGCATACAAATGAAAGAATAGTGATTAAGAATAGTTCAACATATTTTGAAACCAGATTTATCTGTCTTCCTGGAGGGAGTATTGAAACTGGATTTCCTTTACGACCAATGCGCAATTGTTGCAGGGTTTTTAGGAATTAGTCATTATGTTCTAGAAATTTCACCGATACTCTAAAATCATGGACGAATTTTATTTGTCTAATCAATAAAGGCAATTAGATCGACATAATTTTCATCGCATATAATCGATATTGGCGTAAAGTTGGTTAATTTATTTGACAATATTCTGTCTGAATAATTACATATAACTGAGAATACCGTAACGTTTTTAAGCAATCTCGTTACAAATTTACAATTATACACATTAGCCACAAAATACTTTTATGGCTGTAATTATGCAATATATTCGCGACTTAAATAGCAATGTTATATAATGTTTCAGAATAATTATACATTGCGTAAATTTTTTGCCAGGGAAGGAATTCTTTCTCCTAACTGTAAGTTTAAGCATCCCAGTAACGAGATTAAGTCTGGACCATGTACGATCCGGCCAATCAAAAACTAAATAACAGATTTGTCAGAAATTTAAAAATAGATCGCCATATTTTTAGCGCTCTAATCGATCTGCGAGTAATCGATGTCAGTCTTTATCAGAGTGCATAGAAGAACTACCAGATTTGCATACGAAAGCAGCAGAAAACTCGCTACTATAATGCGAGATGCCGCGACGTTCAGTACGCGATCGCCAAACACGTATGGTGGCACAACCGTATACTCTCATCTGTCATATAAGGTTTCAGTGCCAAATTTTCCCCGAAATTCGATGAGTCTTTCACAACCGCAGCAAAGCTCGGCGCGAATACTTATTTTTTGATCGACTTTTCGAAAAGAGCTACTGATAAGTATCACGTCGCCGGCATTCGTGAGCTTTCGGGCAAAGAACGTCACTTAAACACGTTCGATTTATTGTGGAGGGAAACGAGTGTAGTAGCATCGTAACAACACAGTTGAGTATACGGAGCTCTGGCGATGCGTCTAACTAAAACCTCGAAATGTGCATGCGAAGTGATAAGATCGAACGAGGCGATGTGATTGAACATAGTTATGGCATGAGTCTACCCCATCGAGACTGTCCTCAATGCATGAATCATGCTATCTGGGCCATGGTGGTACCACTATTTGTTTTCTCTTTCCTCTCGGGTGCCTTCATTGGAACACCAACGAACTAAATTGTAGTGCAGGTCCTCCATCCTTTCTTAGAGACAGTCTTCTAGTGACAGGGAATCAGTGATGGGCAGCTAACGAATCCCGGTGACTCCGCAGTGCCACTAGAGCGCTACTATCTACCGAAAAGCCGGTGTCGACCGTCGGCCTACCCACGCAACCGACGCTTCGTCCCCACAGCATCCAAGCTCCGTTTCGTCGACTAAACCATGTGTATTTGGCCAAGAATTAGAGGCAGAAGAGACTGAAGCCATACGGCAACTGCACGATTTCGTGCAAAGGGTAATCCCGAGCCAGCGGGAACTGCTCAAATACGGGGAGATGGAGTACTTTACCTGAGTCAGTAAGTAACGCAAGCTCGCGGTTTAGGTCCGCCATTGAAAAGAAGTGGAAGCACGCATAGAGAAATTTTATGAACGTAAGTGGGCCGTGCGCACCATCTTCGGAGCGCCATCATGTAACCATTGGGCGAGTGAACACCTAAACACCTGCAGGATTAGGTAAAATTCATCTTTATTGCTTTATCTATATGGAGCACGTCTCCATATAGAGGCATGAAGCGAACAGACTGCACTAGGAACACCGTAATTCGCGCCCATCAAGCTGCCTTGTTACAACCTGTGTTAGGTAGAGGGCATGCGCCGAGGTCGGATGTGCCCCAAGATGTACAACCATTCGAGTAACTAAGAGCATGCTCACAGCTCATCATATAGGCGAACTTGCACCCCAAGTGCTCTAAAAGTTATTAAAATACAATACAATTCATTTAAATATTCACTTAGATGCAAATATATTTGAATAATATTGGTGCGATCCCCATTCGACCTTCTGAAAGTAGTTCGGGACTGAAACTGACTGTCTTTAATCTATCCTAGGCGTAAACTCCATCGCCAATCCCTTATCCTGGTACCACCGTGCCTTTTTCACGAGACTCTGGTAGCCGGAGAGTCCAGGCTCTTACAAAGATTGGGTGTGCAACATGCAGTGCGCACACGTCTGCGGAACTCGAATGACCATAGTAACAAGATTTATGATATTTTGACGGCCAGGTTTTTCGTCAATAAACAAAAGGCTTAAGAAAGATAAAGAAATGCCATTTGGTTTTATTAATATTGATGATGTTCAAGCATATGTCGAAAAAATCCCGGAACAGTATGCGAGACATGCTACTTGTGCTCTTCCTAGCTCTCTCGCATCGCGTATCGCAGACTTCACTGATCAGCGAGCCGCCCCTCTCCTTCACCGGAATATCTTCGTGGGCCAGCCAGGCACTCTGATTACAATAACTGTGTTTGCCGTCCTCCTGCACGAGGCGGACAGGCGCACCGTTAAAATATATATTAAATTCATATATGATAAATATATATTATAAAAATACAACAAATATATAAAAGTTAAAATTAAAAAAATATACAAAGAAAATAAAGTAAATATGGTAATTATTAAAAAGCACAATAGAAATAATAATAGACTTTTAAATATCTGTTGAATCACTTTTTAGACAGCACTTGAACATTTCAAATTACGCATACGCGGAATTTTCGCATATTTCAGCAATGCAGTTTCAGTATCAGTGCTGTGCAAAATTCACATTTATATAATTATTTTGATTAATATGGTCCTTGGAGCAATGCCATTGTTAAAATATTTTTTAATAAGAAATCATAATATTTGAAAAAAATTGAAACACTTTTGTAAAACTTTTGATTGAATAATAATTCTTGACTAGATAAAAGTCGCTGCAACGTTGTATTACTCCAACCTATACACCTATTTATTTATTTAACGAAATATTTTATAGATTTCCTCCAATGGCTGAAGACACCTTGCTCATCTTCGGTTTTTTTCTCGTCCTGATATATTCAGTCCAAATGTTTGCAATACAGCTACTTTTCAATGAGAAGGAGTTAAGTTTCCGCTTGGCTAGATATCTTGTTCTCTGTCTTTTATATAAAAAAGGAATAGTATTCAGGGTAAGAAAATGGGGGCATCTGAGGTCCTCCCTTTTGAAGTATCACGCAAGTCCCCGGACGGACTTAGATTTTATTTGAGAGAATAGAAAAAGAAAAATAGATGAAAAAATAATTTTTTTAAACTTACATTTATAATGTTTTTTTTCTTTCTTGGTGCCTTAATCCGAAGAGAGAGAGAGAGAGAGAGAGAGAGAGATTGCTTGGTTGTTAAGTCTTGCTTTGTAAACATGTAAATCAGGGGTGGAACTTGTCAGTAGCAGCTGATGTTCTGACATTCTCTCTCTTTTACACAAATTATGCCACAAATTACATTTTTAGAACTAATTAGAAGTAAACTCTTATTTATCTTACATAAATTAATTATTTATATACACTTGGTTCGGTTATAATTACAATGTAAAAACTTATTGACTCATATTTATAAAATTTATTATTGATTAATTAATACATATTGTAATATGAATAGAATACTATTAATAATAACTTTCTGTGTACAAACGATGCGTTCGTCTAATATGTGCATAACCTTGGACAAATATATTCATAATAAGCTGTTGACGTTCTACTCAATCTTACAGTAGTGAAATAATAATTAAAATTTAGAATATTATATTTTCATTTAACAGCTGTTCGAATCATTGTATAATATCAGTTGAAACAATTCGCATAAGGATCATATGGACAATATATTAAACGCTTAAATTGTTATTGTATAATGACTGATATTGTTTATAATCGCATTATTTATAAATAATTAGATTATAGATTTTATTATATAGAATACATACATATCCTTTAATATGAATACAATGATATCAGATAATTTTCTTACTATATATGTAGATTTGATTCATGATATAATGTTACTATTAGTAGGTTTTTTAATTGGGTACCCTACTACAAATTCATAATGATGTTGAATAGTCTTTAACAAACATATTAAATTTAAGAAACGTATGGAGTTGTAACGTTCCGTCTCCTTCCGTCTTATTTTTTTCCGGTTTTATTTTATTATTACTGGAAATTTGTGAGGTTTTTAGGGTACGTGATTCGGAGGGAGGAACGTATCAGTACAGGTTTTCGGGTGAATAACTTGAGACTAGTTTTTTTATGTTTAAAAAAAAAACAAAATATATTGTCTTCTAATTTATACAACAATAAATAATAATAATAATTAATCTTATTTTATGTGGATCTCGCTGTAGATACCCTGCAACAAAAAATAATGATTCATAAATTAATTAGTCGCGCTTTCAATTAATTTTATATTAAGTCTATTAGTTCATTGGTTTATCTAAATTTCTACGAATTCAAACGGCCTTGACCCAGTAATTTTCTCGCTTTATTTACTACATTTAGTTAAACGGTTCCTCTTTCTATTTATTATGTTTATATAAGCAATCCGTCTATTTACAAGGAGTTTCTGCCGCACTATCGCAATAAATCTTTTTCTCTCTTTTATATCACGCTAAGGTGAGCCTTAGCCGGTAATATAAGAAAGTTCGGTGCTTTACTTAGGAATAAGCGTTTATTTTTCCTTAGTAAGACATTATAATGCACAAATATTATATTCACATTCTATATTAATAACACTCTATAATAAATCATAATTATTATATTAATATTCTATAATAATAACATTTTATAATAATACATACAATATTATTATTTCACGAAGAAATTTTAGTTTTATTTATTAATTTGTATTATATTGTCTTTTATTTTTATTAATATCTGTGACTGAATAAATTTTTCTTTTACTTTGAGTTTTTCGTGGTAAAATTTTTAGAAGGTTTAATTCTGTCATCTGTGAGAGAAAGTTCCAAAAATTTTACCATTTTCTTTACTTTGTTTTCATTAATGCATAGTAAGTATCAGTGTGAGGGAGGCTAAGTTGGACGTCGATTGTCGCACATCTTAACAAAAAAAAGAACAGTACAACAACCAAGCTCTATTCGGGTGTCGCGACAACGTCGCCCATTTTTCTTTTTTTATAGACCCCTCTCCCGCGTATACGTTCCCCAGCAAAAGGAAACAATGCCTGTTCATGTAAACTATCTTTCCGCATTAACATTTAAAAATATTTTCAAATTCCGATTCTGAAATTAAACATATTACATCGGTTTGAATCCACCAAGCAAAAGATCATTTTTATAATTTTGGATATATATTTTATAATAATTGGTGCATTTTAATTTTAACAAAGATTTTTTATCAATCGGATTTATTAGAATAATAAGTGTTAATTTCTTTAAAATAAATATATAATTTTAAAAGGTAAACATAAATTTATGGTAAGTTATTAAATATCATTAATAGATTATGTTAGTTTTTTTAGTTCAGATACAGATTCTCACATTTATAAACATTTTTATCGGTTTTACAGTCTTTATGATATAAAATATCAGCTAAAATAATGACAGTCCTTGTTTACATGTACCTCCGAAGAATCTAAAATAAAACTTATTACTGCAATAAATTATATTAAAAAGTAAAAATTAAAAATAAAATTAAATTAAATAAAAATAATAAAAACAATAGTTCATCCTCAGGAACTAAATTGTTGTAACTGAATGAACGTTTCGTTCCTGAGGAATTTTACGTTTCGTTCCTATACTAATATAGCTCGTTATAGTTTATGTAAATATCGTGCTAGCTCAGTTTCACATAATCGTTTCTATCATCCACACCGCGTGGAACTCGCTGCCCTGTAGAGCCTGCCGTGGAGACCTTACTAACGTGGAGCGCGTGTTCGTCAGTGCTGCATAACCGACGTAAATCCGTAAAGCGAGCTGACTACAGCTCGCGCTGAGAGCCATACCTCAGCTGGCGCCCAACGGTTATTTCACCGGTCTTATTGTAATTTTATAGAGAAAAATTAAATAAATCTTTAACTAATAGTCTTATGTAAAAGACGCCTCAGGCTCGTAGCACACATCACCGTCCGTCTTTTCAGGAAGACGAGCTCCGAAAAAATCAGGTTTATTATATATATATATATATATATATATATATATATATATATATATATATATATATATATATAAGAAATGTTTTTGACCATTTGCTATAGTCATACGTGGAATTTTAACGTTGGAATACGTTTTTAATATTTTTATATTAAAAACTGCTTTTTAGTCAAAAATTCCAGCGGGGAATGATTCTTTAGGTCAGAAATAGTAGATACTACTCTGTTTAAATATAAGACTTTTCAATTCAAACCTTCTGGGTTTATCGATTCGGACAAATTTTTTTATTTTTAAGCTGGTAGTACTGTCAAAGATATCTGTGCCAAATTTCACGCATTTATCTTCATTTGTTAAATAGTTACGCTTGTGTTTTGTAAACAAAGAAAAGGTGTTTCTTCGTTTTTGATAATATCTGAAAATATTCAACGAAGAAGTAGCATTAAATTTTGTGCGAAATAAAATATCGGTCGCCGAAATGTTCAGAATGTTACAGAAGACCTTTGGTGACAAGTTAATCTCAAGAGCAATGGTTTTTAATGGCCATTCCGGAATACTAGTAAAACAAAGGTTTTGAAAATTGGAAAAAGCCTTGGCATACTTGCATTGCATCCGTGGGGGGGATTATTTTGAGGGGGGTCAATTAGATTTAAAAGAATAAATAAAGATTTCAAAAGTTATAAATAAAGTCTTATTCATATTTTTACATAGTAGTATTCTTTCGAAAATTATCGACAAAGAAATGATAAATAATTTTTTTTATTGATTGGAAATTCAAAATCTCAATTTAGAAGTAAAAATATTGTAGCCGCCTTGCAATGCCGGCAGATCACCAACTCACCTCCGTGGCTCTACCGCGCCACTTGATACTAAAACAGCATTGTCAATACATATAATGAAAAACAAACAAAAAAAATATTATTGAAGTATAGAAGATAATTTAAATTAATACTTAATGAAAAAATTATTGATATAGTAATTATAATAGAGAAATACATCTTAATACAATTTTTGCATAAAAATGATAGTATTGAAGGACCTTTGAATATAGAACAAGATTATGTATTCATTTTTTTATCATTTTAATAATTTTTTATAATTTTTCCTTGTCTGATGAAAATTAATTCTTGTGTGGTCTCTCTCTCTCTCTCTCTCTCTCTCTCTCTCTCTCTCTCTCTCTCTCTTATGAATTATCTTGAATGTAGTTTCTTTTGTATTGAAATATTAGTAATAACGTACATCCAAAAATTATATGATAAATGCTTTGGTATGGGTAAAGGGAATGATTATGATCCGTTTTGGTATAGTGATCCAGTGATCCTCTATTTTATGTATCACAAGGACTATAGCGTTATAAGTCATTTTTGATTTTCCTTTGCTTTGTTTAGATTCTTCCTGATCGAATTATGAACGTTATCGCTTGTAACTGCCAATCCTGCCCATTATTGTTTGCTATGGTTTGCTTTAACCTCATCTAGTATGAAATTCACCAGTAGGGTATTTTTTATTAGTATAATCTTATATATAGGTTACAACAAAAATTGTACGCCAATTCATTGAAAGAATCTATAGTATGTGCGTTTTTAAAAGTTGACGCACTAGTTTTCGAACGTTGGTAAATTATATTTTTTTTTACTATTTTAAATATTTCACTTGCGTGAGAACATATTTTTCTAGGTACAAGAAATTGCATGTTATAATGTTGAGTAATATGAAGACCAATAAGGCTCGTTTCAATGAAACTTATATATATATATATATATATTACATAAGGTTTGAATACCAATAATGAATAAATAGAAATATTCAACAGCTCACTATAGCATAAATTATTCTTCACAATTCATTCTTAAAAATGTATCTCAAATCAAAAACAATTTTAGATATATATATATATATATATATATATATATATATATATATATATGTATATGTATATGTATATAGATTCTCGTTCAATCGTTCGTCGAGTATATACGTATATTTGGAGACTATATAATAGGTAAGTATATATAATAGATAAGTATATATATTATTAAGCAACTATAGCTGTATAAATAAGGTTTTATTATTCCTAAGTAAAAATTGAGCATAGAATTACTTTCAGTGTAGACAGTGTATCCAAGGCAATATATGAATTAAATAGAAAAATAAAGAATGTACCAAGTAAAATTTAGACTTAGTCGTTACAAATTTAGTGAGTGAAGTGCAATTCCTTTTGAACAGAAAGGAAAACAAACAGAAATAAAAACCTTCCTTTTTTGGTATATATGAAGAAGATCAAGAAAAAGAATTAACTTTCAACCACTTAAAAGAAAGCCTAAAACAAATAGGAGTCAAATATAAAGAAAGTGAATTATTGGACGTATATCGTCTAATAGTAAAAAACGTTAAAATAAAAATAGACCCATCTTATCAAAACTATATAGGCCACACGTAAAGAAAATTTCTTTAGAAAAGGAAAGGAATTATATGAAGGAAAAAAATTTCCATGACGAATTATCTCTCGTTTATAGAACGTGAACAAAGAAAAAAGCTATTTGAAACAAAAAGATTTTAGACAATAAGGGCATTAAAAATAAAATTAAATAAAACATGTTGTTGATCAACAATCATTCATACTTTCTACAAGAGGCAAGTAAACTAATAAAGGCGAGTGACGATTCAAAATACGAAAGTGAAATTTGGAATCAACAGAATTAGGGGCGTCTCAATCAAAAAAGAGAAGAAGAAAAACGAATGAATTAAACAAAAAAATTTTCTACATATCGATTCACATAGGAAGACCTAAATAAAATAACAACAAGAGCCACGCAATAAAATTTTTCATTAGTTCTGCGGCGAGTAATACTCCAACATATAGAAATATACATTTAAGTAGCTATGAATCAGATTCTATTCTTAAACCAACTAATAATTTGCGCAAACGAGACAAGGTCAACACTATATTGATACACAAGATAAATACTACACTATCAACAGTAATGTATCTAGAATAATATTTTTGATCGTAGCTGGAATGTCGAATCTAAACAACTTAGACGAAGTCGGTGTTCATGATATTATCCTTTTGACAGAAATATGGATTGATTAACTCCCGAATTGTTCTGAAAAATTCTTATAGATTGGAATGGAAGGAATGGGCATAGCAGCTACCAGGGATCGTTTGAAAGAACGTTGCAAGGGATGATTAATCTGCATTATCAAAAAGAAAATTTCGACATAAGTTATACTGTTATAATTACGCTAAAAATATAATGTGCATAATTATCTCTCTCTCTCTCTCTCTCTCTCTCTCTCTCTATATATATATATATATATATATATATATATATATATATATATATATATATTAGTTCGAACGTAAATATAATCGTAATATTGAATGAAATTGAAAATTATTTAAGTACTATACATAACCAATTAGTCGAATATAATGCAGTTCTAGGGGGTGATTTCAATGCGCGAATAGGAGAAAAACCAGATAAGCGATATTAATATATTAGAATATACGTGTTTATATAACGAGAGAAAATCTGACGATACTCTAGTCAATGCAGGAGGAAAACAAGTACTTGAATTTATGGAAAAACATGGGTTTATAGTTCTCAATGGTAGATCACTACATGATAGGCTTGCTAAATATACACATTTATTCGTGAATGGTAAATGTATAATCGATCAAGTCTGGATTAACTTGAAGGCAACAAAAGAAGTTTCAAAATTTAATGTACGAGGTCAGACAATTCACTAATGGGACAAAATTAAAAAATCGGTATACTTAAAAATTAAGGTGCATCGCTGCGACGCCCTTCAAAGTAGTCCCCTCCCGCGTCTATATCGAGTTTTCCAGTTTGCGTAACAATTCTGGAACACTTCTTGTAGGACCTCCGAGTACTCTTGCCACAGATTCTTGTATATCTTCAACGGAGTCTACATTTTCGACATTTCATGAATTTTTTCAAATGGAGGAATAGAAAAAAGTCGCAAGGTGCGTTGAATAGAGCGACCGTCGTAATGTTAATATGCCTTTAGACGCCACAAACTGACAGACACTGAATGCACTGTGACTGGGAGCATTGTAATGATGCAGGACCCAAGTCTTGGCGATCTCTGGACACACGCTGTTGCCCTAAATTTTTCTGTTCCATTGTGATAACCTGCGCGTTGTTACAAAACACTAAACAGCTGGCGAAGAAATGATCGTCAAGATCTGAATCGAGAGAGTATTGATCTCCTATTACGGTGGTGGAGTTACAGGTTCGCAGTGTTACCGCAGGACGAGAAATAAAACTGCTCTCATTACTTAATTATTTGACTTCGTATTACAAATGTCTATATTATTAAACCATTTTCCCATCTGTATAGAATTTGCGCCGATATAAAGAGAAATAAACATATGTTTTCACAATAGAAATCAAGTACAAAGTATTAGATTGTCAAATATCTCCCTTCCGCCTTTTTGTCTTCTGAATTTCGCGGCTATGTACAAAGCGCTACAAAGCTCGGATCTGGCAATACTATACATCATTTAAAAGGCCATGGCGTAACGTACAGAACGACGCTATGCATGATTAGTTTGAATATTGCGTTCAAAAGTTATAGACGTGTCAACATGGAGTTCACTAACGTCGAAATTCGCGCTATTTTACCTTCGTCAAAGGCAAATCCGCTAGATACGCTCCGTGAGATTAACGGTGTTTTGGGAGATGGCACGCTATCACTTCGAACCGCAGAGGAATGATTTCTAGAATTACAGCTGGTGAAATTGACACCAGCTATTTTAAAGTTTTCCTTCGTCAAAGGCAAATCCGTTAGAGAAACATTCCGTGAGATTAATGGTGTTTTGCGGATGGCACGCTATCACTTCGAACCGCAGAGGAATGGTTTCGACGATTCCGAGTTGGCGAAAACGACACCATGGATAAGCCAGTCAGCGGAAGACCTGTGACTACGAATACCGATCAAATCTTGGAATTTATCGAGTTAGACCGATATGTGGCATCTCGTGACATCGCCCAGGAGATACGAGTTAGTCGTAAACCATTTTAAACCATCTGTAGAAGGCTGGATACAAAAAAACTTGATGTTTTAGGTGCCGCATGATTTGACGCAAAAAAACCTTCTGGACCGAACCAACGCCTGCGATGTGCTGCTGAAACGGAACGAACTCGACCTATTGTAGATGGTGACTGGCAACAAAAAGTGGATCACATCCGAAAATATCAAGTGGAAACGGTCGTGGTTCCAGGCCGGTGGACCGTCCCAAACAGTTGCCACGCTGGGAAGTGGATGGGCCCGAAGGGAATCATCCACTATGAGCTGCTCCCATAAGGTCAGACGGTTAATTCTACCATCTACTGTGATCAACTGGACCGTTTGAAACAGGCTATCGATCAGAAGCGTCCATAATTGGCCAACAGGAAGGGTTTAGTGTTTCATCAGAACAACGCCAGACTAGACACTTCGTTGATGACTCGTCAGAAGCTACGGGAGTTCGGATGGGATGTTTTATCGCATCCACCATATAGCCCGGACATAACGCCAAGTGATTAGCACCTGTTCCTGTCCATGTTGAACGCCCTTGGTAGTGTAAAGTTGGACTCAAAAGAGGCTTGTGAAAAGTGGCTTTCCGAGTTCTTCGTAAATAAGAAGAGGGGTTTCTACGAGAGGGGTATTATGAAGTTTCCGTCTAGATGGAAACAGATTATCGAACAAAACGGCGCATATTTGAAGTAAATTCAACCACTGTAACACTTTATATAAAGTATTAAATGAAGAACAAAAAAGCGGAAGGGAGATATTTGACATCCTAATAATTTATATCATTTGTTGTGGAATAATGATATTAAAGATAAATATATAGAATACATGAGTGGTTCAGTTAATGTACGTTTTTTAGAAGTAAGCGTAAATAATATATATGGTAATATACAGGAAACATAATACAATTACATAATACATAGGAAGAATAATACAATTTTCTCTTAATACAGGAATAGCAAAAAATAGAATAAGTATTAAAAGGCAATTACAGAAACGATGGTTTGATAATAAATGTAGGGAAATAAAAAAGCAAATAGATACATTTCCAAAACAGGATAACGTTACAAAATTTTTGCAGAAGAAAAAAGAATGTCATGATTTGTTAGCAAAAAACAAGAGAACATAAAAATACACAGATGGAAATTTTATCAAAAACTACAAATTCTAAAAGATTGTGGAGAATCATAGTGATAGCGTGGCCCATGCCTTAATAAAAAAAAAATCATCGAATTAGAATGCTCGTACGAATATTATTAAAATATTTATGGAAATATAGCAATAAATATGTTAATATTATCCAACAATAATATTAAGCTATTAGATACAGAAATGACATGGGGGAATTTAACTCTATGTATTCCATTTGAATGTTTTAAAAATTTATCACAAAATTAGAAACTGTATATGATCACTTTTGAATAAAATTTTACTATACGAAACGATAACTGACAATTGGTCAGTTATTCTGGTTGGTATACTTTATAAAACAGGTGATGGAGCTGATCGTGAATATTATCGACCAATCGCGTTAATGAACACAAGAGTGTGTAAATCTTTACACAGACCTTATTTATTACAGTTCAAAAATGGTTTGATTTTAACAATCTGTTACCAGAATTGCAAAGCGGATTTAGAAATAATAGTAACAGTCTCGACAATATATTTACATTAAATGAGTTGATACATGTAATGTTAAATAACAAAGCCGGAAAGTTTTTCGCACTATTTGTAGATTTTAAAAGATATACAGTTCTGTTAAGCGCAAAGAATGAAAATATCTGTAACAACGTCCTTAAATTTCTAATCTATACGTTAGAAAATTTTATGAAAAACAAGATTATAATATATGTATAAGAGAAACAAATGTAAAAACTCACATAACTTTATATAATTCTTGGAATTGACATAAATAAATTAATATTATTATTATTATTATTATTATTATTATTATTATTATATTTATATATTTCACATATATGTGGGAATATTGTAAAAAAAATTTTAATTATTTCAGACTTAAAATTCACTCTTCCGATAACTCATATTTGAGCTTCATTCACAAAATCCTTTGTGATTCTTGACAGCATTAATTATAAATCTAAAATGATAAAAAGAATTTTATAACACAATAAGGTTTTATATATTATAAGTGGAAATTATTTTTTTAAAAATAAAACTACAGAACTACTTATCTAATACAATTTTTTTCTTTATATTCCATATAATTGATACAGCTCTCACGTAATAAGATCGGATCAGCTATTTTTTTCCATCTTTGTCCTTTCCTTTGCTCTCCAATCAAATAACAATTGAATTATTTCGAAATAAATCCGAGAACCTAGTAAACATAAGGAAAAAAGATCTATCTTAGGAACAGATGACAATCATTTGTACTTGCCTTGAAAAACATTTTAATCATCTGTGCGGTTGAGAAGTATAATTTTGGATGAGAATTATAAGCAAATAAAAAACTTATCAAATGTTTATCAATTCAATATTGTGTTACAATCAAATTTACTTGATTTTTACAATCAATTATGAATCTAAACTTTAATTTTCATATGATTTGAGAGAAAAAAGGGGCAGAGAAATAGATAGGAAGAGAAGGAGAGAGAGCGCGAGTGAGAGAGAGAGAGAGAGAAGACAAACAGCTGTAAGGTATAATTATGTGACAGCTGCATGAAGTACATGGAATATGAAAAAGAAAAATTATTAGATAAGTAATTCTATAGTCTAAATTAAAAAAAATGATTTCCACTTATAATTAATAACACTTCACTTTGTTAAAAATTACTCTTTAACATATTAGATTTGTAATTATTGCTTCAATTGATATCGATTTACTCTCTCTCTCTCTCTCTCTCTCTCTCTCTCTCTCTCTCTTTCTCTCTTGTTCGTGTGCGTACCGCGAGCGTGGCGACATCGGCTAGCAACATACGTACATTTTTGAGTTTTATATCTACTGGCTAATCGTCATTTCTTTTTTACTTTTAACTCCCGATCTAGATAATCCCTTCGACCTTCAACTCTATCCGAGATACCCATTTTTCTCGTTATTTGAGGGGAGCATTGCTACTATTCGATAATTTGAGGAAAATTGCGACTGAGGCCTATAGTTTTCTTTCTGAAAACTATGGGGCGGAATGTATTTGCGAATCGACGTGCTACGAGTGGTTTAAACGCTTTAAAAGTGGTGATTATGAAGTTAAGGAAAAGGATCCCTCCGGAAAGCCGAAAAGTTTTGAAAACGAGGAATCAGACGCTTTGCCGGCTGCATCATTGGGCATTAAGCAACAAGTCTTGCACCTAAAGGCATTGGGATTCATTCAAAAGGTTGGAAACTGGGTACTGTACGAATTGAAGCCTAGAAACTTCGAAGGGCGATTTTATATATCCGAAATGTTGCTTTAAGTGTATAAAAATAAATAATTTTTGCATCGTATTGTCACTGGAGATGAACAATGGATTTATTATGATAACCCTAAACCTAGAAAATATTAAAGGAAGACCGGCGAGCCCGCCAAATGGTCGTCGAAACGAAATCTTCACGTAAATCAGGCCATGCTTTGTATATGGTCGGAATAAAAGGGTGTTATATGATACGAACTGCTTTGGTGCGGTTAAACAATCAAAGGAGCATTGTATCGAATATAACTTATACGTTTGAGGTGAATATTACAGGAAAAACGGACAGAACATGAGACCGGATATAATTCCGTCATTTTTCCTTACGATAACACTCGACTTATGCTGCAGCTTTGGTCAAAAACTATTTGAATAATGGATCGAAAATTTTGCCTCAACTGCCTTACAGTCTAAACTTGGCACCGTCTAGCTACGACTTGTTTTGATCAATGTAGAATACTCTTACCGGAATATGCTTCAGTTCAGTAAAGGTAATTGGGATCGAAATTTTTTTGGTGCAAAGTTCATGAATGGACAAAAAGATTGGAAATAGTTATAGATTCTGATGGAAGATACCTGGCGTAGTAGATATGTAACGTTTTATTAAATTAAAAGTAACGTTAAAGTAGATATAAATGTTTTTGTAATAAAACCTTATATTTTGAAAAAAGAAAACGCCACATGAACAACTGTATTCATGGGTTAAGAGATCTCGAATTACAGTATCCTAATAAGAAAACGTTTGTTTAAACCTTTTGGAACATGTTCCAATAACGATAACAAGGATGTGTCAGTAATATTCTCTGAGCGAAACAAACATTTAATTTCTTGTGGAGTACTATTATCGGTAATCAAATAAGTATGTTATTGACAATTATTTTCTTTAGCTATAGCATAAAAAGTTAATAATAGACAGAGATCGAAAATTATTAGGTGCTCAGTAGTTTGGTATCCTCAACATTGCTCAACATTTGGTATACGAACGATTAGCAAAAGCATAAGTTTGATTCATGTTAAATATAGAGTTTTATTATAGATATTTATACATACAGATTTGAATGGCTAGAATATATTAGCTATTATACTAACCTAAAATATAGAGAATCAACAATTAAATGCTCCTCTATAATCTGTCAATATAAATTCTTTTAATTTTGTGGAAGTCTCAATTTAAAACTAATATGTATAATAATTTACAAATGTGAACTTAATATGTAATTTGTAAAACACGTCATATGTGATAACTGGCTTCAATCAAGGTCTACTTCTCGATATTGCAAATTACTATGGCATTCAGTGGCGCCCTCTCACGCATATATGAATTAACTAAATATCCACACGGCTTATATACATTTGTCAGTTATTGGCAAACTATCATAAAATCCTACACGAACCTTGTACTTCTGCCTGAGAACTGAGTTCTCACAAAAATAGAGCACGGTGAGAGCACTAGCGGAAAAAATTAAATAGAATAGTTATGGACATTCGATATAATGGTGAAGTACGTGTTAAAATTCTGTGCTGGATTGTTATGACAGGATCATATTGCTCGATCATCAATACCAAGGCTGCTTACTTCATTACATAGACGAGTCCGATCTATGTGAGTCTGATTTAACTTTTGATAACCACTAATTTTAAATGGATTGTTAATAAAATCAATGAATATTGCTGCACAATCGTTGCTGTAGACACTAATACCTTTATACTGCCCTTTGTGAAAAATCGGAAGAATTATCAAAACGATTTTTATTGGAGATTTTGGCTTCAGATCTGTAAAAGCTCTATTGCTGTCTAAAACCCGTAATTTGATAGAAAAAGAAATCATTGAAACATCTGAAACAAAGCATTTTTATGAATGAAAGAATAATAACAAACACATAATTACAGATGATAAGACTTAGATATACGCTTAGAATCTGAGAACAGCTTATTTATCAGGTGAATACCGTATCAAAAATGAGTGGAGTCTGGAAAAACAATGTCAGTGAAAGTCAAAGATCAAAGCTATATTAACAGGTGTTAACTTTTTGATTTGACGTTGACTATCTTTTCATATTGACTTGGATTATCTTGATGTTCTGCATCATGAATTCCTTCCAACTGATCCAACTGACAACAAAAAATACTATTTGAATGCTATACACCGTTTTCATTAAAAAAGATCGGATTTACGGAGAGACTATGCTTGATTTTGCATCACCATAATGCAAAATGTGAAACTGCACTCATACTTCGTAATCATTTTACACAAAATCGATCGTATTGTGTCGAAAAACACCGTATTCACCTAACTGAGTAGCACATGATTTCTAGTAATTCGCTAAACTTTAGAAACCGTTCCGTCGACATCGTTTGAAATCGGTAGAAGAAATAGAAACTGAAAGGAAGAATGATTGAACGCTATACCGGAAGAGGACTTTGCAGTATATTTTAAGAATTTGAAAAATGTTGAGTTGGTGGGTAATTAACTACTTTAAGAGGGATAAAATGGATTAAGAAGATTATTTATAAATGTTTTGATGCATAAATGCATTGCCAATATTTTACCCAGAGCAGTATAATGCAATACCTGCCCATTGTATTTGATGTACCGTCTTGAAATGAAATTTTAACTGAAATGAAGTTCACTAATTTCATATGTATTAAATCAAATAATTATGGTTATATATCGAAGTATTCTAAAATAAATAAATCAAGTAAAAAATTAGTGGCCAAAATAGAAAAAGTAGCTTTATTATAAAGAATAAAACTTCAGAACGCGGTTGCACTTAGGCAAAGCATGTAAAAAAGTATTTTCTCAGCTTAATTAAAATTATTTCCATTAATTTTTTTCTAATATAAACAGTTTTTTCTCATATACTCCTCTATAAACCTTATAATTGAGTATGATCACTGGAAGAAATGCCACTGTAAAGTTTCGCTTTGACGATACTATTCAAGTTTTATAAAATATTTGATTAAGCTATATTATTTAAATTATAATTTCTCTAAGCCAATGCAGATTTTCTGTATATTTACTATCTAATTTTTCAGTTAGTTAGCATCATGATAAATCGGAAAATATAGTTTATTGCATTAATTTATTGCATTGCAAACTTAATTTTATTGAATTATTTTTAGACAATCCTATGATGTAACTATAGAATTAAAATTAGAGGGTACGGATATAACCAGCAGTAAGAACACATTAGATCTTAAAAATCCATACTTTAGATATACTGGAACTACTGCTCAACCTCCTCCGGGTTTAAATAATACATCTCCCAGTGAATCTTATTGGAATATAATAGATGCTCAGGTTACTCGACAAGCCATTAATATAGTCAATGGAATATCGATGAATGGTCTTGGAGAAATTTCAATAAATAGTGGAGCTGCAATGAATTCCAATAGTATTTCAACCATCGGTAAGTTATGCTTATTATATTTAGTTAAGAATTAGAGTAATCAAGCGTACACTAAGTTTCGAAATTATAACGTTAGAGAAATAAAAAAACATTCAACAACAACTTTTTAGAGTAACCAATACAAATATAATAAAATCTGTGGGGGAGAGCGAGAGAGAGAGAGAGAGAGAGAGAGAGATGGGCTATAATAAAAGTACATTAAATATATGATATATTAAATGTATCAGCAAGTTTCCAGCGTTTTTTAAAATATGGCGTCACCAGTGGATCGCGGTCAGAAATGTCAACCTCATATTTTAGTGAAGACAATTTAAAATTAGTTAAAGATGTATTCATTAACAATGATTACCCAATAGACGTTATAAATAAAATGATTGCAGAGAGGTTGGATCAGATTTATCATAGTACTACAGAACGTAATATGGAAAAGAAGGAGAATAATAAGATCGTGGTATTGCCATATGTAAAAGGGTTATCGAAAAGAATTACAAGTGAATTCAAAAAGCATAATATGCAAGATTACTTCAGAAATAATAATAATGTAAGAAAGCTATTTAATAAATGTAAAGATAACGATAATAAATGTTTGAAAACAGGAGTGGTATAAAAAATAATTTGTAAAGATTGTAACAAACATTATATTAGATAGACGCGAAGATATCTAAAACAAAGAATATATGAACATCAGTATATGTTACGTAGAATGAATGGTACAACCGGGCTAAAAGAACATAGTTTAAACTTGTTATATTTTCTCGATTTTCAAAATCTAAGCATTTTAGAAGAAGATATTAAAAATAAATATAAAAGAGAAACTCTTGAAAATATTCATATTTTGAAGAATCACAATAAAGCTAATTGAATGTTAGAGTCAAATAAATTGGACAACACATATCATTCCTTATTAATATAAAATTTGTATTGCGCATTTAAGTTAAGAAGGTGGTGGTCCTATAAATGTTATGCCAATAAATTTGGTATATACTACGACTGGCGAAGGTGCATATAAATTAGCATGCTGGGTTTTTCAATTTAGTTAATTCCTGAGGATGAACCGTAGCAGTTCGATACGTCAGACACGTATCATATAAAATTTGTCTTTCGCATTTAAGTTAGTAAGATGGGAGTCCTATAAATATCCTATAAACTTTGTAGTGGGGATGGGGTGTATAAGGTAGCATGTTGGGTTTTTCAATTTTGCTTAGTTCTTGAGAATTAACCGCAGCGGTTTGAAATGTGGAACACCAAAGGTGAATCTAAATTTAAGGTGGTAGGGGCAGTCAGGTTGTCCTTTACTAACATAGAATATTGTTTTTATTATTTTTATTTTATTATTAATTTTATTTTTATTTTTAATTTGTAATTTTTAATAATTTATTGTTGTGTTATTTCAGATTATTCGGTGGTGAATATAAACAAGGATAATGTGACTGTCATTATTTTTGTTAATATATTATGTTATAAAGACTGTAAGACCTATAAAAATATTTATTAATTTAATTCAGAACAGTCGACATAAGTACAATTTTTAATTCTAACACAATGTCCAATCGTGATTCGCGTTCCTAATAATTTATTAGGGTCAAATTTACCAATGTAAGATATGACCATACTATAAATCTTTAAATGCCCTGAATAATTATAGTTTTACAAAATAGTATCAAAATTAGTGATCTGCATCCATCATAACCCATTTGGATGAAACTTGAGGAGTTGTATCTCAAAAAGCCAAAATTGATGAAATTGCATCGGACTTGTAATTGTTCAGAACCAGTATCAGATTCATGGTCCGCGTCTCTAATAATTCATGTGGATCAAACTTGGTTATGTTAGATGTAAAAGTGCAAAAAGGGCTGAACGTCCTCTAGCATTGCAATTTTTATCTCCAAGAACCCATTTCGGTCAAATTTGCGGATTTCGTAATTAAAAATGCTAAAAATTGTTCATTGCTCATTAAAACATGCAAATTTCTAAATTATTGTTAGATTCTTGAACTAGATCCTTAATTATCCATGTTGATTAAATTTGATGATGTAAAATATGAAACTGCCAAAACTGTTTGAATGCCCTCTCGAATAATAATTTTACAAAAGCTGCGTTTGATTAATTGATATCGTCCCGAATAACCTCCTTCAGATAAAATACGACGACATACTGTATAAATCCTCCAAAAATTATTGAACTTCCTCTAGAAATGCAATTTCAAATTTCAAATCCGGTTTCAATCAATTCATATTTTATATGGAAAATGAATGAAAATTCTCGTAATGCCGAAAAATTCTCAATTCATAAAGTTAATATTAAAAAGTCAATTAAGTTCAATTAGAAATTTCTGAAAATGCTGATAAATCTGTATGTGTGTGAGTAGTTAGAAATTCTGAATTATAAAAATATGTACAATATGAGGGTTCCACAGTAGTTATAATCGCACGCTTAAGAATCAATTCATTAATAATTTAGTGCGGAAAATAGGACAAAAATAGCTAAAAATGCTGTGAAAGAGTATCTTACTAAGGAATAAATCTATTTAGACAAGGCCTAAATGTTGATAATGTAATGTAGGATACAGCAACTTACATAGCAGAGATGGCATAATCATTTCGATGTCCAAAATATTTACGAAAACTTTGCTTGCGTTCCGAAAAATATTAGGTTGTTAAATAACTCCCTTCCGCTTTTTTGCTCTTCATTCAATGCTTTATAAAAAGTATACATCTAGCTTTGTAAAAGTTTCCATCTAGACGGTAACTTCATAATATCCCTCTCGTAGAAACCCCTCTTCTTATTTGCGAAGAACTCGAACAGCCACTTTTCACAAGCCTCTTTTGAGTCTAACTTTACACCACCAAGGGCGTTCGACATGGACAGGAACAGGTGGTAATTGCTTGGTGCTATTTCCGGGCTATATGATGGATGTGATAAAACCTCCCAACCGAACTCTCGTAGCTTCTGACAAGACATCAACGAAGTGTGTGCTCTGGAGTTGTCCTGGTGGAACACTACACCCTTCCTGTTGGCTAATTATAGACGCTTCTGGTCGATACCTTGCTACAAGCGGTCCAGTTAATCACAGTAGATGGTAGAATTAAGCGTCTGACCTTATGGGAGCAGCTCATAGTGGATGATTCCCTTCGGGCCCATCCACCTCCCAGCGTGGCTACTGTTTGGGACGGTCCACCGGCCTGGAACCACGACCGTTTCCACTTGATATGTGATCCATTTTTTGTTGCCAGTCACCATCTACAATGGGTCGAGTTCGTTCCGTTTCAGCAACACATCGCAGGCGTTGGTTCGGTCCAGAAGGTTTTTTGCGTCAAATCATGCGGCACCTAAAACATCAAGCTTTTTTGTATCTAGCCTTCTAGGCTTATCCATGGTGTCGTTTTCACCGTCTCTGAATCGTCGAAACCATTCCTCTGCAGTTCAAAGTGATAGCATGCTATCCCCAAAACACCATTAATCTCTCGGAACGTTTCTCTAGCGGATTTGCTTTTGACGAAGGAAAACTTTAGAATAGTGCGAATTTTGGCGTTAGTGAACTCCGTGTTTACATCTCTATAACTTTTGAACGCAATATCCAAACTAATCATGCATAGCGTCGTTTTCTACGTTATGTCAAGACCTTTCAAATGATGTATAGTATTGCCAGCTACGAGCTCTGTAGCGCTTTGTACATAGCCGCGAAATTCATAAGATAAAAAGGCTGAAGGGAGATACTTGACAACCTAATATAATATTGTTATGAAGATTTATAAGCAGTTGATACGAAGAGATATGGCTGAAAAGACTGCAGACTTTTAACATCGGGAAACTTAGATAAGCTCAAAGTAGTTATATTCATATATGGGAGCAAAAATAGCCGTTCTATGATCTATTGAAAATAAATGGCAAAGAAATATGCTTAAACGTTCTGCCATGCCAGTTTTTCTAAAGCATCGAAATCACAGAGCATTGTCACTATACGTTTCAACGTAAATGGTATATATCGATCTTGAGATAAACAGTGAGAAATTAGTTATTGAACGTACTGATATATATATATATATATATATATATATATATATAATGTCATTGTTAGACGTTGTTACGCTAACTGGTGATACAGAAATAATATCAAAGTAACCTACTCGCGCGGCGCTCAAGTCGAATCTGCGGTCCTCTTCGTCTGTCAGAGTCAGGACACTACAAGTATACGGGAAGGACAGGAGAACGGGTGGAAAAGGTTTGTCAAATCCTCTAGGAATTTGCCTATTCGACGATTGGACAAGTTCTTATTAAATAGGAAACAAAAAGGGGAGGAAATTGTTGGGTGTGTCGAAGAGGGCATATTTAAAAGCGGTGCGGAAGGGAGCGATAAACCTTTACGGCGTGCAGCTGGAGTGTTTATTGTTTAATCCGGGATAGCCTTATAGACAGATTACTGGAAAAAAATTCGACAGTAGTATTAACAAATAATAAACGACTATAATTCATACGGATTTCAGATATCGTCAACGCATTTTGTAAAATTAAGATGTTAGTTTAAGCACGTTCGAATTATTAGACATCTTTAAACACAAAGTATATAAACTCAAAAGCGGCAACATAAATTTATAGGTCTTTTCGGCGTAACACCGTCTCATACCGCTGAATCCGTGATACTTCTATCGGTAGTCTCCAGACCTCACTCCGTTTGATTATTGTCTCTTTGCATCAATGGAATATTCATTTGTAAAGAAGTGCTTCACTAATTATGAAGAATTCGAAAAATAGCTCGTTGGTCTGGTTTCAAAAAGAAAATGTTTTTTGGGATCGTATCCATAATTTAACTTAAAGATGGTCAAAATATGAAGAATAATTGATCATTACTAACCAAGTCAAAACTGCGAATTAAACTTTGTGAGATCCCTGGAAAAGTAAACGTTTTCTTTATCTAAAAACTCGGCAAATTTCCTTACGATTCTGGAATATATCACATATAAGTAAATAAAGAGAGAGAGAGGGAGAGAGAGAGACACGCGGTGAAGGAAAAATAATATTAGATCTAAGAAATCAAATGGTCGTGCCATGATTCCTATTTTGAATATTTTTTGTTCGTAATTTCTTTGTTTAAGCAGGTAAAATGATTTGCCCCATCAGAGAAATGCATGACACGGTGAGCATCTTTTTATTCATAGTATTGTATTTTCCTTTTTTTAATAATAAATGTTATCTTCTAAAATTTTCAGTTCATTATTATGTCTCAAATCTCCTCTTATTGCCATGTAGCCATTATCTTGCCGGTACTATTTCTATCGCTGAAGATTGATCAGTTAACGAATCTAAGAAGTAGCATTTGAAACACTTTATGCAGACACTCAGTGGTGTACTATACAACCTAGGGGCCGTCGTATATAGAGATATTATAGAGAGGTTGAGACATATAGAATATTCACTTTCTAAAGAGCTGGACACAAAGTGCGTCATAGTCAATGAGTAGGAGTCTTGACGCAGTCACTTGACGTAGGAAGTAAATGCAGTGTTATGTTCAGCTTCTGAATAGGTTGGAGTGTATTAAGTCGGTATCCTTACCTCTCGGAGGTGCTTTGGTGAAAAGTGAACCATCAAAGGGGTTCAAATATATATGGTATTCAATGTGCTCCTGTACGAAAAGTGGCGATATTATACAATATAATTGTATTTGTTTCATAATTAGAAATATGAAATCTCTATTGTTCTTACCGACCAAATTTTTTAAGTTACCAAAACTTCTCGCTCTATCATGAAAATATAAATGTATTACGAAAAAATATTTACAATTAAATCACTCGAAGTATTTCTAAGGTCAACTTTTTCCTATCCTTCTTTGGATGCACTTCGACTGACATGTTAGAAGAAGCTTTCATCATTTGAAGCTATAAATTAAACCATTGATTAGGTCTTGCCATGATCTGGATCTTATGAGAAGCCAAATCACATGCCATGAAACAGTACTATAAAGAATCGGACTGTGCGATATTTGGAAAACATATTAAAAATAGAATATATAATAGGACCCCTGTTTCGAACGTTACCATTTTCATCAGTTCTCATTTCCATTACATGAATTAAACGTAATACCCTGTCCTAGTCATGATTTGTTCTGTTTCAATAGCAATGTTAATGAATGCTTAATGCGAACGATTTAGAACATTAAAAATAATGCCTAAAATGCTTTTCTGCTTAGAGTATGATGTCGGTAAAATTATTGTACATTTAGATGTTTAGATAAGCTGATTTCTTCAAAGGACAGAAGAAAATCAAGACTTCAATATGCATTATTTGGCATAAAAGTATATATTCTCAGAGAACCATAACTTTTCAAGGCGTAAGCTAGTCATCGATCCTTGGAATGAATATCTGATAAAGGTAATACTAGCTAAGAGGATACCTACTATGGATGAAGCGTGAGTTCAATCTAGTTTTTGTTTCTAGCATAGACCAGA